>OY796884.1:42986617-43409347 GCA_963680785.1 Diplosoma virens | reverse complement strand
TCAAGAAACAGTCTTGCACCTGTTTTTTTACACTAAATTATCTGAAAATGGGTGTGCACTGAGTAGTATGTAAACTTGCTCATTTATTATTTCAAATTTTTTATTTCTCATTACTTGTATACTTCTTGTCTTCATTTTATTCAATATGTAGTGTATATCTAGGCAATAATTTTATTTCATTACATCCTAATTTCTTCAAATACTAAAGTTTAGTTTATGGCTAAGCTGATTAATTAGTTTATTTTAGTTGATGATAAAACAAGTTACAATTGTAAAATATTTTGCAAAATTCTGAAAATAGATTTAAATTTTAACAACATTGAAACAAGTTAATGATTTAATTAAAAACAAAATTAAGTAGCATAACAAGGGTTGCCTGCACAAATTTTGATTAACTACGCATATTGTTTTGTCTTGACATTAAGTAGTTATAGAAAATAGTTTAATATTTTGTGTGTGTTATTTTCCTAAAGCTGTTATTGACAGTTACTTTTTTGTACTTAGAACTTATTCCAATATGGGTTGTTACCAACCATATCAGCCAAAAGATCTTTTGCCGCAAACAGAAGATTGCTTTTTGTCTTGTGCAAGTGATGCTGATGCAAGCTTTTCCAGTTTGGTAGATGATTCTGCTTCTTGTAAAGTTGTTGTGGAAGTTATGTCACCAATTTTGATTGATGAAATGCAAACTGAAAAAACTATTCATTTTGCATCATTGCCCAAGTCTAGTTCGCCATCTTTGCCTCAGACATCAACAAATAACATTTTTTCAGGTGAGTATTGAGTAACTGTATGGTCATATGTTATTAAGTAATTTTAAAAAATGCTGTAAAACTATGGTTATTTAAGTTTCAAGATATCAAACAATAATATCGTTTGTGTGTAGATATTTACGTCAAAAGCCAAAGTGATTGATGTTGACTCGGACTTTGTATTAACATATACTCTATACCCTATACATTTTTAAATATAATTTTTTCCGTTGCTTCTGTGCAATTTGTTCCAAGAACTTCTGTTACAATATTTCAATTACTGTAATTCGATTTATGTGTAGATTCTCTTACACCAATTGAAAAGCAAAGCGTCAAACCACTTTACAGAAAGCGGAAGGCTTCTGATACAACAGAAAAAATGCTTCAAACTGCACTAAATGATTTGAAACGTAGCGAGGGTAAGTTTAGATACCGGAATATATTTTTGCTATGATGCATAAAAAATTTTTTTTGAACTAAAGCTTATTGTTACAATTTTTTTATTTGGACTTGTATAATCTATGACTCATCAATGATATTGTTTGATATCTTCCCCAAGTGTGTTTTTCCATAGTAACTAGCTTTTGCTTAATCTGCACGGTGTACAAGCTTATTTTTCCATAGTAAGTAGCTTTTGGTTTTCATAGTAACCAGATTCAGCAACTGCGCTGGTATGGCCATGTGACACAAATGTCCCACGAGCGAAGAGCAAAGCAACTAATGGCTGCTCTTCCGAGTGGCAAAAGGCCTAGAGAGAGACCCAGAACTCACTGGCGGAATTATGTTGAACACCTGGCCTGGTCACGTCTTGGAATTCCACCAGCGAAATTGCCGCTAGTTGCAGGAGATCGGGATCCTTGGAGATCCCAACTCGAGCTGCTGCCCCTCCAACCTCAAAAAACAAGTGAGCAAAGAGAAATACACTAAACTAATTCAATGTTTTCCCTGAAAATGATGATAATGATAATGATGATGAATGGTGTACCATGTGGCATGGGTAAAATTCTGACTTTTTTTGGGTATTAATTTTTCTGTGTGTTTTATTTGTAGAAAAAGAAAACAGTTCGACAAATTTGTTTTTTAAAAGCATGGCGGAAGAAGCGGCCAAGTTGCCAACAAAAGATCGCCTCGAGCTTCAGAGCGATATTTTAAAATTAGTCATTAATAAAGTATCTGCTATTACGAAGAGCTCTGGCAATTAAAGTGAACTTCCAAAATTTTTCCTAAAATTAGATCCATACATATAGGCCTATTTTTAATTATTTTTTGTCTTTTAATGTGAGATTTCAAAATAAAAAGTAAAGCCAATAAATTTTGAAACACTGTTTTATTCAGGATGTTTTTTTAATTATAATGTTCTGAATTGTTTGTTCTGTTCTAAATGCCATTTTCGGAATTGTAATTATAATGAGTTATAATTCTAAAACGTCGTGAATTCATGATTCCATCATCAACTGCAATTGATGATGGAATGAGTTATAATTCCGAAACGTCCTAAATAAACAATGTTTTAAAATTTATTGGCTTTACTTTTTATTTTTGGATTAGTTTGTCTGAAAAGGCACCAGAATATTTTTCCGATCTGTTTTATATGTATAAACCTTTTCGTAAAAATCTCAGATCAGAAAATGACCATACAACTATTAATACTGGACATCACATTGAAAAAACTACCGTATTTCTTGTAAGATGTATGTAATTTGGAATTCACTGCCGATAGATTTACGTTCTTGTAATCATCTAAATGTATTTAAGAAAAATTTAAAGACTTATTATTTTAGAACTGCTTCTGAAGTGTAGACAAATTAATCTTTACCTCTTTTAATATTTGTGATGTATTTTTACCTTTTTTGTCATATTGAACCTGATATTTGCAAAGTTTTTTACCTCTTTTTTTATTGTTAATGAGATATTTGGGAAGTATTATATAACATTGTCAGCATAGGTATTCTATTATTTTTTCTTCAAAATAGTGTGTACAACTTGTCTTTTGTTCTTGTTGTTTGTTTTTGTTTTTATTTTTTGGTGTACTTGTATTTTTTCTATTGTATTTCATTTTTTAACTGATACTTTTTCCGCTCTGAGACCATATGACTTTAAAAATCTCACTGTATAGAGTGGTCTACAAAAACATTGCTGTTATTATTCAAGCGCTCCAAATTTTATGCTCCGTAATTTGTGATTGTTTTTGGTTGTTATTGACCAAAAATAGTTGTAGAAAAAAACACATTCTACTTAGAGCGATTTCAAATGTATTTTTTGCGCCCAAATTAACTCTAGACCTATAATGTTAATAATTTTTGAATATACCCTTGTATTTGTAATTAAATTGAAATAATGTTTTCTATATTAGACAACATTTTATTTCTGTACTTGTGTTCAGTGCGTTTTGAAAATTTTCATTGTTTTTTCTTTTGACTGTGACTCGTAGTGTGTTAATCCTTTTGCTTTTAAATATTAATAAATTGCATGTTTTTCAAATTCTCACTAACCAATTACTCGTGCTAAAAATTAGGTTTACAAGCAAAAATAGCGAAAAAGTTTTATTGCACACGATTTACAACATTACTTTGCCAGGGCACTGCTCCAGGTTTACTTACAAAGTAATTATTAAATTGTTCGCGGATGGCCGTTGCATTTGTTTTATGTCGTCTTCCAACTCATTTTAAGGGTAGCATTTGCATGTTTGTTGGAGGATTTGTTTGCTTTTTTTCTGTGGGTATGTTGTCATCGCCATTTTGAGAATTTATGTTTTCCATATTTACTTATTTAATTCCAATCTCCTTTCGTAAAAAGTTGTGCAATACAACTGCTCCTTTAATAATTGCTATTGCATTTTTAGGTTGTAATAAAAGAGGTCGACGAAAATATCGAAATCGAGAAACTAATATGCCAAACGCACTTTCTACAACCCGTCTGGCTCTAGACAAACGATAATTAAACACTCGTTTTTCTTCTGTTAAACAATCACCAGGATAAGGCCGCATTAAATTTTCAAGCAATGGAAACGCTTCGTCACCTACTAATACAAATGGAAGTGCAGGGTCTTTGGTTCCTCTTAAAGGCTCGTTTGCAGGCAAATCCAGATTTTGGGACTTCAAAAGTCTCCCGATTGCTGAATTAGAAAACACACATCCATCACTCTGCTTTCCGTAACCTCCTATATCCACCGCAACAAAGTTGTATTGTGCATCTACAACTGCCAGCAAGATTAAGCTATGTTGTTTTTTATAACTGTAATAGAGAGACCCAGCGTTTTTTGGAGCTTGAATTGTCACAATGTCACATGCTTTCCATCAATGCTACCAACAC
The DNA here is from genome assembly GCA_963680785.1 of Diplosoma virens. Lineage (NCBI taxonomy): Eukaryota > Metazoa > Chordata > Ascidiacea > Aplousobranchia > Didemnidae > Diplosoma > Diplosoma virens. The sequence continues at coordinate 43,405,283 of OY796884.1, read as the reverse complement.
AATTTGGAAACTGCCAAAAATAAGCATAATCAGCAACTATTTTTTCCCATGTAGATCTTGTTGGTATTGGCATAAACTCGTCTTTCAAAACATCCCAAAACGCATTGCAAGTTTCTGGAATGATTTTAGCAATAATTGATCTACTCAATCTGTATGATGCCGCAATTGTAAAATAGCTGTCTCCAGTAGCAAAAAACCTGTATTTAACACAAAAATTGTGGGCCCGAACTTTTATAAAAAACCAACGTTACGAACTTAACCCATTAATGTACACACATATAAAGAAAAATGCTTTCAAATTTGTAAATTCTTGATATTTACTTCTTTGTTAAGACTAACATAGCAAATCAAAGATAAACTAAAATCAGTTATTTAGAAACGGAAAAGTGTCTAGTTTTTCAAATGCTTTTATTTATTCAATAATATTAACCTGGCTTGTTGAAATTGTAAAAAGTTTAAGCATCCTTTTAAAAGGACGATGGGCAAATATGGGTTGAGAAGCTTTCATTGTGTTTGCATAGGACATTAAAAAAATGTTCAAATTGCCACTTACCTCAAAGTTACTGCGAGTCTTTCTGCAGTCGAGATGGGGCTACGAAGTTTGGTTTTTTATTTTTGAATGCACTTTTTTTAATAGTTTATCAAATATTGATGGAGCCATTCTAAAAGACGAAAAGAAATAGCTCCGTCTTAACTCTTTCATGTCTTTCACAAGACGATGATATTCACCTAAGCACATGGATATGCTTATTTACAAATGTCTTACAAAGAAACAAAAAAATTACTGTGTGAAAATTTAAATAAACTGGATAAATTTAAGTTACACGACACAATAAAGCTGTTTATTAATTAATGTAGCTTAGCTTACAAAAATTGGGTCTTTTCAAGAAGACACCGTAAGCGATGTTTGTTCGTAAAATTAACCCAAGTCCCCCTATTATTATTATTGCTTTTTGAGAGATCCTTTTTCTCTTGGTTTCTTTATTATTCCATCCTGGTACTAAAAGGGGTATTCTAGGTTGGTTTCACCGAAAAAAATCACTTGGGTGACTTCTTGAGGAGACTCAAAAACATCTTACATTCTCCTTGTTGTCTTTTTTGTAAAATTGGATGAACCCAAAACTTTCTTTTTGAACATTTTTTAAGTTGTTTACTTCTATGATATAAAAGTACTAGTATTAAAACAAGTCTATGATTAAACTGAGACGTAGTCTTTTTCGCCGACAAGACCCGTATGCCATATTTTTTGATTCTATAGACAAGAAACACAATAGTTGTAAATGCTGTTTACGCTTACGCTTAACTTATTAGAAGCAGTAGTGTAGATGCTTTCTACGCCTACGCTCAGCGTAAGCTAAATATTCTACGCCTAGTGTAGACCAGGCCTTAATCTTGGAGTCAACGGTTGTGAAGATCTGTGGTTGAACGTTAGTTTTCCAAACATAAAATCCTCGTATATTTCTGCTGTAATCTATCGTCATCCTCACAACAATCATTCTCCATTTTATGATGCGCTTAATGAGTCATTTCAAATGCTAAACCGTTGTAATAAGAACGTTATTATTATGGGTAATGTCAACATAAACATGTGCAGCGATCAGTATAGGCATTTTTTGCACCAATATTTGGAAACACTTTACAGCAACGGGTTTACGTGCTGCACACGGCCTACTTAATATCCGGCCGGATATGTCACATTTTCGGCACTTTTGCTAACAGGGCTAAAAACTAGAAAAAGCCGATTGCTCAATCATGTAAACAAGTATATCTTGAACATTTACAGTTAATTTACTGTATGCATACCATACGGTACTGAAATTAAATTTGATTGAGACTAAAATACCATATGTAAAATGAATAAGGGCTAATAAATAAGTGATAAAACGAGATAATTAAACTGAAATAGTGGTAATTGTAATTGACTAGAAAAGACATGCAACCTTAAATAAATTCAGTTCTAGCGTTAAATGAAGAATTTACAATATTAAAAAAATTGTTTGAAATTAAATTTAATATTTTAAACCTTTATTTTTTAAATATTTTACCAAGCTGCTTAATAAGATGTTCAGGTGTGTGTTGTAGTTGGGTTTTTTATTGTATTTCATAAAAATTTTTTTATGTTTTGTAGTAAACCGCTAGTTTAACAGCAGTTTACTTTTACTAGTATAACTTTAGTTAAAGAGTGTACTTAAATAAAATAAAAATGTATGTCAAGGTTAAAATAAGAATCTTTCATAAGAAATTTATTTGAATTTTATTTTGGTCGTCTTGAATGATATAATTAGTATTTCTTCAATGCCCAAAACTTCCTATTTATATCTACTTATTTTTTAGCAATAATTGGATAATTAAACTTCCATTTAAAACAATTCTGCTTGCAATGATATGCATCAAGAATATGGTTTTAATGGATAAAAAGCTACATAGAAATAATGCTAACATTTCATTTTTCTAGTTCTATAATTTTTTTTATTGGTAGTTTTGTATAAAATTTAGCTTATTGGATTTTTTTTTAGTTTTATGTTATTGTTTATTTTAAATTTAGTTACCTTCTAATGTTTATCTATATTTAATGTTTTTAATTATTATAAGTTAGTTTTCTTTTGAAAGATATCTAAGCAAGCAAATTAATAAACATGATAAATGCCTGTGTTGTATTTGGTTGTAAGTCAGATTATAGTAGTCAATCCCACAAAGTAAGTGGCTTTTCATTTCCGTTTGAAAAGCCAGATTTATTAATACTTGCATGATGAATAAAATTTGTTAATCAAAAAAATTGGAAACTTAGCAAACATTCAATCATTTGTGCAAAACATTTTAAAGATGAATTAATTAAAGATCGCAAAAGAAAAAAGTTAAAGTGGGAACTTCTACCTGTTCCTACCATTCATACAGAAAAAGCATTAAAACGTCCATCTATTCTTCCATGTGCTTCTATAATTCGTAAAGCCCCGAAAATTAGATTATTCCAAAAAGATGAACTAGGTAATTTCGGAAATAATGATATCATTAAATCTTTTAATGATCTTATTGCAAAAAATGCACCACCAGGTTATTTATGTTATTATTTATTACAAATTTTTTTAATGAAAAAAGTGGTTTTCATTTGGGTTAAAAATTTGGTAAAAAAAAATTGTAAAAAAAATTTGGGTAAACTAAAGATTTTATTATTTATTACAAAATTTTTTTAATAAAAAAAGTGGCTTTCAGTTGTTCAGGAAGCAATTAAAATTAATAATGACATGCACATGTATCTCTAAATTCATTGGTTTCAGTGTTTTGTGCTATTGTTACTGACAATCATACCAGTAACGTAAGTGCTTTTAATATCTTGTAAAAAATGCATAATTCTGACAATCCATTATTCTTAAACACCAGCAAAATACCAACAAAACTTATCTTTTTTTGACAATGTGCACATTGTGAAAAACATTAGAAACAACTTGCTTAACGCTAAAAAATTTGTATTTCCTGCTTTTTTGTTTAAAATTGGTGAACTTGCCAGTATAGTTTCTCAAAATGGCTATATTAGTTGGGATGATTTGAAAACAATTTATGAAAGTGATGCCAAACTGGCTGCTAAGTAACGAAAAGCATCCAAGTTAACTTTTAAAGCTTTGTATCCCTACAATAATAAACAAAATATTAGGTTAGCTTTTAACATTTTTGAAGAGTCAACCATAGCTGCTGCTAAATGTTACCTTCCCAATTAAAAAGATGTTTTATGTTTTCTGCAGCTTGTTAATGTGTGGTGGACTGTTGTAAATTCCAAAACAAGGTTTTCTGTTAATAAATTAGCAAAGGGTGTTTAGTAAGAAGTAATGGTAAAGTAGAGTTTTTGATTGCATTTTCAATTTGGCTTGAGACTTGGTCCCAATCAGCAAGTTGTCTTACTTTGTCAAAGCAAACATTTCATGCTCTCATTCAAACTCTGCAAAGTCAAGCACAATTAAAGATTTGTTTGAAGAAGGTTATTACTTTATAATACCAGCAAGACTTCAAACTGACCCTCTTGAGAAACAATTTTCACAATATCGTCAAGTGAATGGGGGCAACTTTTTAGTAAGTTTATGAGCAGTGCTTCAGAGTGAAAGGACATTGTTATTTAAGTCATTGCTCAAAGAAAGTGTAAATATTTTGGGAAGAAGATATTTTAAAACCATCAATCGCATCAGACAGATTTATTGCTGAACTTGAAAAAGCTGCTTGTGATATTAAAACTTTAGAGTTTACCTCTGAATCGACAGAAGTTTCTTTTACCATTGCTGGGTACATTGCCAAAAAACTAAAAAAAAAGACTTATTTGCACATTATGCCATTTAACTGATAAAAGCACTGATGTATCATACTTCAATAATTTATCTCGTGGTGGTTTAAATGTACCATCTACTTCTCTTGCTGATTTAGTAAACAAAGGTTTTGCATTATTAGACTTCTACAACGAATTCATTCAAAAGCAGTGGTTTTTGCCTGCTCGCAATGGTGCAATTCATGTGCTGCTTCAATATTTGCCCTGCTCCAATTTTTTGTGTAATGAATATTCCACTTCAGCAATGCTATCTATTATAAAGATGATTGTAAATGTTTTTTATAACAACAAACAACGAATTGCTAACGATTCTGCTCTAAAAGATACGATTGTAGGTTTTTAAAAAAGACAGAGGGAAAAGCTAAAGTAAAATTGGTTAACTTACTAAATCAATTTGCTATTGAGCCAAGAAGTTACTCAATCTGAATGAACAAAGCAATTACATAAAAAAATGTACTGGTATATCATTTTTATAAGTTATCTATGTAAACATATTTTCAATAACATTTGCTGTTTGATTGTAAAGTAGGGGTTCTTAAAGTTTGCCTCAATACTCCCAGGGAGTACTGCGACAAGATGTTGGGACTTATCAGCATTACATAAACCTCTAGTTCGGTTTACAAGCAATTTGATAAACAATTCAAAATCTCAATTTTTAATTGCTTTTTGTCAAATAAGCCTTAAAGAAATCAACAATCTGCTTTTAAATAAATACAACAAGCACCGTTCTACAACTTCATTACCTTTTTGAACATACCCTATTTAAATTAAAAGTTTTTGAATTTGTATGTTGTGAACCTAGTAAAGACTTTTTTTGAATACTAGCTTTTTGCGAAAGCAACGATACAATAAGCACTTATTTATTGTTTGAATAAACATGACAAACACCGCTGATTAGCTTTTACCAACTTTTTCTAATACTTTTATTAACAACTATCAAAATTAAGATTTATATACGTAACAAGTATAAAATTATTTGTGCTTGTTACTATTTTTTCAAATAATTCTAAGTAAAATTCTGTCAAACAAACTTTAAACTTAAACATAGTAACTCTACATTTATGATGGTTGCAATATTTGGAAAGAAAAAATTTAATAATCTAACAATATTACAGTATATTGAAAAGATAAAACGATAAACATGGCCACCTAAATAAAACAAACAAACAATAATGTCATTTTCATGTTTGTAGCGTATATTAATAAATTTAGATCAATTTATGTTTGTAATGCAAATAAAAGTTTTGATTAAATTAGTTCTAAATAGCTATATTGATTCATTTTGCAAAATATTGCTTTTGTCGATAACTTAAAAAACTGCTTACTATGTTTTTGCAAATCACGGAAGAGTTGATAAAATCATTACGTCATCATACATATTTCAAATGATCTGGAATTTTGTCCAATAATACTCAAAGTCGTGCACGAATATAATTAATGTTTGTAGTAAATCATGGTCTTATAATTATGTTTGCCACTTAGCCAATGACGTAACTTGGCGTTTATTTTTAGAAATTTATTCTTGATTACAAGCAAGATGACGTTCAATCAGTTTGTTTTAAAATGCGACTATGTGAAAAATCATTCATTTGATTTGGTAGATTCTTTGACAGGTAACATGTTTTTTGCTGTTTAGCTGCAAATCATTTTTATACACTTTAGGTCTCTATTTGTAAAAAACAAGTTTTTAAATATAGTTTTATAAAAATACATACGAGTAAAATTTAGTAAATGCGCTTTTACTTCATATATATTGCCAGACAATAATACGTTGTTATAATATATTGTTAATATAATAAATTATTATAAAATATTATCAAACAGATTTAATATATTATCAAACATATACGAGTATATACGTATTCTATTTGATTAAGATGCTGTGTCCCCTGATAAGCTTCACTGGCGAAACAGTCTGTTGGGAATATTTTAATAAAATATATTTTTTTAAATATTATGTTCCGATAAATATGAGTATCATCAAACAGATGTTTGCTTTTTTTTAATAAGTTTTACAAAAGAAAAGGAAACAAATATTTTAAAGTATTTGTCCAACATGTAATTAGATAAATCAAATTTTAAGGCTTAAGTTTGAGTAAAATAATCATGTTATAAAGTTTTTGTACAACATATTTTACTATAAATATACTTAGAATAAGCCATCTTTCTTTTTCAAAACTAAAATTTTAAAAAAATTGTTTTTTTAGAACTTGGTAAAATATGTTTTAACTGCTACATTGTGACGTAAATTTTGTTTAAATTTTAGAGTTCTTTAAATCTTATGATCATGATTTTAAGTTCTGCTTTTGATATTTTATTAAGTTTTTTAATTCTGGGACTTTGTTGGAACCAAATAAACGCTTCTAGACAAGTAACATTGACTTGTGGCTCTGATGAAGCAACTCAAAAAGGATCACTTGGTTCACCTGGAAAAAGAGGCCCAAAAGGATCGGTCGGTGCTCCAGGCCGAAAAGGTATATTTATGTATACTATTACTTATAGCGATTTATCAAAACCAAAAAAAAAAAATCAAACCTACAAATTTGAAAACTTTACAGTAAATAAAATTATAATAACATAGTACTTGCTGAAGTTTTGTTTAAGATAAGTGAATTAACGTAAGTTATTCTCACACGCTAACTTAATTTAAAAAGTTTGTACTAGATGTTTTATTTTTAAATTACATTGTTTGAAAACAAATGACCAAGTTTAAATGATATGAATTTATAAAAGCTCTTGAAATAAATTGTTAAATAATTTTGGATTCGTTTTATCCAAAAGTTCAAAACACAGTACAAAGATAAAAATGATTTTTTTACATCAAAGAGATTATTAAAATTCAATTTTTTATCACTATTGTCTCAATAAAATAAATTTTTATAAAAAAGCTTTTTTACTTATTTATTTGTTTTAGCCATAAATAAAGTTTTTAGTAATTAAAACAAACGACTGTTTTGGGTCAAAAATCTTACAAAAAGCCTCGCAAAATAATGCAAAAATTACAGCAATTATTTAATAAAAAAATTTTCACTTTAAATTTACATCTGAAATATGTTTTTTTAGTTTTTACTTTTTGAAAAATAAAAATAACATAATTGTTTGAATTTCAAAAATTTAGTAGTAGTTGTTTGGGTTGCGCCAAAAATATTTGCTAACTCGGAACTAAAAGAATTGTTGGCAAGGTTTTCACACAAATATTACTTAAGAAAATGTAATGTCTTCTAAGTTACATATATTTAAGTGAGATTTGTGTTAAAATGTTGTTTTTATTGAAATTGTTTTTCCAATTTAAAACTAAAAGTTGTTTTTCGAAATTGTAAAGTAAATAATGAAAACCAGGAAATTTCTGTTTAAATCGTAGGCCCGAAACAAACAATTTGGTTTTAAAAATTAATCGAAGACCAAATGCTGGCAAAATTTTATTTGGGAAATATTGTAAACAAAAAGAAAGTATTGCATGAAAAGTAGTAAAAAGTTTTCGCAGGTGAGAAAGAACTTCCACGCCCCTAGTTTAACCCAGAGGTAAATGAATTATTTTAAAACACTAATCGTTAACTTTTAATCATCTTGTACAGAAAATTAAAGTCTTTTTAGGTATATCAAAACTATCTAATAATTCTAATTTTTTTATACACTCTACTAAATAGTCATTGCCCAACTAATGACAATGCTTTATCTGGTTTCTTAATTATGATTAAAGACGGCCAAGCTACAATTGTCGAGCTGCATGCAGTTTTTTTCACTTTTTGTAAAGGTCTTCTTTGCGTAGTTTTATTAAATAAAAAAATATCTGATTTTAATATTTTTAACTTTGAAAGATAAAAAGATTTTTTGTTAGGTATGATTTAAAGCAAAGACCTTCTTTTAATCTCTACTAATATGTGTCTTAGCAGACATTATGTTTCACAACTATGTTGAAACCTAACGGTGATTTATATTCTTTTATTAGTTTTATATACGTATGATAAGTTCCTAAACCAAAGCAGGACAGATAAAGATAGACAGATCAATTCTAGACCGTATATAAAGCAGGTTATCTAAAACCTTTCAAAAAACAATTGCGCCTAAGTTAAAATATGGTCGGGTTCGTGGTAGACTTTTAATGAAATAAGTCCAATTAAGACTATAAAATCAATAAATTTTGAAGAGGTCTTTGGAGTTGCAGCTGGAACCAATTTATCTCAAACTTTAAGCTTCTCTAAGCTTCACCATTGCTATTAGCATAAAGTTTTAGGCTTTTATTATTTGGTCGGTTAATTTTATCAATTCTGTGGAAAATATCTTGGTGTTTGGTTTGGAGTCAGAAAAGTTTTAAAGAACAGATCAAAGTTGGAGTAAAGCTTAAAATTATAATTATCTTAAGATCCTTGGAAAAAGCAAAGGAATTCAAAGTTTTTTAACCACATAAACCCATATACTCCAAGTAAAATAAATCGTTATAGGGCAGTATTTTGTTAGCCTTTGACGCTTGCGTTAATCAAATCTACTACTAAATATAATTTTTGTAGGAAACCAAGGGTTGAAAGGAGAGTCAGGAACCTGCCCTAAGAGCTGTGATCTTTCTAACAATATAACAAGACTACAAAGAGATTTGCAAGGTAATATGTCTAGCTAAATTTAAATTTTTATATTTTTATGATATTTTACTTTTCTTATAAAAGAATCAAACTTTTTTGATCCGGTGCAAAGTAAACTTTTACCTAAGCTTATTGTCTTTTTTATCTGAAAATAATTCATTCAAAATGACACTGAAGCATGTCTTTCTTTTAATTCATAATTGTTTTAGTAGAGATTAGTTATTGTTTATATAAATTTCAATTGAAAAACTTCTTTTAGCTGACAGCACTGGCGGCGTCATTTTTTTAAACCAAACCAGAAAAATATTATTAAATGAATTGTTTTGTTTTAAAAATTAAAAAAGTCTTTTCAATATATTGAAAACAAAAAGCGTTTTTTATTCAAAAATATAAATTGATAAGAAACCGCTATAGGCCAAAAACATTTATTAAAATGTTAAAAAACAACCAGAGTCCGGGTTTGCCCCAGTCTGTCTACAGGTTTATTTTTAACTCGATCGTTTAATGTGATTTTCAAGATAAGCTATTGTTTATGTTTGTTTAGTTTGAACTAAACCAACATAAATTATAGCTTGATTTAATTTGAACTAAGCCAGGCAATCATATTTATTTAAAAATTTTTTTGATTTTATCGGAATACGCTTGCTTGGTTTTGATTTATTTGAAAAATTTTAGATTTTTATTGTTGTAAACTTTTTACCTTGGAGATACGATTTTTTTGCAATGTTGTAATTATCGATTGTTTAAAAAATTGAAAATTTGTTTCATTGTAAATATAAAGAAGAAAAGCTATCAAACAAAAAATGCATTGAATGTTACATTACCCAGTAATACACTGCTATGACTTTTATCAATTTATTTAATACCTGAATGCTTCGGTTCCTGCCTTGTTTCAATTAAAACGAACCTTTTATTTGATGTATTGAAAGTGGCAATTTGTTTTGTACGGTTTACAGCGTTTTAACTTGGTTAATACATCACGTGTTCAAAACCATGAAAGCGAATATCACCAGGATAATCAGACATCCTCTGCTCTTCCCCGTAACTTTAGATCAAGCGGCTGAGGCAAGTTTTAGGAAACATATTATAACTTTGGGACAAAAATCAAAATTCCGAGTGAACGGCAAAACAATTTCTAGGCAGCAACTACAAAAAGATTCAGTGTGGTGTTGAAAAGCAACTGTGCCTTTTTTCTCTATCGATTTTTAACTTGTATAACCCAAGTAGGTTGTCCAGAACGTCTACCCTTTCAATCCCTTCTTATTAGCATTTGGATGTTGTGTAGTAGTGAAATATATTTGATCCGGAGACTTACGAATTTGTCGTTTGATATAAAGCACCGGTATTACACTGACAGAGTTACTATCAATTCTATTATTAACATTATTTATTCAATTGCTGACCAAGTCACTCTGGACACTCCGATAATTTCTGCCCGGCAATCGTTTTTTTTAGACTTGAAGTATTGCCTGTAAAATTGCCTAATTTGTCAAGGTTGTGAGGTCATATCAAACTGTTTAAGAAAACGTTTTTGACTAAAATAAATTAGAAAAATTTGTTTTATGACAAAACAAAATTTACTGTTTTTAAAACGTGGCATTTTTAATCTTAAAAATGATTGTTTGAATGATTTCTTTCATTGGTGTTTTGAAAAACGTTGTGAGCTAATATTTGTTTGGATTAAAAACCTTTTCGCTTCAAACCCTTCAGGGTTATGGAGTGATGGTTTTAATAGGGTGCGAACCGTGAGGCCGCACCGAGCCCTGTCCTCCACTACACAAGATATTGCTTTATTTTTTCATAGTAGCATCAGGACATCGATGGCATGTCAAAAATGAAATTTTGTTTTAGAAATAACTTTGTTTTGAGACACTAAAAAGTGGCTCCTTCTAAAACAATGACTATTTTTTAGAAGCCACACACATTTGAACACCTAACAGTGACCCCCTTAAAATGAAGATCTTTTTTATTTTTAGAGATCACTTTGTTTTCATACACAAAAAATGGACCCCGCTATGAAAAAGAACTTCTTGAGAGATTGCTATGCTTTTGAACACTAAATAGTGGTTTCCCTTACTTTTCTCGCACTTGGCCTGCCTTTTTGTAAGGCCATCATTGGTGTTACCGGTGGAAAAATACTAATTTATTTTTCTTAGTGATATAAAAAACCGCTAAATTTTAGAAACGTCGATTGACAACTGTTATTGTATGAAGTTGAATTATTCAATTTTTTATTTAAAAAAAAATTTTTTTTATTTTTTATCTTTACGATGCATTATGATGCTAATATAAAAAATAAATACAGAGGATGTTTTAAAAAGATTAATAAAAATATGGATTTTATTTGATAAAAGGTAGTTTAAAGATAGATTCGGGTATTTTTAAAAAAATTTAGAAAAAAGAAACAGTGTACTTTTTTATAAAACGCTGCCGCATTTTTTCAAATAAAATGTTTTTATGTAGTAATGGATGAATTATAGAAAAGTGGGCCCTTCTAAAACAATGACTATTTTTTGAAGCCACATTGATTTGAACACTTAACAGTGGCCCCCTTAAAATGAAGATATTTTTATTTTTATTTCAGAGATCACTTTGTTTTCATACACTAAAAATTGCACTCACTATAAAAACAACCTTTTTAGAAATTGCTGTGCTTTGAAATACTAAATAATGAACCCGCTTACTTTTTTTGCACCGAGCGCCGCTTTTGTAAGGCCAGTGGAAAGTTTTTGTAAGGTCTAGTGTTACCGGTGGAAAAATGCTAATTCATTTTCTTTAATGATATAAAAAACCACTAAAATTAAGAAACGTTGATTGATGAATTTTATTTTATGACGTTTATATTAAAGGCGCGTTTACAGCCGTTTACAGTACTTTTTTCTTTCAGCGTGATCTTTGTTTGTTTTATTGACGCTCAAATCCACTCATGTTTTCGAGAAAGAATGAGTGGATTTGAGCGTCAATAAAACAAACAAAGATCACGCTGAAAGAAAAAAGTACTGTAAACGGCTGTAAACGCGCCTTAACCCATTAATGGCCGTCGGCAACTTTAGTTGCCAGTAAGGTGTCCTTAGGAAATGTTTCATTACTTAGCTTATACACGAAATTTTTTTATATAATGGTATCAACCGAAAGTTCATTCCCTGTTGTAAACTGTAAAAAAATTAAATGTATAAAAAATTTATTCGGAAGCACTGAATGGTTTGACTGAAAAGTGATTACAGTAAAAATGGCAAAAACTGTCTTTTTGTCTTAAGTAGGTTATAAAAAAGCTGTGAAAAATAGGAAAAGCTTTGTATAAAGTTAGAAAACTAAATGTATAGTAAATCATAAATACCTTCTTGTCTAGTTTAACTTATTTGTTGATGCTAGTTAAGACTTTACTTAGAATAATGAGGGGAAATAAAGTGATGGCAACTTAAGTGGCCAGTGGCCAAATATGGAGTCAAAAATCAAACGTTTTTTATTATGTTTTCAAAAGTTAGGCTACATATATTGCCCTGATTCACTTAATTAAAATTCTCTATTTAGACTTGTAGAACTAAAGGTTATACGTTTGGTTGCAGCCATCAGCTTATTGCATTTCTATTCTAATCTGCAGACTTAGGTTAATAAAATGACTGAAAAACTTTATTGTTCGAAAAGTGTCCCTGCATCTGCTAAAAATTCCGATGAAAGGTGAGTGCTAATACAATAGTTAACGTCGTATAAAATAATATTTTTTAACTAATTAGCTTACTAGCACCAGAACCTAACAATTGTAGGCTTCCTTGTAATTTATAGACTATCAAGTATATTCTGTCAGGGGCTCATAAAATGAAAGCCGTGTGCTGACCTATTATTTGCTGACAACAAATTCAAACGTTAATTAGTAAACTTTATAATTTTGTTGAAGTAAAGGTAAGGGCAGACATTACGAAATTAGAGTTAGTGTAAGGGTTAGGGGCCGGGGAATAATAAAAAAACACTAATATGATCTTCTTGCGGCTTTCTCTTTACAAACCCCAACATTGTTTGCTGGAACAAAGAGGCTCTTTTTATTTAACTTTTCAAATGGTAGGTAGTCTTATTTTAGATCATTCTATTGTTTAGATACTCATTGAATGATGTTATGGACATATTGATGGATCCTGATTGTGACCTATGGTCAAAGACAGACTCAGATGATGACGAAATGACTCTTGCCATAATCCCCCTTCTCGAAAAAGCATGCGTCGACTCTGACCGAGACAGTGATGCATCAGATGATTTGAATGAGGGTCTTACTCATCATTTGCCAAGGAGGTTGTTGAACTCAATTTGCTCTACAAACATTTTAAGTTACAATTCAAAGTTATCACATCAAAGTGAGCAAGAAAGCCAACACGAAGCTCCCCCAACAAAAAAATTAAAAAAAAAGAAAAAAATAATTAGAAGATGGAAGAAAAATTTTCCTTTAAATAATCCTAATGTTGTACTTTCTAATTCTGTTCCTGCTATATCTGAGCAAACTAAAGAGAATTTGAAAAACCCGCTAGACACTTTCAATGCAATGATTTCTTGTGATATAATAACTCACATTACTCATCAAACTAACCTCTATGCTTCCCAGAAAGGAAAAAATTTAAATTGCGATGAGAGTGAAGTTATCACTGTCATAGCAATCATTTTACTCTCTGGGTATTGCAAAGTGCCTTGCCGCGACCTATATTGGTCTGGTTCCCCTGACACCCACAATGAAGCAGTTTCCAATGCAATGAGCCGAAATCGCTTTAGAGAAATATTTTCGTGTTTGCATTTGGCGAACAATGATAAAATAAACGAGGATAGATATTACAAGGTGCGTCCTATATTTGACATGCTAAATAATAATTTAAAAAAATATCTTTCAGCAAATGACCACAGTGTGGACGAAAGCATGATTCCTTACTATGGAAAGCATGGAACCAAACAATTCATCCGAGGCAAACCAATTTGATTTAGTTTCAAGTTATGGTGCCTTACCTCGACTGAGGGTTACTTGTTTCATGCAGAACCCTATTGTGGATCTGACACTAAGCTGAAAGACACTGGTCTTGGTCAGGGTGCTGATGTAGTGCTAGGTCTTATTGAAAAATGTAATTTATCAAGTGGTTGCACCCTAACTTTCGACAATCTTTTCACTTCCCTTCCCCTACTTGATGAGCTGTCGAAACGTGGCATAGGTGGCCTCGGAACTTTACGACAAAACCGTTTGGAAAATACACCAGTTCCAACAAAGCAGTTAATGAAAAAAACTATACGAGGCTCATACCAGGGTGCTACAGACAACCACGGAAACACAGTGATTATTTGGCATGATACAGCTGTTGTAACTTGTGCTTCCAACTATGCTGAAGCTCTACCAGAGAGCTTGTCAAACGATGGTCGAAAACAAAAAAAAAGAAAGCTGATATTGCAATTCCAAATACTCATTTGTTGTAGAATCAGCAAATGGGAGAGTAGATTTATTCGATCAATTTGTTGCAACATACAGAGCTCGAATCCGCTTAAAAAGGTGGTGGTGGTGGCCTTTTTATGCATGGAGTTTGAATGCAGCCGCAGTCAATGCATGGCTACTGCATAAAAAGATTGAAGGCAAAAATGTTCCTATGCTGGCTTTTATGAGAGAAATTGTTCTCACAATGCTTTCTTCATCTGGACGAAAGAAAATTTCCAGGTTGCAATACCCCCGAAACGTTTTGGAAAATATACGTGTCGACAGCATTAACCACGTTATCATCAGAGGAAAATCAAAATATACACGTTGCAAAGTCTGCAAGCGTCGATCAGTATTTGAATGCCATAAGTGCCATGTCACACTCCAACCTGCTTCTTGCTTTAAACGCTACCAGGAAAGTAGTGTTTCTACTAAATGATTTAGTCAATCAGCCAAGATAGTTCTAGTTAAACAAACTTCTTTTGTTTTTGAATGGACGTCTGTTTTATAAGTTTATGCGTTATTTAAATTTGATTGAGTTTTTTCGCTTTTTTTCAATGTTTATAAAACTAAAAAATTGACTAAATTGTTGTCATTCGGTGTACACCCTTTTTCTGGGGGATGTTGAACACCTAAATTACTGCTAAAGCAAAGCCTTACATAGGTAATTAAACAGATTTGTATCAAAAAATTAAAATCTTAATATTTCCTGAGTTAAACGTCGAAACAAATTGCTACAATTTAAAAAATCAATAAATTTCATAAATTTTGACTCTGTTGACAGCCACTGGCAACTTAAGTTGCCATTAAATAACTAAAAAACTACAAGAGAAAAAAAATTTTTTTTTTCTTTTTATGTCTTACATAACATATTTTAGCAACATATTAAAAGGATTCAGAAAAAAAAAAAATTTTGGCCTCGGCGTTTAATGGGTTAATTAAATAAGTTTTTGTTTTTAAAACAGTTTTTTTTTGGTTCTATCTTTACGATGCATTATATTGCTAATCCAAACAAGAAATACGGGGATGTTTTAAAAATATTAATAATAAAATAAAATTAGTTGATAAAAAATAATTTAAAGATAGATTTATGTGTTTTTAAAAAAAATTGGAAGAAAGGAATAATGCACTTTTATAAAAAGCTGCCCGCATTTTTTCAAATAAAATATATCCATGCAGTAACGGATGAAACACAAAAAAAAAACTGATGCACAACAACTAAATTTTATATCTCTCAGCTGTTTTTATGAAAATGCTCAGAAGTGCAAATTTCAGTCTTGCATCAAACCGCTTTTGAAAAATCATTGAATGATTTTATACAATAAAAACTCAAATAAAAAAAATTAAAATCTTTTTTCAAATTGCAAAATAATGATTTTTGGTTGCTGCCTTCTGTTTAAGCGGATTTAACATTGTAGATAAGCGATATGAGTTATTCAAGGACATTTGTGGTGAAGTACTTTTTCCATGAAAATAACGTAAAGAGTTCAGATAGAATAAAATTGCTTCACGTTTTTCCGCTCAGAAGTCAAAGTAATGTCATACTGAACTATCCCGCTTTAAATTTAAAAATATAGAAAAATATTATGTCACAAACGTATATGTAAAGTTTAACTAACGACAACTATTAAATATTTGGCTCAAATAAAAAACTTTTACTTCAGCTTTCAAAGAATGTCTCAATCGATGTGTGAACGGTAGATGCGTCAACGAAGACAACTCTTATTTGTGTTCATGTTATTCTGGATACGCTGGAAGAAACTGCAACCAATGTACGATAATTAAGATTTAAAAGCATCAAGTACCTTATAATCTAAACTTGGTTTGTAAAAAAATAATTTTTTGAGAGAATAGCAATCGTCTTAAAAAAAACAATTCGTTTTGAATTTTCCCTTTTTGTAAATTTTTATTATTACTATAATTTCACAACAATAACATTCAATCGAGAGGAATGTCGATCGACAAAATAAAACAATCAAGATTGTTAGGTTTAGGATTTTATTCACTAAACCACTATAACCACTATCAACAAAATTATCAAAAGTTTTCCTGAAATTAATTCTTGCGTTGAATAGATTTGAAAGTGATATTGCTTCTTGGTTTTTCATTTTAGCCTTAACAGAACAGTGCGATAAAACTGCTTTTGCAAACTAAACTATAGGCCCAATTTTTCGACATTTGAGTTCTGATTATCACTTAGCAGCGTTTGACAAAAAATCGTTTAAAAAAAAGGGAGATGGAAATAAAATTTAACAAAAATGGGTTGTTATAGAAATTAAGATTCACCAACAGCGTGATCGAGTGCTTTTGAAAACCATTTAGATGGCGACTACTTTAGATACGGTCTCGATTTTAAGTCATATTCTCGTTATACTGTTGTAATAACCAATCATATTAAGGAAACCATTGGTTATTTAAAAGTTTTTACAACCAAGAATTTATTCAATTATCCTGTTGTGTCATTAATAATATTATCTAGGCAATTTTCTTACGAATCCGAACAAGAAGATCTAAATTGCAAACATTAATTCATAAATAAATTAATAAAAATTGTAGTTGTTGGCATCTTTAAAAACAAATAAAAATCAACTAAATGCGCAATATTTAACGCTTTCGACGTTGTTCTTTAATCCAGCGAAATATAAATGACGTTGATCATAAAAATTGATTAGTTAAACCACTTGATTTTAATTTAACATTTGTTATTGTGTTACTCATGTTAAGTTTAAGCATTTTTTGACACGTTGTTGAAAAAGTGCTATGAAGTAAAGTTTGACTTTTAATATTTTTCAAGTTTTAAACAAGTGTTTAATCTAGAGCAGGGTTCTTCAACGGGGGCGATTAGGGGCGATTTAAACAATTTGAAAAATTGGGGGGCGATTTTAAACAATTGGGGGGCGATTTCACAATTACAAATATTGTTATAAAACGATAACTAAAAATGGATACGTTGAAAACGTTCTCGCTGATTTCATTATTTCTTTTGTTATTGTTCTTCACTTCTTCAAACAGTTTTGGGTTCTCCTCATGCTCATGTATGCACAATTGCACATGCACACACATGCAATGACGTACACCTATGCAAGTGAAAAAAACGTTATGACCGAACAACGAATGAAATGGTAGTTGACACGAGTTTCCAGATATGCCAAAATTTTTATTTGATTGCGCAGTCAAGCAAGACTTTTTTCATAAGTGATCATAAGTCATAGACTTTACACATCGCTAAACACCAACTGTTACGTGAACTGGCAATTTGATTGGCCTTTCGGAAATCGCTACGACAAATCTTAATTCGTCCTATAAATTTGGCTACGTCACTGTTATGGGATCGCGCGATGGTCACAAGACCGCACGAGGCACACATGACCAAAAATCATGGGACCTCATGTGACTCATCGCTATAAAGGCCAGAATTGAAACCGGTGTCTTACTTTGGTCGTGGCTAGGAGCGACGAGGTAACGCGTGATAAGTAATCCAGAATATGTAAAATAAGTAAAATAATTATTAATTAATAAATTAACGTGTCACATGCGATGAGCAGTTTTTTCTGCTCATCGCATGTGACGTTTCTGTCTTCAGAGAGAGATAGCGATCTATAGCACTTGCTTTCATACAATCTTTTTCAGTAGTCCAGGGAAGGACAGAATTTTTAACAGTAGGCTTTCAAGAAAATGATCGTAATTTCTAAAAATTTAGGATTGTCATTATATTATTTTATGTGCCGCAGGCTACTTTCAGTTTCTTTTTAAGAGTAAATTTTATATGGTAATCGACTAATCGTATTGAAAGAGTAATGGCTTCTAATTCCAAAAAAAAGTGTCGTACATATCTTGTGGATTATATCAGGTTTGGCTTTGTGCCATGCCCATCCAATATTCAACTTCCAATGTGTCTCTTGTGCAAGAAAATTCTTACAAATGAGGCAATGAAACCGTCAAGGCTGAAAGATCACCTAACCAGGCTTCATCCTGATAAAGCAGACAAATCTATTGAATTTTTTCAAGCATTGAAAGAGCGTGAAGCTCAAAGTTCTATAAACAAGGCCTATGCTAAAAATGCTTGCCCAAATGTCAAAGGACTTATAGCCTCGTACAAGATTGCTTTTTTGATTGCGAAAAAGGGTTTACCATTCAACGTTGGGGAAAGTTTGGTAGCACCTGCTGTGAAAGAAATTATTTCTACTGTAATGGAGAAAGATCCCACACCTGTACTACGAGCTGTTCCACTGAGTGATACCACAGTAACCCGACGAATTAACGAAATGGGTACGAATATTGAAGATCAACTCTGTGAAATCTTACGAAACACTTCTTTCAGCTTACAATTAGACGAAACTACCACATCAGACAATAACGCTTTATTAATGGTTTACGTCCGTTACATAACTGATGGAAATATTATGGAGGAGCTTCTATTTTGCAAGTGTTTGGAAACAGACACTAAAGGTCTAACAATATTTCAGACTTTGTCAGACTACTTGCGAAACAAATCCATCCCCCTTACCAACATAATAGCATGTGCTACTGATGGAGCTCCAGCCATGGTAGGCAGGTATCGCGGGTTTGCTTCATTACTCAAAGAAAAAACACCCAATCTATTTACTGTGCACTGTGTGCTTCACCGTCAGCATTTGGTAGCAAAGCGTCTTTCTCCACGTCTGCAAGAATGTTTGGGAGTTGCTATCAAAGCAGTTAACAAGATAAAAGCCAACGCTAAAAATGACCGATTGTTTCGACAGCTATGCGAGGTAAACGATGAAGAGTTCGAACATCTCCTTCTCCATACGGAAGTTCGTTGGCTGTCGAAAGGCATATTTCTGGCAAGGTATTGCAAACTTAAAAACAGCGTGGTGTAGTTTTTTGGTGAAGATTCTGACCTTGCCAAAGATGTAATTGCCTGCCATCAAGATAACAGTTATCTAGCTGATTTTTATGAAAAAATTAATACAGCAACGGACAAACTCCAAGGTAAAAAGATTACTTTGGTTCAAAGCAAAACTATAATACGTGGCCTAATCAACAAACTTGAGCTCTACCAGCAAAGTTTGAGCAGAAGAAAGTTCGATCACTTCTCTCGTCTGTCAAAAATGTCTGATAGTGTCACTGACGAACATTTGCTTGTTTACGTTGAACACCTGAAAGCTGTGATAGAAGACATGAAGGTTCGCTTTAAAGATCTGCTTGACCTTGAAGTTTTTCCGTGGCTAGTGGAACCATTCGCCACTAACATCAATGACTGCGATTCCACCATGCAAGAAATGCTGATAGACCTGCAAAGTGACGAAGAAGCGCGCGCAATCTTCAGGGCACATGGATGGGCAGCCTTCTGGATTAAGTGGAAAAACCGATTTCCGCAACTGTGGGAGAAAGTAGAGCTCTTTATTTTGGCCTTTCCAACCACATATATTGCTGAACAAGGATTTAGTGAAGTGCTCTACATGCGAAATAAATATCGCAATAGACTCGACATGAATGCGACTGGGGGAGATTCAATTCGACTGAAGCTGACTAGCTTGATGCCAGCTTTTTCTAATCTTGCCGAGCAACATCAGCCGCAAGGGTCGCATTAGTTTCATGAACTGTTGCATTTTAATAAATTGCCATTGCTTTTATTTGTGTTTTCCTTTTAAAAGCTTCTTAGATATATTTCGGGAAAACTTTCAAATGAAAGTACAGTAATCGTTTTTAGGGGGGGCGATTCGGACCAACATTTTTTGAAAAGGGGCGATTTCATAAAAAAGGTTGAAGACCCCTGATCTAGAGTAAAAAAATTGAAAAGTCGTCAAAATTACTGTTTCTGATGTTCAAGTGTTAACAGAGCAGATTGTTATGAAAAACATTTGAACGGTTCATTGTTTCATGATTATTTTTTAAAATTTATATAAAACTGTTTTTAAGCTGCTTGTATCAATCCACCATGTGCTAGGCATAGTCACTGCACGGGACCAAACCAGTGTACTTGTGATGAAGGATATCAGCTAGCAAGCGGTCGATGTGCAGGTAAGTGTGATAAATATTAAAATCAAACAAAAAATCTTAAGAATAATTTGAAACTACTCTTTCAAAAATAAAAAAATAATGAATATAGCATAAGTAGTAAATTGACCCGTTAAAAACTTTTATTGTACTTATTCTTTAAGATTTAATGTAATTTTGCTCAATTCATTATTGTACCAAAAAGAGCAGTCTTTATTTCTAATTAGTAAATTTTTATGCAGTAAGCAATTTTTGTTTTTTTAAATAATTATTGGATGCTAAATAACGCAATATCACTTTTTTTATCTTATTTTTATTGAGGAGAGTGTATATTGACACAAAAAAGTTTTAAAATACAATATCAACATAGCTACTGGCGACCAATATATATTTCTTATATTTATTTGTGAGTTTTTAAGTTTATAAAAGCATGTCGAATCTTTTTTTAGTTTTCTAAGACAATACGTTTGTGACAGGTACCTTAAAATTTTTTGATATTTTTAAAAAGTAATTTTTTGACATTTTAAACAGTTGTTTGTTTTTTATCACTTAAAAATTCTTTGTGACTATTACCTGTTAACCAGAAGAAAAGTTTGGCTTTATTCACATTAAAGAAACACAACTAAAATCTATAAAAAAAAGGTACAATTAAATATTATAAATACAAATATAGAACAAAAGTGCAACTGAAACTTACACTGCTCAAATAAAATACAACAAAAAAATTTTGCTTAAACACCAAGTTATAACGAACCAAAATTGCACGCAATGATTAAGCAAAATACAAAAAGAATCGATAAAAAAGCTTTCAGTTGAACGAGTTCGATTCATCACATTATTGAAAATGGGAGAATTAAAAGATAATAGCATTGGCTGGGCATAATTAAGAGATAAAACAGATGAAACAAAATTGTTACATTTGGTTTAAATTATTAACAAATGAAACTAGAAATCTTTAAGAATAGGCGCCCTTAAATTGTATACAAAATAAATCTACTAAAAAAATAAAATAATTTTGTTATGTTTAAAAAGGACTCTGTAATCATTCTACAAAGTTTTGTTTTTCCAGTTTGTATTATTTTTGAGGTACAAGTGCTCAAACTTAGTGTCAATTTGACACTCTCAAAGCTGAAGAGTCTACTTTAAACCCCAGTTAAAATAGGGTTAAAATTATTTTAATGTGAGTTTATTTTCCAGTTTTTATTAAAAATCATACTGGTCAATTAACTCCTTCATTATTTGTTTTGTTTTTGTTTGTCCAGTCAAGGGTCTTTAGATATCTTTAGTCCTAGTCTGAGGCGTTCTAATATCCTAGGTGGTCTAATTTCCCTAATCCAGTCTGAGCCTGCTTTGCTAACAAAAACTGCTAGAATAAACAAAAAAAAATTAAGAAACTTATGCTTCATAACAACATCAAATTATAGTTAATTTGTTACAGTTTGAAATTGTACAACTTGCTCTCCCTATATATTAACAACGTGGCCAAAAAGAAAAACAAAAATAATGATTTCTGGCCCATTTCTATCTTACATATGTCCAGAAATTTACTTAAAGTCCAAATTAAGAAATAATCAAATTAGAATTAGACTAATTTTTTAAAAATCTAATAAAAAATGACTGAAAGTAATGTTAAAATGGCTGAAAGCAAAAAACTGAAGACATAAAACTATTCTAAATAGAGCATTATTGTTTTTCATATTTTATCATATTATTATTATCATATTTTTTTCATTCATATAATTATTTTTTATTTTCTTTACTATAAATTTATAAAAAAGATGTTTTACCTTAAATTTAAAGTAAAGGTTTTGTGCACCATTGCTGTCTCACTTTTCATGCAAAAATGGTGACTATTCCTGCGATTAATCAATAATTTTAAAATTGCTTTTTTTTAATTGGACGTGCTTTTCGGTAGCAACTCAAAAAAGTATTCTATCATAACGTAAATTACCCATAGTTACTTATAATTGTATATTTATATGAATTATACAAACCATAGTAATGAGACATTTGTTTTTTTTTATGCTGTTAAAATTAAACAATCTTTTTTGTATTTTTTGAAAACAAATTGATTATGTTACAGCTCCCCAAACCATTGACTTACTTTTACTTAGATAATGTTTGTGATGTTTTTTTGTTTTTAAAGAATTTTTTAGTGTATTATGCTAAAAAATCTGCAATTACCCAACGCACTAATATACACTCTCTCGAGTTTTGTAAAAATTTTACAATATATGCTAAAAACATACTCTACAACAGCGTGGTCCAACTACGGGCCCGCGGAACCATTTTACAAAATTTAAGACTTGTCGATTGTAGACGGCGGCAACCTTCTATAAAAAGGCATGGTAATCTATTGGGACAGAATCTAGGGTTGAGACCAATTCCAAGTGAAAGCTTTGCTTAGAGAACACCATGATTTTGAGACAAAAATAGGAAAATCGGACGCTGATTTCAAGTGAAGACCTTTTTTTTAAGAGAACACCATGATTTGGAACAATTTCTAGCCGGCTGAGGCCCACAAGCTCAAACAATTTTGAAAAGTGGCCCGCAAGAGTAAAGAAGTTGGACCACCCTGCTCTACAGTATATACGGCAAAAATAGTGAAGTGGTGTTTCCCCTGATTACGAGTCAGTTGCACCTTGTTACCTGCACATAAGACAGGTCTCGTTTGCTACAATGATTCACACTAATTTGCATCATATTTCATTGTTTCAGCAATTTGCTTGGGTGCATTTTCATGTGATGATAGAGGTGAGTGTGTATCACCTGATGAGTGTCGTTGCAACTCAGGATTCACTGGATCGATGATCGGTTGTCGAAATTGTAAGCAAAATTAAACAGTATTTTATTAAACTAAATTAATTACTAAAAAGGATAAAAATATTTTAAAAATGATACCAATAGTTTGCTCTCAAATCAAGAAACGCGAAAGATTTTAAAGAAGTACTGCTGTCTTTAATTGCTTTATCAAGTACAGTAGCTTGCAGTTTCGTTCATTTACAGCTACTCGAAAAAACTTTATTCAGATAACTATGATCAACCAATAATTGTTAGAATTTATGTTAGTTTTAACAAAGTAAATATTTATTAGATTATTATAAGAATTTTAAAGTACACGAAAACAAAAATGATATTAAAATGATTATACATTATAGACACGACAATCATCGAAATTCTACCAATGATCTATCATCCTAGTGCAGGTGTCCGCAAACCCTTTTGGGTAAAAGAGCCGTAAAAGCTACATAGTTTTAAATGTATTTCCATGAGAGCCAACAATGTTCCTCTAATTTTTAGCTGTATGTGTGTGGGCAGAAATTTGTTCGTAAGCAAACTTTTTTTTGCGAAGTAAAATTTATATTATTGACCATTGACTCTGATTTCTTGATTTTCGTCACAAAAACCTAGTGATCTCTAAAAAAAGAAAAAAGGTCTTCACCTTGAATCTGACTCTGATTTCTCGATTTTCGTCTTAAAACCGTAATGATTTTCACATTTGAAACCTTGTGTGCGCAGATCCTTTTTTTATGTGGGCTAATTTATGCTTGTCAACAAAATAGCCAGATGTCATTATGAAAAGAGCCACATCTGGCTCGCGAGTCATAGGTTCCCAATCCCTGGGCTAGTGCATGTTCCAACTGAGTGATTTAAAATGATTGACTATTAAACTTTAAATATTATTTAAGAATTTCATTATTTATGTCATGTTCAAGCAATTGTGCTTTATCTTCTAAACGGTTAGCTTATATTGCTGTTTACTGAGCTTTGTCTTTATATGGTACAGATAACTTGCTGTGGTCACATGTTTTGAAAACAAAAAAACGTTGATCTCAATGGATTTGGTTCACTAATTTTTTCTTGGACTTGCTTTTTTTAACAGTTGTCTAAAAACTTAATGGCTGTTCATGTAATAGCAAAAACGTCATGGCTGCATAGAATAGTAGATCAATGTAGAATAGAATACAATGGCTGCATAGAATAGAATACAAAGCATAGCAAAAAATAACTAACTTTTTATTGTTTTATTATCAGATATGAGTAAAAAGGCGGAGAATTTTGTTATGGATAGATTAGTTTAACACTTGAAAGATTGTTGTATTTGGTCATAATCTAGTTTTTAAGAGTAATTTGAGCAAATTTAGATTTTCAACCCACATTTGGTTTTTAAAGCATTAGTGATTTTATTTGTTGAAGTCAGAGCGTTTTAAAGAATCAAATTTTAATTTACAATGAATCGTAACTGTAAGTAGTTACATGGATTAAAAAAAAACTAATTATTTTAAATAAAGTTGTTTATCTTTCAGTTACTTGTGACAATCAACCTTGTGCTGAACATAGTCACTGCTCGGGGCCGAACCAGTGTAGTTGTGATCAAGGATACGTAAACAATAATGGCCGATGTTCAGGTGCCAAAAGTTTTTTATTTAATATTTTAATCTTTAATCTTATATTTAATCTTTGACTTGTTGTTTGTAGCTCGCCCGTGTCATTTCTAGGCTATATTAGTGTAAACCTCATTGGATAGTTTCATTACGTCTGCTATGAGCAAAAAGGTTTTTTTAGCATCTTGGGTTCATGATAAGTCACTAGTTTTAAATTTCTTATAAATTCGGGTTTCTTTAGAAAAAAGTTTGAAGACCACTGGTGAAGACAACTCTTTTTCTCGTAGTGTGGTGATTTTCCGTCTTAACGTGTCACTTTATTAGTTGCCTTTTTTTACATTGGTGACGTCATTGGTTTTTGTATGCATGTTTCTTTTTCGTTATTTTAGTTAGTTAGCAATCATCATGGTGTCTGTTGTATTTCTGTTTGCCTTAAATTTAGTCATTTAAAGCCTTAATAAAAAATAATACAGTGTGAGACATATTACATGTAGCATATTGCAGCGATTAACTGCATGGCCGTAAATGCAATCTAGTAATTGCGTTTCACCCAATTATTACTTTTCACATAATTACTTTTTTATTACGTATGTTGTAATTACGTAGTAATAACTTTTCACAGTTTTTACTGTAGCAACTTATGGTAAATTATATTAGTTATAAACTTTTCTTTAAACTAAGTAATTATTTTTTTTATGCTTTGTACAATTTCGGATTTCACATTCAGTCATTCCATATTGCATGAACATTCCATATTACATTAATCCTACTTTTATACAACTATAAATAGCTTTGCCACTAAACGTATAATAAAGATATTCCTCGGTAAACATTAATTAGATAACGTTAAGCTTCTGTTCTGATCATAACCGAATAAGTTGTTAAAAATGTTGAGACACCTAATTGTGTGGTTTTAAACAGGGATGCGGACTCGTCAAAAGTTTAAAGGGAGTCTAAATCCCGAGTCTGAATTAGGTCTAAGATGAAGAGTCCGAGTTTGGAGTTCAAACCCAAGTCCACATTTCTGTCTAACACTAAAAACTATTTTTTTGGCCTTTGACAGCTGGGACAGAAACTACCAAGAACTGACATAAGTTGCGAAAAATTTCTAACTGGCAATATTTTTGTTTTGTACAATTATTAAACACAAGGGGCGCCGGAAGCAGGAAACAATTTTTCCTGCCGTTACCCTTTTCAAAAATAGAGAGTACAGGTGTGCAGATGCAGAAAAACTTGAAAAAAAAATCAGATCGATTGAAGGTGAATATTATTATTTCGATTATGGTCTGCACCTTAAATTTAGGATAAAAGTAAATCATAAATTCAATTGAAAGTGATAACTTTTTTTTAGTCTTCACCTAAAATTTGGGATGAAAATAAAAATTTTGGACACTGATTGGAATTGATGTATTAATATTTTTACAATGTGTTACGAGTTAATATTTTTACAATGTAATTTATAAGACAACAAAAATTCGCCAATAGTTTTAATTACAATGTTGTAATTCTTTTCCTCTGTGGTCTAATGTTGTTTACGAATTCTCCAGTTTGCGTGATGCAAACGTTACTAACTGTATATTGATACTTCATCAAAATAATTGAGTATCAGAGGTACAAAGCACGTTAATTTTACCTCTTCCAACAACAGTGCAATAAAAAATCATATCAATAAAAAACCATACAACAGTGCAATAAAAAACCATGTTAAGAATAGTTCAATAAAAAGACCTAGGTTAAAATTATTTACAGTTATAAGAAATGTAATTCCGCGTACAAAGTAAGAATCCATGAAGCTCTTATAATAAAAACAAAATCCTTCTCTAGAAAAATAACAATGAAATTTGAAAATAAATAACCATTGCCTTTTTTGTTCAATATCTTTTAACTTAATTTCTGCTAGTGTTGTAATTTATTATTCGACTTATATTTAATTCAAATTATAAAACATTTTTGTGTTGCTTTTACTATTCTGTTATTATTATTATTGATATTTTTAGGTTTTCATAATTATAAGTATTAGCTTTATTGTAATTGGTTACGCTTAACTTTTGACCTTGACTTATAAATTCCATTATTACGTTTATCAGCACAAAATAAAAAAATAACTTATCGTACGCTTAGAAATAAATTCAGGATTTTTAGTGCTAATTAATTATTAATCTGAATGGATTTTTAATTAATTCTTTTAATGTTTCTGATGCATAGTTTAAAAAAATTATTATAAGATTCTTGAATAGGACAAAATGTTACGACAAAAACGTTTGAAAAAAAATTTTTATGAATGGTCTAAATTAATTAAATATTTAAATGATACTCGTTGATGTAATAATATGAAGATATGAAGAGAATATTTGAAATCCATATAAATTTACTAAATAATTTTAAACAAAGTAATAACTTAATTGTTAAAACACCTTTTATTAGTTCGTGCTAAATTGTATTAAATAATCTTCCATTTTATAAATGTTTTTCTTTTAACTAATGCTTGTAACTTAACAGACAGATTTTTAAATTGTCGTGATATTTCTCGAGCTGGTAATACTCAAAGTGGAATTTACAACATCACACTATCGGGAAGAGCTGGAAAAAATCAAGTTTATTGTGATCTTGAAACAGATGGAGGAGGATGGCTGGTAAATACATAAACAAATATAGACCTAATATTACAGAGAAAAAATACTCAAGCCAAATAAATACGGTCGAGGGGTTAGAGCGTTGGCAGCATGGTCAAGTGGTCATACTGCCGGAATTGTAATCAAGCTAGTCTCGGTTCAAACCTACTCGTGCCAGTCTGTTGTGTCCTTTAGAAAGACGCTTTTTGGCACTTTCCTCTGCTTGGTGGTCTTGGCAAGCAGTTCTAAATTTCAGTTGTATTTTTATTAAATTACAAGCGGGCAGCAATATTCTGGCATGTCGGAAGAATATTGCTGCGTGCTTGTAATTTAATAAAATGGAATGACGGAAGCAGGTCGAGGTAATTGCCTACCCTATGTATAGCGTCTCCGTCGCTTTCCTGCGATTCAGGAGAATAAATATAGAGATAAATAAAAAATAATAATAAGAATGCCAACCATTAAATTTTAATCATGAGTCTGCTTTAATCAATCGCTGGTGGTATCGCCAGCAACTGGCTATTGTGTTTGCTCAGTAATGTTAAACATTGTTTCTAGTTTTCAAAAATTAAAAGTTATTGAAAATCCCCTTCTCAACATAATAAATATGTATCAAACTTATTTTGTAAATTAACGCCATTGTAAAAACATAGGTTATATTTATAAACAAAATTTTTAGGTACAAAGTCATTCAAAAGACATTTTTATTATATTTGGTGATATTTACATAAAGCTATTACTATTTAACAATTTATTTATAGGTTGTTTTATTAATGCTATTAAAGCTTTTTTTATTCATTTACATACAAGACTTGAAATAAATACTTGATTTGTGCTTTGTCTAATGCTAAGACACCACAGCAAGAAAACAGCGAAAAAGAATAAAAAAGCCCTAGATTAAATTGTGGATTGACTGAATTTTACCCCTGGTCAAGACTTGACATTGGCTATCATAGAAAATCAAAGCACAAATTGTTGAAATTTCGCCTGGTATTGTTTCGTTTAAAACCCATGTTTTGAAACCTTGGATGGCAATTTTAAAACATTATTTGAGAAATTTTTTGCAACAAAAACCCAAACACATCTGAAAACTTTTAGCACTAACTAACTAGATAATAACTTTATCATTTAACCATTTAGTTACCTGTCAATAAGTGTGGCGTTTAATCAAGAAAACTGTTTTACTTGAACGACAAACTTCAACTGACTGGATATTGAATCTGTAGAGTGCGCAAGTGCATATAAGTTATAGTGACGTAAACCAATTAAACAATTTTCATGTCAACGATTGTTGGATTACGTAACAATTACGTAAAAACAAACTTAAAATTTCTAGCAATACAAACATGCCTTTTAAAACTAACGCTTAATATTCTGAAAACACAAAGCGCAGAAAACTCTATGAACTTCTGTATCCTCCAGAGCATGATTAAGAAGCATGAAAGAGTTGCTTAGAATGCCGAAAACAATTCGTAACAACCACAATATTACAAAAATCGTTTGTTGCAGTTGTACGCCAAACACAGCTCCTTGCTTTTAAAATAATAAATTTGCTTTGAAATAAATCTTTGCTCAAACCGAAAACTCTGAAAAACTTAATTTTGGTTGATGTCACTTCTTGCAATTGTTTTTAATCTTAATTTTGAGTTTTAACTTTTTCCATTTTTTTGCAAAAAAATTATAGCCAAAATTAGTGTATCCTGATCAGAATATTTAGCACTCCAAAAATTTAATGTGATAAAAGTTCAATAGAATAAATAACAGTCAAATTTGGTTATTTTAATTCGATCAAAAAGCTAATTTTTAATTTATGAAAAAATATTCAGGAGCGCCCGAAACAGAAAGCAATTGTCCCTTACTTTTTTGCCCCTGCCTTTTTTAAAACGGAAGGATATAGGTGGGTAGATACGGAAGAATTGGGTTAGTTTTGCCCCTATAATCATAGAAATTGAGGAAAATATAAGACCGATTGAAGGTGAAGGATTTTTTTATAACCTTCATCTTAAATTTGAAACAAAAATAGAGATTTTGGAAACTGATTTAAAGTGACGACTTTTTCTTTAGTTATTACTAAATTTTTCCACTGAAAACAGATGCGATACTAAGTTGCAACTTTGTAAAAAGGTCTCTTTTTCAAAATAAAATGGCTTTATAAAATTTTGTTTCCCTTTTAAAACAGACTTTTGGCAAATGATCTTTTCTAGGTTTAACTTTTCTAACATACAGTAGATAAAACGCATTTTATGCTGATACACAAATTTAGGCCTAGTTGAGCCAAAATAAAACCAATTAACAACTTATTTTGTTCGAAAAAGTTTTTGCGTATCTAAAATTGTAGTGGTAATTAAGAATTAAAAAGTTTTTTTATGGGCTATTAAAAAATAAATTTTTTCAGCTTATAGCTAAAAAACAATTTTTAAATTTCCAACTTCGAATAGTTGGCAGAACGAGGTGGAATTCACTGTTCTTTGTCAACAATTTTAGCATCAAAAAGAAATCGCTGAGCGTTGGTTTTGACGGGGTCAAAAATATTTAACTTTTCCTTAAATCAGAGAATTCGGAGCAAAAACTAAATTGTTAATAAATTAAATTTAATTGCATTACTTTTCCATATAGAAGCGTTATTTTAGCAAGCGTAAATAAGTTGTTTGCGTTGCTGCCGTTAATGATATACTTTTAACTTTAAGTTTTAACTGTTACGTCGTGCGCGTAAAATATTTGCGAAGTAGGTGTTGGGTATGGGTTTCGAGCCAGCGCGCCTTTAGTATTAGCGCTGAATAATCAGCGCTACCTTTTAGTGCGTTCTCGCGCGGCTGTCAGCATCAATGCCACGTTGTATTGGGCAAGTGTTGCTTGCCACTTCAATTTTGGAGAGAAGCTTTGTGATCGATGAGAGATCCAATTTTTGTTGTGTGCTTTATATTTGAATTCAACTGTCAATAATTATTAGTCCCCTTGGATATTATCTACATTTGGTAGCAATTTGGTACATATTGTCGATTCTCTTTGCTCGTCCGCCCGACATCGTTGGTAAGTTTGTAGACAATGTGTCTACGCATTGAAACTAATTTGTGTTATATTGTTCAGAAAACCGTTTCCGACTAGCGCCGAAATTATTGTTTTGTTTCTAATAAAATAAATCATAAAGTCTGGTGCTAGTCGCGAATCGCGTTGTGCGGAGCTGGAAGGACGAGGCAATTTTGCGACTCCGTCACATTTTGCGATTTATTTTTACTTAAAATCCCATTTATTGACAAAAATAGATTATTTTGGACAGATATGCCGCTCTGACTTGGGACTCAAAACTCGTCAATTTAGTTGAATAAAGCTGGAATCAGACTCGGACTTGCCAAAAAAGTAGTGAGTCTGGCAAGTCTAACATCTAAGTTTGATGCAGCATCGACTATATAAGATTTGGCTGATTATTGTTATCGATGCTTATTAAAAAAAAATTGCTTAAACCTTAAATGAAATATGAAACAGAAGTTAAAATATAATTTCCTTTCTATTATTCCATTACACTGTTCTAAATTTTATAACTATTTATTACTCTGTTGCACTTAAGGTTGTCACTTTTTTTGTATTACCAAGTATTCAACAAAAGCTATTTTGTCAGGTCGGGGGGACAAACTTAGAAAAAGTTTTTATAGAAAGTTTGCATTTTGCATTGCCATCATTTTTAGCAAAAAAATCTACTGATGAATAAAAAAGTATTTAACATTTTCAATTTTGTCCCAAAATTTAGGTGAAGACTATAAAAAAAGAAAGTTCATTACTTCCAATCGATGTCCAAAATCTCCATTTGTTATTAGTTTCAATCGAGTCCGTGGTTCCGACTTTTATCCAAAATCTAAGATGCAGAACATAATCAAATGACTAGCATCCACTTTCGATCAATCATTTCAATTGTTCAACCTTCAATATTTTGTTTGAGTTCCTATGATTGTAATGGCGAATCTGACCCAATGCTTTTGTAACTTCGCACCTGTACTCTCCTTTTTTGGAAAGAGCAGGGGAAATTTAAAGGGGTCAAAACGGCAGGGGCAATTGCTCCTGCATTACCACTTTCGGCGCTCCTGGTTTTCATTACTGGTATACAACAAAAATATTGCCAGTTAGATTTTTTTCCAAGCTATGTAAGATTTTGGATGGCTTTTTCTATAAAAGTCAAAAGGATAATTCTCAGCCTTAGACAGAGATGCGGACTTGGGATCCGACTCGTCATTTTCGCCTCCCTCGGACTCCGGACTCGGACTTCAAAAGAATTTCGTGATCAGAAATTAACCAAGAGCAACTTATTTTTGAAGTTTAAAGTTAACCATTATGTTGCTGTTTGAATCCTGTGCCACTGAACTCAGTAGACTTTTCGCAATTACTGTTTTTCAAAATCAAAATTAAAAATAAACAATTGGATAATCAAATTAAAAGATAAAAAAATTTTAACAAATCAATCTCAAACTATTCAAAGAAATGCTACCAAATTTTCCTAAACAGTAGCAAAAACCAATGCTACCAAAACCTATTCAAAGAAAACCATAGTTTTCTTGACTGAATTGGACAGTCATTAGGAAAGGCTTTGCGGAAAAGATAAAAAATCTTTAAACTAACTCTTTTGAAAATATGAATTTTTAACCAAAAATTTTTAAATCTAATATTAAATTAGAACATAAATGTCAAAAATACTGGCATTGTTTTCATTCTTGTTTTTTCAAAAAGTTACTCGAAAAATTTTCCAAAAAAAACAAATTGGTAACTTTAATGTTTTTATTATTCTATGTTTTACTTTCAAACTTTTTTAAAATAACACAAATTGTTTAATTTTAAAATGCTATACAATAACTTGTTTAACTTGACTTACAAAGCAAATATTCTTCCTATCAAATTATTACACACTTTACTCGGGAATTCACAAGTACCAGTTGAACAAGGTAACCCAAATACCTGCGCTGAAGTAAAGCTGTGTCTATTTTTTATTTCTTTCAGCTCGCGATTAGACTCGCGACTATCAATTTCCGCTCCCCGCCGAAAGGTGCCGGCGTGTCTAACTATAAAAACGGAATTCAATAATTATAACCGTCCTTGAAATGCTGAACTTGTCTAAATAAGGTCAGCTAAATCCCTCCAAGTTACAACCACTCTTACTTAAATATGCGTAACTCTATGACGCTCGATACAGAAAATTATAGTTGCAACTTAAAAGAGAGGATTGAATTTATTTTTTATCTGCGGTTTCACACACGCAGTTACCCAACACATTACAGCAAAAATTAATGGAACAGTCACCGTTTTCTGAGCCAAATTCTAGTTATTGTGTGATAAGAGCGATCTCTCACTCTATTTATAATCACAAGGCCGACGACAAGATTAACAATAAACTCGATTTTACGCTCTTATACAGGTTACTGCCAAAATGAGGTCACATTGGGATTAATTAATTTGAACGATGCATTCGGGTTATTTAGAACAGATGCAGTTAATTTAAATTTCTAGATTGATTGATCTGTTAAAGGCATCAATTTTATCACATTTCCTCGCTGTTGGCAGCTGCGACTCATTGTATTTCTAATATGTCACAAAAAATTAATCTAATTTTCTAATAGGTTACAAAAAATTCACAAAGAAGCGATTTGCATTACGTAACAAACATAAATCTCAAAAATACTGGCATTGTTTTTATTGTTTTTTCAAAAAGTTACTTTCTCAAACGTTAAAAAATTTTCAAAAAAACAAATTGGCAACTTAAATGTTTTTATTATTCTATGTTTTACTTTCAAACTTTTTTAGAATAACACTATAAATTGTCAATTTTAAAATGCTATGCAATAACTTGTTTGACTTGACTTACAAAGCAAATTTTCTTCCTATCAAACTGTTACAAACTTTACTTGGGAATTCAAAAGGACCAGTTGAACAAGGTAACCTGAATACCTGCGCTGAAGTAAAGCTGTGTCTATTTTTTATTTCTTTCGGCTCAAGAAATAGTTTGCCGCGAGACTGAAGCGTTTTATGCAGCTAATTTTGTCTAGTTCAAATTGATTTTTTTAAAATTTCTCTCAGCACACAGCAGAGACCATTGTCTCTAACTATAAAGAATATAATACAAATTTAATAAAACTTGATCCATTCACAAAAAAATTGGCACCCACGCTTTAACAACTTCAAAACAATTTCAGCGCTAAAGCTTAATAATTCGTCCGATACTCAAAATAATTCAATCTCTCCATAGAATCAATCTCCAAAAACACTGGCGCAAAATGATTCCAACACTTGTCAATCACTCAAATGAAACTTGGGGTTAATTGGAATTTCAACTGGAGTTCACACTGGAACTTACACTGGAATAACTAGAGTTTAGACTAAAAGGACTGGAATAAAATGTAAACAACATACACGCTTATATAAGGTCGCATCACGTGACGCCAGACTACGGTAGAACATACTCGAAATTACTGTTTAAGATTAAAATAGAGTTTGCATTTGGTCATTGTTTGGTCTATTTTTAAGGTCTAGATTAAAGTCACATGCTTTTAATCTGATTAACACGTGCTTAAAATTACAATTGATAGAACAGACAATTAAAACAACCATAAAACAGCTAGCAAACAAGTTAAATAAATCGAATTAACTGGGGTTTTACCGACTATGCAATTATTATTTGGCCATGAAATTATTACATTATAATAAAAATTTAGATTATTAAAAAGACAGAAAATTAATTATAAATTTGTGAAGTTGAGATTACTGCAAATGAAGTGTGAGTCCAATTAAAGAATGAAATTTTCTCTTAATGAAGCTTAGTAAATGGTGATTTTAAAAACTTGTAGCGCTAACAATTGTCTGCACGGCCATATGTAAATATTACTTGAATTATTTTATATTGATATTGACTTGGTTGTTGGTTTATGTTTACACAATTTATTATTGTAGTTAAACCATAAGAGTAATATCAAAAATTAGAAATAATTAATATGTGTAATTACCTCGGACACGACATGAAAAGTATTAGCATTTACAAATTAATAAACTGTTTAACGTCTGATGCAATAAAATTTCAATAAAGGAATTTCGATTGTTTTGTTATTTTATACTGTATAGAGGCCTAGATTTGTTAACTTAAACATTGATTTTAAAATTATTCTCTTATACATTACATGCTATTATATAAAGGTCTTTCAACGGAGAATGGACGGCAGTGTGGATTTCTATCGAAACTGGATTGAATATCAACGAGGATTTGGAAACTTAAACGGGGAGTTTTGGCTCGGTAAGACATAGCAACTAAACTTTTTGTACAACGGATATATTCCATTATAATTTTAAATTAAATGAGTCTAAAATTTTAAATCTTTGTTTGATAATTCTTAACAAAATTTGCTGCTCATTTGCTGCTCATTTTAAAGCATTTGCTATTTAGCTTTGACTTTTAAAAGTTTTATTTTCTTATATTTCAAAAAAAACTCAAATTTTTGCTTTTAAAAAAAATAAGAATTGAATATATTCATGAGAAGATTTATTTTAAATAGCTTTAATATATTAATAACACTTAATAGGAAGGTTTAAACAAAATTTTAAAAATTACTAATTAGTTTTAAGTACACAATGAATTTTTTTACAATCTTTGAAAAAAAATATTATCAAGAGTTTTTCTGAAATTTTAACAAAATAAAACAAGTCCTTATTGTCACAAAAACAATACCGTTAATTTTATTCAAATTATTAAAAGTTTAAGTTGTTACAGCAGGATAATTTTTTAAATTAAATTATAAGAAACGTTTTAATGGAGAAAACATGGTTAAGTATCGAGACAGAGCTCCGGTTCGGCGTGTGTGATATCACTCCTTTCATTGTAATTGCAAGTAGCCCCAAATTTAAACTTTGGAAATAGTGTTGCCAGCAGTTTCTGAATCAAAAAATAATTTCACAAAATTTTAAATATTATTATTTCTCTTCCAATCAAAATAGAGTTATTGCTAAAGTCGATGATTTTTTTTCCAAAAAAAATAATACATGTAAAAATAAAACAGTTTTTTTTTATCGATAGGCATTGGTTTGTTTTGTCTGAAATCAAAAAAATTATTTGTCAACGCTTTCATAAATTGCAAAATCCTCACGTGACTCTTATGCTAAAACATTCAAAATCTATTACTTATTATATGCAACGTTTCAATGACAACATATAATTTAATTAAACTAAAATTGTTTTTTTGTTTTCCTTTAGAGGACATTTTTTGTTGATAAGCGACTATAGCATAAGAACTTCTATTGTAAAATTGGAAATTTTTTATGCTATAATCACGTATCTGCAATATAAAAAGTGATTTTAGGGCAATTTTATAGCAGAATGAGTAGGAGATATTACTAAACAATAGCAAGACAACAAAGCTAAAAGCAAATAATTGCTAGTAAATGACAAAATTTGCGTAAACTAAAATAATCAATTGAAAACCACACTTAGCGCTAAGCACAAATATGAGCAACGGTTTAACTCGTAATTAGTTTTATTAAATCAAAATCTTTTTTCTTCAAAACTAAGTAATCAATTACATTGTTATAGAACAATTTATAATTTTTGGTATCACGAAACGTAAGCACAAATTCTCTAAATTAACATATTTTTTTCACAAATTTATTGACGCGTGTATGTACGCCTGATTGCAAGAACTTGGATCAACTTTATTTTTGTCGAAACCCTTATTCATTAATACTCAAAGCAATTTTTATTTTCTCTTTTATACTGACAAATTGATATGAACTTGAAAGTGCCGATTAGAAAAACAATATTTATTTAGATATGTTATTTCGAATACTATTTATTTTTTTAACATTTAACAAATTAGAAGGATGTATAGTTTTTTGGTATTGTTAAACTTGAGCGCAAGTTATTCCGATTGACATATTTTTTTCAATAAATTTATTGACGCGTGTACGTATTCCTGATTGCAAGAACTTGGGTCAAATTTATTTTTGTCGAATGCCTTGTTCATTGATACTCAAAGCAATTTTATATTTTTCTTTTTTTACTGACAAATTCAAATGAACTATTGGCATATAGAAAGTGCCGATTAGACAAACAATATTTCTCTATATACTATTTTGACCTCTATTTACTTCTTTAACATGTACAAAGTTAGAATAAGCAATTGAATCTCGCATTGAGACATAACTTTTATTCTGATTTTCATTGAAACAGAAACGGTAATCAATTTGTATGAATCACTAGCTTCACTATCCCAGAAAATTGTACAGTACTTCTAACAACAGGGTTGATTTAACTTCTGATTCTGAATTCAAAAAATTTTTCGATGTAGAGGTATGGTGGAAAAAACTGTACAAAAGATATTGACAGAAGATCCGTTTTTTAACAGTTTTATAATGACTTTAACTCTTGCCAAATTTCTTATTTATATATTGACCAATAAAAAATTTAATAGTGCGATTGGTATTTGCATTGTCTAATTTTGTGTCACTCCAAGTTTGAAAAAGCAATATAGCAAAAATAAACATCAAATACTAGAAGCTAATAGCAAAAGCTGCATTGATATTCAATAAAGTTTGCAATGGATTTTAGCAGTAAGAAAAGAAAAATTAAAGTAGAATTAACACAAAACTAACATCGTTTCACCAAACATTGATGCTTTGTTTTAAAAAACATAGCCTTTTATTAATTTTATATTTAATGACATAGTGCTAATGTATAAAAATATAGAATTAGAAGACCAACAAAATAGTTTCACTTTAATTCCATTGCAGATACGTGAATATAGCAGAGGAAATATTTTTGCAATTTGTGTAAAATCCGATTCAATCAACACTTATGTATAGATATGTGACTATAGCATGAGAAATAGTTATATAAAAATGATCAAAAGTGAAAAAGTTACAATAATTTAATTACTATACACAATATTTATACTAAGATAAGTACAGAACGTAGCTAATTAAAAAAGATTTCATTTGACCTATAAATCTCATAAAAAGATAATAATAAAATTACTATTGCGTAATAATGACGAAATGTCTTTAAATTATTACAAAATTTTACGAAACAAACATTTGCTTTTAGATATTTTTAAATTTGTAAAATTAATCATGCAGCTTATTTAACTGCTTGTAATTTTAATCATATTGAAACATTTTAAAAATAACATTATAGCTAAAATTGCTGTAATCATGAATCTTTCACGGTTTAAGTACCAATGTAACTTTGATGAAAATATCAAAAAACCAAAATGCAAATCTTAAAATTATAATGCGAAAGCAAAAAATCTAAAAAGAAAAACAAATTTATGCAAGAAACAATTGTTAAATCGTAAAATATTTAAATATCAAGAATTCGTACTTTTTTTAATAGTAAGGCTTGTTTCATATTTTTTTAATTAACCTAAAATCTGCTAATTACGTTTATCTTGATTGAAGCATTTTTATAAAAAGTTTTGTAAGATAATAGTTGAAAAATATTATATTCATTAGTGTTCTTTTTCTGAAAAAATTATTTCTTGTTTTTAATTCTTTGAAATTTGATTAAATACTTATAACTGGATTGCATCTAGGTTTGGAATTGCTACATGCAATTACTACATCAGGTGGTTCGTATCAACTTCGTGTAGATCTTGAAGATTGGGAAGGAAACACAGCTTACGCTACTTACAGGTTAGTGATTTGAATCTGAGGAGTTCATTTAAAAACACGTTTGGTGAAACAGAAGTCAAACACTTATTCGTCTTGTTACAGTTTTTTTCTTAAATGAAATTTGATAACGTCACCACATCACTAGCTGACTGTATTCTGTTATTCAATATGTGTTTTACTTAGAGTGACGTAGCACGTCAAGTTTATTTGAAGTTGCTGCTAAATTTTTTTCCTTAGAATTTCTGACGTAACTTTTTATTTTTGTTTGGCAATCGTGTAAACCCGATGTTACGAAACAATTCTTTTAAGTAGCTAATATTTGGGGTACTAAGAGAGTTGATCGAAACTTCAGTTGATGAAACGACAATTGATCAAAACAATAGTTGATCAAGCAACAATTGATCGAAACGACAGTTGATCGAACAACAATTGATCAAAATAACATATGATAGAATGATAATTGATCAAAACAACAGTTGATTGAACGATAATTGATCGAAACATCAGTTTTGATCAAACAAAAATTGATTTAACTGTAGAAGTTGTTTTGATTGAGCCATCTCTGTTATTTCAAATCAGATTTATATAAATCAGAGTACAACTGTAATAAGCTGTGATGTCATATACACCCACATTCCACCATTATATATTTTCGATCAACTATCGTGTCAGGCTTATTTGATTATAAAAAAAAGGTAAGTTGTTGAATCGGGCAATAAACGTAATACAGGGTGACCCAAAAAAAACAGAACTCATACAAATTTCATTAAATCTTATCAACATCAATAGAATTTCAAGAAACTTGGTCGACTTAAACATCAATCTTTGTACCATCATTCCCCGAAGTTTTAGTTATTCTGGTTTCTTTACATTAAAGTTATGTACAGTTTAAAATATGCTTCAAATGGGCGCAACAGTATTGGAGACAAACTTGCAGACATCAAGCAAAATTGTCATTCACTCAAAGTGATCTCTTGAGATTTCTCAAATTTTTTGCTGTATTTAATACCATTAGTTTATCAATGTTTAAACTAATGGCACCGCATGATACTGCTAAAACCTCTTTGCTGGTAAGCCTGGTAAATATTAATTCCTTATAAACCTTTACGCAATTAACAAATAACATATGTAAATTATGCAGATGTGACTGGTACAGGATGTAGATAAATTTCGTTTGGCTTTGTATGCGGTCTCTGTTGTAAAAGATCTATCGCATTGTGAGTGAAGAGCGCGTAATAATCAAGCTTTATGTATTAACGACCTGTTTGGTTTCTTATGAGGGACCGAGGTATGGAAATTTTGTTAGAAGTTTTATTATAATATTGTAATGCATTTTTTGATGATTAAGTTGATTAGAAGTAGATGTAATAAATACCTATAACATGTCCGAGAGTGATTGTATATTACCGTTTGGTTTATTAATATTTTATGTTTATGAGTTTAGTAGTTTCTAAATGCAGTGATGCAGTTATAAATATGATTTAATTTTAAAATATTACGTAGGGCCAAGTTGTTTACAAATTGTAAGCATACATATCTGTATGTATGCATTCATAGTAGGCAAAATATCACATACATTTATACATACATATTGACTTGAGGTCGCACGGAACAATTAAAAGTTTTGAATGGGGTCGTGCCAAGAAAAGTTTGGGAACTTCTGAGCTAGAACAAAGCTCGTTTAACATGTATCATGAAAGAAAAAACTAACAGAATTCCTACTTATCACATAGAACGCATGATGAAGTTATAACTCTGTGTGAGTTTTCCTACAATATGGCAGACGCACTGAAGTGAGAACTCAGCGTGTGTTTTTGCACCACTTGGAAATAGCATTAAAATAAGAACTCAGCATGAGTATTCCACTAATGAGCAATAATAAATGCAATTAAATATTCAGTAGATCTTTGAAAAGCGCATTGGTCAAAATGGTCCTTTCCGCTACTTCTAGATATAGCATCTCATATGTAAAAACCAGAAACAAAAGAAATATTATTTTCACGATAAAAGTGACTACGTAGTAGCAAATATAATGAAAATCAGAAAATTTCACATAGAGTCTACAGAAAGTGTAATTACAGCCTGCAAAACCACTAAAATGTGAAAAATAAAACAATGTGATATTCTGCTTTGTCTGAGCAATAATTAAGCATTGTGATGTCACAGTACTATAGGATATTTTCTCTCCAGCATCCTAATGTGCCGTAGAAATTCGGGCTTACTTAGTAATTTTATTCGAGACTAGTACGTGCTTGTGAACTGTGGACATTTGGAAGAAAGAAAAGCAGGTACTAGTGTTGTTTAGTGACTTTGCTGTTTTTAGCAATAAAAGCGTTCAACTCCTTGCATATATGCGAGTTTTTATGATACGTTTTAAGAGTTGACTTACCTCTGTTTTTTTAGCTTTTCATTTTGAAATGTGTTTTGCTCGTCATAGTGTATCCAATATGCTAAGACGTGTGCTGCGCAACAAGCTTTGCTGCAATTTCAAGACATTTCAGCAGACTGTTCAGATGGTGAATACTCTGACAGCGAGCTACTAGATGGCGCATTGACAAATAATGCAAAAGCGGAGCTTGATTCGAGTGGAGAAGAATCAGACGTCGATAGTCTTAACAAAGACGATGAAAGCGATTTACAGAATCAGGTGCAGTTGAATCAAGACTTGATTGGAAAGGATGAAACAGCTTGGCAAGCTAGCTTCAAACCTGGCACAACTGCATTTGCAACAAGCAGATTCACTAAAAGGAGTCCACTGTCATCGTTTTGGGTTGTGTTTGACGAGGCAATGCTCAGAAATATAAGAAAATGCACTGTAGCTGAAGCCCATCGGGTTTCTGGCAGAATGAACCGGGATATGACACTTGATGAGCTGGACAAATTTATTGGACTGGTTA
Organism: Diplosoma virens; assembly: GCA_963680785.1. Taxonomy (NCBI): domain Eukaryota; kingdom Metazoa; phylum Chordata; class Ascidiacea; order Aplousobranchia; family Didemnidae; genus Diplosoma; species Diplosoma virens. The sequence goes on along the minus strand of OY796884.1, from coordinate 43,364,458 downwards.
TTGCAAGAGCACTTTTAGGACAGAGAGGTCTGCCGGTGGAAAGTTTGTGGGATAATCTGGGGGTGTTCAATGTTTAACAAAACTCTATCAAGACGCAGATTCAAGGAAATAATGCGTTTTTTACGTTTCGACAAAGTTTCCAAGATTTGGGCAAAATTCAAATTTTTAGGCACTAACAAGAAAATATTTGGGCAAAACTATAATTTTTGGGGCAGCGATATAAAAAATTTGGGCAAAGTCAGGAGTTTTAGGGGAGTGACAATGATCAACTGCAAAAAATAGTTACCAAATTTAAGTGAAGACCTTTTTTTTTAGAGGACATCTTGATTTTGGGACGAAAATTGAAAAATATGAGTCTGAATCCAAATGAACACTTTTTTTTTAGAGATCACCATGATTTTAGGACAAAATTTCTTCTTCGTCCGAAAATCTCAAACAATTTTTTTGCTTTATCTATGAAGTACTGGAAAATCATGATTTGGGCAAACGTCACAAGATTTAAGAAAAACTTCATTGCCCCCAAATTCTTTTGGCGGGTACGCCTATGGTTAAAACGTCGTCTCTGTGATCTCTGTATTTACAATGTTTTTCTTATTTGTAACCCTAAGCAAATATGGTTGGTCAAAAGCGTAAGTCTACTAGTGATAGTGGTAATCATAAAAAGCATTTCAAGCACCACTGCCAAAGGTAAGTAAATTTGAATAAAACTCATTTAATTGAAAATATGTTGCTACGCATTGCATTGCATTGTGTGTTACACACACAATGCATAGTACAGTATGAACGGTCATACATTACTGGAAAGCACAGTAACAACTTACGTTCATTTTCACGTTACGTTCGTTTGGAACATAACTAAAACGTAAGTTGAGGAGCGTCTGTACTCAAACAGCTATTGTTACTTTGACTTCATACTACAGTGAAAAAAAAATCGATAGTAATAATGAGCCCGTTATATTTTAATGTAGAGATTTTTTCTCACAACAATCCTAAAAAAACCAGACACAGTTTTATTTTATAATCAAACAAAGCCGGGGTTGACGTCATTGATCAGATGGCCAAGAAATACTCTGTAAAGGCTGCGAGCAGAAGGTGGCCCATTCACGTATTTTACTAGCATTGATCAAGTGCTCAAGCATTGATCAAGTGTTGGATTCTTTTCCAAGATATTTGCAAGTCAGACATTAGTCGCTGGAAGTTCATACAACGGTTGGTTTAACAATTAACGGGACAACTCCAGGGAAAAATACAGGAGAAAATGTAATTACACAAAGAAACTTTATCTAAACTGATAAAGCTTCTGAAAAAAAGTGAAATACATGAGCAACAATAAAGTGCCGTAATAAAACAACGAATTTGTGCAACAGCTGCCGGGCCATGGTATTTGGGAAATGTGCTATAAAAATTTGTCCAAACTGAGTTGATTAAATGTAACGACAAGTCTTTACCTTCGTAAAATGTTGCAGTAATTATTTTACAAACACTAACTTGTTTTTATATTTTTTCGTCTTCAAACGTTGCTAAAGTACAAACTTTTTGGTTTATGCCTAGCAGGTTTAATTTTTAATTGTTCTATTTCTTTTTCCAAAAAATGTATCATGTAGATCAGTGGTTCTTAACCTGTGGGTAATTACCTCCAAAAGGGTAATTTAGCATTTTAAAAGGGGTAATGTAAAATTTCAAAAATTTTGAAAAGTTGAAATTTTCTTCACTATCACCATCTTATTGTGATATCATAATTAAATACTAAGTCAGAAATAGATTCTTTTCTAAATTCACTTGTTTCGTTAGCAATTGATAGTTTTGTCTAGTGATAGTTCGGCAAGTGATTTTTTTGTAACTAGGCAGTTAGTAATAGGCGTGAAGTGAGTTTTTGTTTATTGCATGCAGTAGTAAGGCTAATTTAGTGAAAAAATATTAAGATGTTTCCGAAGAAATGAAGTTACAAAGAAGCTTTTCTGAACTTTGGTTTTATAAGTGTTATTGAAAATTCTATTGAAAAGCTGCAGTGTGTGATTTGTTTTAAAGTTTTAACTCAGGAAAGTATGAAACCATGCAAATTGAAGCAGCATTTTAAGTCTTGCCATGGCAAATTATTTGAAAAATCAGTTGACTACTTTAGGCAAAAAGCTAAGCATTTAAAAAAAAAATTGCCGTTTGGATTCTGAGAAAATGTGGCCAAAACAAAACTTTGTTGGAGGCGCCATATCGCATTGCTTTCCGCATTGCTCAGTCAAAAAAGCCTCACACAATTGGTGAGGAACTCATAAAGCCCTGTCTCATTGAAGCAATTACTCTGGTACTGGGATAGGAAAAAGCTAATAAATTGAAAGAAATCTCGCTCTCCAACATACAGTTAAAAAAAGCATTTCTGAAACGACTCGAGACATTTTGTTGCAAGTGGTGAAAGAGATAATGTCCAGTCCAATATTTTCCTTGCAATTGGACGAATCCACTGATGTTTCATCATGTGTGCATTTGCTGGTTTACGCTTGCTACATTTTTGAAAACAACATAAAAGAATAATATTTATTTTTGCAACACTGTCGACAACATGTAAAGGAGAAGATGTTTTTAGAGTTGTAAAAGTTTTTTTAAATCTCACGCACTTGATTGGAAACAACGTATTTGGATCTATACAGATGCTGCTCCTTCTAGGATTGGTGACAAGTTTGGTTTCAAAGATTAGTACCAATATTGCTCCTCATGTATCATTTACTCATTGTTTGATTCATCGCTTTGCTTTAGCCATAAAAACTCTTCCATATGGACTTCAAGAAGTATTATAAGATGTAGTAAAAATTGTAAACCATATTTCTGCAAATGCCACAAGATCAAGGTTATTCGCAGCTTTTTATGAAGAAGTTGGTTCTGATTATAAAGTTTTTTTGTTATATACAAAAATAAGGTGGTTATCTCGTGGTAAAGTCTTGAATTGTTTGCTCCAACTGCCAGAAGAAGCAGCTATTTTTTTGGAAAAGAACAAAATGAAAAAAGAGTTGATATGCACTACCAATTGAAAAGCAATGACTTTTTGCTGAAGGTGGCTTGCTTGGGTGGTTTCTTCTCAGAAGTAATTTCCCTCAATTTAACTTTGCAAGGAGGTCGTCAATGGTTGTATACGACACACGACAAAGTTGCAGCCTTCAAACGTAAAGTGGAAATGTTTAAAAGACTAACAGAAAAAGCCACAACAAGTATGTTTCCCAACTTGATAATGCTCTTACGATCTTTACTCAAGAAATATTTAGCCACTTAAATGCAATAAATATTGCGATTGATCGATACTTTCCTGGAATTGAAGAGCGACATAATTTTTTGTGGATCAGCCATCCATTCTCAGTTGAAAAAAACACTATCTGTGCTGATGATATGGCAGCAAAATTTTAGTTTCTTCAACTGCGCAAAGATTCAAATCTTGCAACTGACTTCACGGAGGATATAGGAAGCTTTCGGGCTGGCATTCATAAAGAATACCTCATTCTTTCAAAAAAAGCATTAAATTTTTTTATTCAATTTCCTTCAACTTATTGTTGTGAGGTTGGATTTTTTGCAATAGTGTCTATAAAGACAAAATATCAAAACAGACTTGAGATCGATGATGAAATGCAATGTTGTGTTTCTTACACTCAGCCTAGATTTGAACGCTTAATACCAAAAAAGCAGTACCAGCCTTCCCCTTAAATGTGTTTGTAATAAAAAATGACTTAATTTTTCTGTGTGGATACAGTATTTTAGATTGCAAGCTATTATAGTTGCTGTTTTTTAAAAGGGATAATTAATATATATTAAAATATTTTAGGGGTAATAATATAAAAAAGGTTAAGAACCAATGATGTAGATGTTTGGTTATTTTTAAGAGTGCAATGAATAATGTTTAATGCTATTTTCACTTTAAGAATGTTTTTTCAACATAATAAATAAAAAATTGCAGCTTTTGTGCATTATGCGTCAATTGACGCCCGTTGTTGTTTTAGGTAGTTTAAAAGCGCAGTCATTCTAGTGTTAAGCAAAACAATAAACCTTTATTTTATATAACTCTGATATAGATCTAGTTCGCTCTTTGATTTGCAGAAATCCAGATTACAGTACCGGCACAAAGATTCTTTACAAAACTTATACATGTATATAAAACTCGTACGAGTATTTGATTCACTCTACAAGCAAAAAGCGTTGCTTTAACACAACCTTTGCACTTTCGTTATAAGCCATTGTTTGACGGTCTTGTGTTTGATTTTGTGCCGACACTATACAAACCGAAATAATTTTACTATTGCATCACAAAAAAATCTTAACTTCTTGCGATTAGCACATAAATTATCAGCACTGAAAAAAGATCTGTAGAAAAATTTATTTTTACTCACTTTGTTTAGAAATTTTTCCGTTGGAAACTCTCAATCAAACTATTTCCTGAATGTGCAAGATTACAATGGGACTGCAGGTAAAATTTGTTTAAAATCGTTCAATTGCCTTGTGATAACTTAGTGCAATCCATCCATAAAACTATATTATAAGAAATACAGTTTTTTGGGTCAAAAATTTCATACTATTACATAAATTAAAACATATTATTGTTGTTTCCAGTTTTAACTGAGTGTCATATATCAAAGCCGATCTCGACCTAAAACCAAAAAATTAATTCAAGCTCAAATCAAATCAGACTTTTGAGTAAATCAAATCGGCAAGCATTTTTAAAATCTGCAAAATGTTCAGATGGAAGCAAATTAAAACAATAAACTATTTTGCAAATTATAATTTTTTTACTTTAAAACATCATAATGTCAGTTGGCTTGATTTCAGATTCAAATTATTTGATAACGTAACGCTGAACCCCAAACCTGACCAGAAACAGTTTGATCTTTATTATTTGACTGACGTCTTTGTAACTTAAAATAAAATATGCATAAACGTATAAAATATAAAGATCTTTATAAAGAACTAGAAACATAATAAAAACTTAAAACCCATTATTTTTCAGACCTATTACTCAGACATACCTGTGTTTATAATGTTGCTTTCTTCTGCAATTTATTTTAATTCGGTTTTTATTTTTGCTCAGTCAATGATCTTTTGTATAGGGCAGAAAAAGAATAAAATAACAATCGATACGCTATAACGTTAAATTTGGTTAAATGTTAAAATTTTCAAATAACATAAGCTTTTTAACAAAAAAGTTTTGTTAAACGGGTTGCCAGATCAAGTTTTCAAAAAAAATTTAAACAGAACTGTCAAAAAAGGTCGAATATAAGAAGAAAGGCCAAATAGTTTTTCTAACAATAAATTTTGCAACATCCCGCAATATAAAATTTTAAATTATTTACAAACAAAAGTACAACAGATTTTTCTCCCAAAAAACATTTGTGAAACGTATAACAATCACATGAAGAAAAACATTTGAGATTAAGTTTACAAATAGGTTTTTCAATTCACTAATAAAATAGCAAAACATTTTAAATTTCAAAGCTCAAATTTTTTGCTTTTAGGCACAAGGTGTGCCACCAAAGCACTTATAAATTGTTAACGTGACGCAAGTAAAAATTACTGCCCTATAAAAGTATGTGTAATAAAGATGTTAAATATCGTCAAATAAAGCTTCATTTTGTCACAACATTTTGAAATACATGTATATGTGAAAACAATTTTACGATTTAGTAACTAACGAACTAATGAATTTAGTAAGATTAACGAATACAAATTCGCAAAAATCTTTGCACTTTTTCATACAAAATTCAAATATTTTTTAAAAAATAATAATTTACAAGAATAAGGTATTGATTTAAAAATGGCCAAAGAAGGGCCAAACGACCAAACGTTAAATTCGAAGGCAAAATACTTTAAAAAATGGCCAACTTTTTTAATTTGGTCTCAATAAAGCCAATATGACCTGCAGCTAAATACCACACTGTTTGTGATTTTTCGTTTATTAAAACTTCTTCAAATACTTGTTCAAATACAATTTTTTTAGATATGTATTTAAATATTCTTCAGATATCTATTTTATTTGAATAAGTACCTGAAAAAGTTTCAATTAAGGAAATCTTATTAATTGGTAGGTATTTAGCTGGAATGTTTTGTTAATAATTTTTTAAAATTTATTTTTCCTCTTTTTATACCCAGCTATATATTTACCACTCATTGCAATTTTGGACCTGGTTTAGTTTTCGACACTTTTGAACAGTGATGGGCTTAAAAAAGGGGGTTCCTGGTGCAAACAAAATAGGAGGGCCAGTTTTTAATGTACCAAGTTTTTTCATCCCGAAAAATTTAGTGATCCCTATAAAAAAGTCATCACTTTCAATCGCGTACATTATCTCTACATTCAAATCTAATAATAAGTTAATATTAATTATATAGTTATTATTAGATTAATAAATATTAATTATTAATATAATAATTCCCACCGTATTTAAAGTCATCACTGGTTTTGATAATTTCGGTAGCAGAAGCTTATATGAGATTTAATATTTTTAGTGTAATCGCAAATATGTGCTATAACAATATTTTCTACACATTATTAAAACAATGGACAACAAAAAAAACGCATTAAGTGTAAATAACTGACTGACAAAACAGATAAAGTAAAATAACGGCGTTTAAGTGCAATTATCAACTGATTAAACAAAAAAATTTTAAGAAAAAATATCCTCAGCATATTTCAATTGTTTGATAAAATACTGAAAAAAAGACCAAATTAGTTTTGTTAAGTTTAAAAAGAAAGCTGTAATTAATTCTAAAAAAATCAATATTTCTAGTTGAAATTGAATTTGAGATACAAAGGTTTATAGTTTGCGTAAATTGATACTCCCCCAAGTCGGTGGAATTCACTCAACACTCCAATTATAATAGGATTAGACAAATAAATCCTATTTTAAGTTTAAATATTAGCAATGGCATAAAGAGTTTTTTCAAGTTGTTGTTATAATTCGTAAATAGAACTAAAGTTAGTTTAAAAATTAGTAGCGTTTTAGTTTTAATTATTGTAGCGTTTCATGCATTATAAACTCCAAATATTTGGTTTAAACTTATTGGCAATAGAGTAAAATGGTTTGAAACGCCTTTTAATTATTAACATTGTTTCTGTTCAAGTTCTTCGAGTACTTTTGTAATGCTGTATTCCCTTAAAGTAAGATTTGCATTACTTTTCTCTTTCATGTTTTCTTAACAAAAATTTCTAAAACCCATTTGTATCACACTGAACAAAAACTAAACAAAACTAAAATTTTTGTTTTTTCTACAAAAATTAGCAAATTTTTATTTACGAAAATATTAAAAACTTATATCAAAGATTGAAAATAGAAAGTTCTTTAATTATTTAAAACACAAAATAACAAACTTTATAGAAAAAGTCGGCAACCTATGTCCCAAGGCCGGTTTTGGCCCACCAAACAAAATCATACGGCCCAGAACATATTAGTATTAGAAGGTATTAAAAGAATACGGCCCACTCTCTCGTTTGCAATCCTATTTTTTGACGTAACAATTTAGAAAGGTTTTGGTAGCTGGAAAATGTGCGACCCGCCTAAAGTCATAAATTGTTTTAGGCCAGTGACATGCAAAAGATTGCCGACTCCTGCTTTATAGCATATGCTTTCTCAAGCTCATTTTAAAAAAGTACAAAAATGTTGAATTAGATCTTTTTTGTAAAAGTTTACTTCTGAAAACTGAGCAAGATCACAAAACAAAAAATCTTCAATTTAGATTCTGAAAAATACTTTTGGTCCAAGGTAGACGGAATACCTAAAAATTGTGTATTTGGAATGTATTAGTTGAAAATTTCATCAAGATATCAAAAAATTGATAAATTGAAATAAAATTTTTCATTGTATGCAACAAAGTTCTGCATAAAAATATGAAAAGAAAAGCAAATAGCATTTGTTCTTTACGGTATTCTTATCTTAAATTTTTTGTTTTGTGAGAATTAGGTAAAATCAGTTATGGACGAACATTTTTTGATGATCAAAACCGGTTTTTGCCTAGATCAATACTCCCCAACTTTTTTGCATTCACGCAACAATTGAAAAACTTCCATAATTTTGCTGTACGATTCGAACAAAGAGAGAATATTTTTACTCTTTGTTAGGTTTTGAACGTTTTTTTCTATATTAAGTATAAAGAAGCGCATATTTAGTGCGTAATAAAGTTGGAAATCAACTAAAGACAAAAACAATTAAAAGATCTTCATCAAACAAAAAAAATAAAATAATATTTTTGGGCTTTTTTTTTTGGTCGCTTCTTGTTACTTTAGATAAATATTTATTTTCAGTCACAAATGTTTACTAGTCTTGGTTTAGAGTAAATTCTAGCAATTATGAAGTTCAAAATGAAAAAATACTTTTGTTTTCAAAATTATATTTAGATTATTGTTTTTTCGCGGCACACCGATTGTGGATCATTGTCGTAGAGAAGCGAAAATATGGAAAACTCATTTGTCAACTTTTTAGTTTCGAGTTTCAAATATAACGTATAATATGATTTATAAATTTTTATTGCGTAAAATGATTTTGCTTAGAAAAGTAATGAACCAACAAAACTTTATTATGGTTATTAGTTTACTGAAATCCATTTCCAAAACAAAAATAATCAACAAGTTTATCTTTTTATTTGTCATCAAAAGATTTTTTAAATTCTTTTAATGATAATCTTGTATAATCGTCTTGATTTGAAATAACGACTAAATTGCTCTTGTTTTTATCAAATTGAATGATACTCGTATAAATAATTAAATCTAACAGTGTAATCACAATTATATTGTTTCGTCTAATCACAAACATATTATTTACAGGTGATTCTTTGAGTTATCACAACAATCGACAATTTTCAACAAAAGATCGAGATAATGATGACGACTCATCACGTAACTGTGCTGAACAAACGCACGGGGCGTTTTGGTACCATAGTTGGTATTGTGCCCACGCAAACTTGAACGGAGATTATCTGAGAAATGGAGCAATCAGCTTCACAGGTGTTGTTTGGTATCATTGGAAGAACAACTTCTACTCAATGAAGCGAGTGGAAATGAAAATCAAACCGAATTAACATTATTAGATTGAATCAATATATTATCACGTCATAATGTTATCAACTCAATTGTAATCCATTGCTGTTCTTTGTATATTCATATTTTGATAATATTAATAAAAAATTCTGATTCGTTAAACTGATTAAGTTCAATGCAAATTTTTAAAAACGTTTTTAAATGAAAATTTTATTCCTAAAATAGATGTATGATTAAAAAACTTGAATTGTATATTTTCTACTTATACTTGCTAAGTAATGATAATTGTTAACAATATTAAAAAAAGTTACTTCTTTTCAAAATCGCATCTTCTTTATCATAATAATAATAATAAACAAGTTTCTATCCCGCTCAGGCAAATAATTACATCAAAGATGTGATTGCATTAGAGCGGTAGTAGAATTATAAGTGTCAATAAAATAAATACTAGTTTAGGTTTGGTAGATACAAATAAAGACACAAACATGCAAAACATCAAAACTCCAAATGTACAAATATATACAAAAGAAATAAAACAAAACATAAAAAGTAAATGTATACAAGCTAAAGCTACAGTAATACTAACATTCAATAAATATTACGTTATTTAAATAGAATAAGTTATTCATGATTCCTATAAATTAGAATATAAAATGCCCTATCCGCTCATATTTCTAAGATCTGACTTAGTAGAAAACAACTAATGTCAGATTCGGAATCAGCGTCCCGCTGTTACAATAAAATAAGTGCTCTTGTTCACGTTTAAAAAAAACTATTTTTTGTTGACCAGTGCAGAGTTACCAGATTTAAAATTTAAAAATAAGCAAATTGAGTTGAAGAAGAAGCCAAAATTAAGCCAAACAAAATTTAATTTTTGTCGCTAAAAAAGTGTTTTCTAAAAAAAAGTCTTCACTTAGAATCTGTCTTTTATTTCTCAATTTTAGTTCCACAATCATGATGATCTCCTTAAAAAAAAAGTCTTTACTTAGACTCTGTCTCTGATTTCTCAATTTTTGTTCCAAAATCATGACTGGTTTGCACCCGGCAGTTGAATTTTATAGGCTCAAATTAGTAAAAGCATCATAACATTTTAGAACTTAATACTGCGTTTTTTTACGTTTTGCTTAATTTGGATAAATAATTTGACATTATGCATAAAACAATGGAAAAAAATTGAAACAATTTAAAAAAAGAAAAAAAGCTAAACAAAATCTTTGACGCCAATCACACTAAAAAATAATTTTGCTAATTTGGTGTCAAAAAAGCTAATCTGGCAACCCTGGACCAGTGTTATTTGTTCTGAACTTGCAGCAATGCACAGCTTTATATAAACCGACGTGCGCATTTGCTTGTCTACATGGAGCAGTAAACACTTCAGTAATTTCGTTATGCTTCTTTTGTAGAGGAAGTAGTCAACGATTTGTTCCGTCGCGTGGTGTCGTCATTGTGCCGTCGATAGTGCTGCATCTGTGAAAAGGAACTAACAGCTGTACATGTTCGAAAATATTACAGCACAATATCCACAAACAATATTGAATACGCAAATAAACAATTTTTTTTTAAATAACAAATCTGGTTAATAATTATATCTTGATTAAAGATTCAGTAAAACACAACAAAATAGCACTGATAATTTTTTTTTTTTGTGTTAAATAATCAAAGACGATAACGACAATTCTATATTTCTACACGTTAGATGTGGTGCTATCAATTAAAGGATACGAATTGGGATTAGTTATGGAGGAGGAAAACTCATTAGTATTCTTCTCTTTTTGCAAACGGTTCCGTTTAGATACCACAAGAGGAGTAAGCGTACTTTTGAGATTTTTAATAATGTTTGCAATTATATAGACAGTAAGGATCAAACCCCAAGCCAACGCTAAAGCAGTAAGAAGTGATAAAACAGTGTTGAAAAAAGGGCTAGAAATGCTTGAGAGCAAAAGTAAAAAACTATTGTGCAGCAAATGTGTTACGTCAGAGAAATGAATATCGGCAGATAAAACAGAAGAGTAATTTGACTGGCTATTAAGAAATGCTTGAATGAGTTCGGTGCCAAGACTTGTTGTTGCTAAAGTTGCAAGTATTGCATTTAAATTGAGGTCCACTATTGGCTCGTAGTCGATTAAGGAAGAATCAGCAATATAATCTCTCGATGTAATTGTTTCATTTATTGGAAAAAGAGTAGGAGAGAGTTTTATTGTATCTTGAGCAATACCAGCTAGCGTGTAATCAATAAATAAGTAAAACGATTTGTTAATTTTAAAACGAAAGACTCGATTAGGACAGTACGACTCGAGAAAAGACACTGTATCGGAGAGGTAAAAATCTTGATTCAATTGAAAGACACGTGGAAACGAGTTAGTGAGGTGATCAGTCTGCACTGGTTCGAACAACGGTCTAGTAGCATAAAAATTGCCATAAATCAGACTCCTCTTTAACCGCACTTTTAGAGGTGAGCAAGATAATTCGCTCATGGTGTCACCTCGTACAACAGCGGCCCGTTTAGTGCCGAGAAGTGCACTTAATATTTGAAAAGGATACAATTTAGATTGTATAGTTAACGTTAACGTTAAAAGGTTCTGTATTTTGCACTGCAAGTAATTATGAGACCCTTCAAGGCGTTTAATCGAGTCTATTAAATTATCCTCGAGGTCCTGTAAGTAAGCAGCATATAATTTCGAAGAGTGTTGTCGCGGTTTGACGAGTCTAACAAGCGGTTGCTTTTTTAGCTGGCAGTTATAAGGGAGAATTACAAATTGTGAGAAACCGCATATAGCATCCGATTTCAAGCATTCTGATTTTGCGGAACAGCTTTACCAGTGATGTATTGAAATACCAAATTTTGGTATTTCTAATCGATAAATTTCTTGCTTTGATGATATATGGAGCGTCATCGTTGTGTTTTCAATTTGCCTTAATTGCGGACAGTCAAGTTTTGCAGGGGGTTCCAAACAAGAATATTTTGGCTTAATTTACAAAATCCTTTGTGTACCTTACAATGATTGAGTTGTTGAAAAGGTGAAGATTACTTTTTGTTAAAAGGGTTATACAGTAACGTAAAACGAGTTAAAATTGCATTTAAAGTAGTGTGGTGGGTTGTTGTAGGCCATCGATAATCATTTTAGGCCATTCGGATTTCGATTTTTCAAAGGCGGGGTCACCAATGTAGTGGTTAGGAGCGTTACGTTCAAGTTTAATTGGTGCAGTTCATACTCAAAAGGTTAACCACTAACTTGATTCTATTTACAGCACATTTATTCACTTATTCAAATAGAAATAAAAACAAAATAAAAGTTTAAACAAATAATTACAATAATAGAGACAATTTAGTATAGCATTATCATGACAGAAGTTAACTTATCTAACCGATATCTGCCGGAGAGCAACTCATTATATTACAATTTGTGACTAAGCCACATTGCTGTATACAAGTGGGCGTATTACCACGTGATCATACGATATGGAACGGCAGGATGTAAAATTCGAAATTGCATAAAAATAGGGCATGTGAAAGTGAAATTCAACGTTTTGAACTAAATTCTATAACTCCGATAATAATTTAAGTTGTATTTCGTGTGAAAATATTTGGTTTGTCCAATTAATCGCTACAAAACAATAACCACTATTTCCCTTCTCCATTTTAATTAACTTTATATGTTTACTAAACGAAGTAGTTATTTCTATTTCCAATTCGTATTCTACTTGGAATAACCCTAGCTACGCGTCATAAGCACCTGACTTATCGCTGTTTGTTTCGAATTTAAACTCTCGATATTTTTCTGGAAAGTTAGTTGTAATCTCGTCAACTGACGACCAAACTTTTTAATGGAAGAAGATGGGCCTATTAACAAACGCGACCCTACTGAATTTTTCGTCGATTCAACTTTTGTCGTTTGCTGAACAAAAAAACTAATTGATTACTTTGCTTTTAAACTGTAAAGTGCGAGTTTTTGTATTCAATTTGTTGAAAGCAAATTTTAGTAAAAGATTGTTGTTCAATTTAAGTGGAAACTACTTTTTAGAAGCACAAGCTATCGACCGTGTTATCCCCATGTGGTTTTTAACCACTTCTGTTGTTATGGTTTCCCAAACAAAAAAACTCGTTATTTTCTATTTCAAAAATAGTGACAATTCAGCAGGCTATATCGAAAAAATTGAAAGTATATTGCGCTTTTGCAAAATAGGACTATTTAAAGCACAACGTAACTATGCACAATGATTTGTTTGATTTTAATGCAAAGGTAATAATGAGAGGTAATCAGTTTTTTTATTTCATAATGCGCAACGCAATTAAGCGCAACTTATGATTCTCATATTGTTACTATAGCGCAAGTGAAAAACGGTGCCAAAAAAAGTATAAAAGCACAACGTAGTTTCTGCAGAAGTTGAGCACTGCCCAGCTTGTTTATTACTACTCTGATGTTGCAAAAAAGACTGAGATCCAGACGCCCATTTGTACAAGCTGTGCGGAACGTAGGGAACAACTTTGTCAAACTATTCATCCCCACTTCTCAAGCAAGTACTTTGAGAGAGCATTCAGGCTCAATGATTTCATTTGAGGGTTGCTAGCTGGCTTATTGTAATAGGTTTATTCAGAACAGCATGAATGTAGCTCAATTGTCTAAGGCAGAAGTTACCAACTGCTGTATTGACGCCTTTGTGCATCATTTAAAACTATAAGAGGGCGTCACAATGTACTAAAACAAAAAATATTGATCAAGTAGACTAGGAGTTACTAAGCGTTTCTTAAAAAGTCTCATATAACGATATATTGTCATATGAAGTGTCATATAAGTATTGACGATTGCTGGCCGGATTTTGATTCAGGCCGTTGCTGGGTTTAACGTAAAGAACGATTTTTATCGATACGTGACCCGACGGTTGATCGAAGGACACTTGATCAAAACGACATTTGATCGAAGAATAAAAGAGAAAATTTACAACTTTAAATCTGTCCCAATTTTGTCAATTTTTTGTCTCAAAAACATAGTGATCTCTAAAAAAAGATCTTCTCTTTGAATCTGTCCCGGATTTGTTAAGTTTTTGTCCCAAAATATAATAATCTCCAAAAAAAGATCTTCCCTTTGAGTCTATCTCTGATTTCTCCAAGGAATCTCCAAAGGTGGGATCATGACACAATTTCTCTCTTTCTCTAAATACGTTAATGACTACAATGTAAAAAGAAGGCAAAAAAATATGGCAGCAATAGGCATTTAACAAAACATAACCATGACAAGAGGTATACTTGCTGCCCCCTAAAAATGCTTTGCCCATGGACCTTGTTGAGAAACCCTGGCCTTGACATTGGCCAAAAATTATAAAAAAATATAAACAAACTCTCTTCTTACTGATGATATCCGCTTTTTATGAAACTAATTTACAGTATCAAAGCAATTGTTTAATCACAGAAACATACTGTACAAAAGTAAATTTTTTTTTTATCAGCTGTCATTTCAATTAAGTGTTGTTTCAATCAAATGTTGTTCGATCAACTGTCGTTTCGATCAAATGTTGTTTCGATCAAATATCGTTCGATCAAGTGTCCTTCGATCAACTGTCGTAGCACCTTATAGGTATTAAGCTTGGCAAAAAAGTTTTTAACTTGCTCTAAGAATAAATAAAATATGTTTTTTTAAACATTTGGCTAGAAATGGAAATCTGTTTTGCCGTCGCTTAGCTTGCTGTGGGTAAGAACCGATTTTTTAAACTTTGAGTAAAAGAATTTTTTCAAAAAAGTTGCTCGTATCTATATGAGCTGAAAGCCGCTGGTAGCCTATAAGGACTAATGTTGTTCATTTGTCATGCACAAATGGGGTCACGCTCAACTTCAAATTACGAGTTCAAATTGAAAACTGGCTGCAGATCACATCAATGGGCACTGCATAAAACGCAAAATTTGATAGTTTTTGAAGACGAAATCCGATGCTTGCTCAACACGGCTGATCCAACACCAACACTAGGCTATCACTTAATTTAGCCTAAATGTTCTGGCGCGGGCTAGTGTTTTTGAGGCTTTTCAATAATTAATTACCGGGAAACTATTGCAATGGTTTTCAAACAGGGTATTTAAACTTGGTTCAATAATTTGCAATATTTTTTATATTGTTTTTTGCTTTTAAATAGGTTGGGCATTATGTGTTGTTTTTTTATCTGAAAATGTCCGCCCGATGTAACAAACGAAAAGTTGTATATAAATTTTGCTTTAAAAAGATATATTACGTCTTTTATTGCATTTATTGAACTTGAAGTGACCTCTAATTTATACCAGAAGAACTTATGAGTTTTAGATAAACATGCAATTTTTTGAGCAAATTGTTTATATAAAAAACCCATAAAAATTAACTGCAAATTATTAATAAACAAAGCATTAATTTTTTCATTGACTGTATTGGAACAGTCAGCGGGAAGCATTTTACTGTTTTGTACCCATGAACATGAGCGCTTTCTCAATCTCGATAGACTCTTTTAAGCTGATTAGTACAACCAGAACCAATGTTATGTCGACGCTTTGTCAGAAACAACCACGATCCTTTGGTCGAGAAAGCTTGATGCCAACTCGAGTTTTTCAAACATTCGACTGCAAACTAGTGATAAAGTGACAGTTTTTGCTTTGGATTTGGCCCCTAGTCCGTCTACTCCCATTAAGACATCAGGAGAGCATAGAAAAGTTAACAACTTCACCGAATCTACTCCAAATAAAAAGACAACTGTTTTTGAAGTCTTTGAAATCTCTCCGTTTCTCGAGAAACTGTAGAAAACCTACCTGTCGAGTTCTTTACGTCGAATACCACTCCATCTATTCCCTCTGTTTCAGAAGATGTCTTTATAAGGCGATTATGAAGAATTAGGAAAATCACCTGACTGGTTCGAAAACAATTTGCAAGACACTTAATAAAATGTTTTGTTTATTGTGTTGCTGAACATAATCGCTTTCTTACTTCACGTGATCAATTTTAATCTTTTCTGGTAAGAAGATTGTGATAAAATCTTATTTCTCAATCTGATTGATAAAACGTCTTAAAACTCGCGCGTCTTGAAGCGCAAACTTTTATTTCAACTTTAAGTGTGATGCGAGATGCGAGATGCGAGATGCGTGATGCGAAACTTTTAACTTCAACTTCAAGTTTAATTTCGCATAGAAAAGTTTCGGACACATCCAACTAGCATTTTATAATTAAACATAAGCCAAATTATAAAAATACTAAGCAAATCGAAAAGTAAATGTTGTTTTGAAAATTTAAAACTTTTGACCTTTTTAAAGATGCACCCTTAAACAGCTGACGTTTTGCACACACAAATTTTTCATGCATGCGCCAGTTTTTATCACAAGCTTTTACCAGCGAAAAAAGCAAAAATCAAACGACCTATTCTATAGCAAGACAAACCCTTCCTATTTGCTTTTCTTTTAAAACTGTTTAAAATTTTTTTAAAAACTTATCTTTAATTATGACGTCATTTGATAGTAATGTTTTCAATTGAAATTTAGGATTTTAATAAATTTAAATGTTAATTATGAGCTCATCTGGCAGGCCAGTCAAAATTTAGAAAAAAAATGGCTCAAAACACAAAAGTTTTCTTAAACCTGCTTATTTCTTATTTCTTATTTCTTACTTCTTATTGCTTATTTCTTAAATTTTCTTAAACCTAATCTATTTATTACTTTTTTTTGTTACGAGTATTTTATTAATAAACTGTATAATCATAAAACACTCACAAAATAATTAAAATACAATGCAATCGAAAATATGAAATTTTAAACATCCGAGCAGGTCACGTGATGTAGCATCATGTTTCGAGAAGTCGTCGGAACTACGGTTAGACAACTTTGTTTTAGGTCTACAAGCTAACTGATATTATTGTTTACCTAAAAGTAATTACTTCCTCTATGTCAAAATCTTATCAAAGCCAATTCCACTTTCTTCTTTGTTAGATATCATTCTAAATACAGGGGCCGCTTATTATGGGAACTTCGGGCCACTTGTGGCCTATATTAAGCGGAGGGACACAATAAAAAAAATTTAAAATTTTTGGAGTATAGAGCAGTTGGAAGTCTTCTTCAGTCTAAGAACGAAGCACAGACCCAGAACACTAGAGAGCGTAGAGCTAAAAATTTTCTACTAATGTACAGAATTTCAATTTTTTCTACTAAAGTGCAATCTCTCCGTAAATAAAAAGTTATCACTGCTACTAACAATGATTGCAACAGTCAAAAAGTACATAAGCAACAGAGTACTTTATTCGGACAAATAGCAATTGTTCCAAAAATAATAAAACACAAACCTAAAAAGTCTGAAGAACAGGTGGCACAATGCTTTATTGGGAAAAATAGCGATTGTTTGCAAATAAAACAAAAACCTCAAACAAACCTGAAGAGCAAGAACCTATAATAAGCGGAGATAAATGCTTTGCAAATCGTTTTCTGTGTTTGTTCCACAAAAATCGCCTACAATAACCGGAGGGCCACAATAAGCAAAGACCATAATAAGCGGAGTCCCCTGTATTCCACATAAAAATAACAAAATCAGTGCACAAAATTTGTCAATAATTTCTACTCATTTTTAATTGTAATAATGAATTTCAGAACTAACTCGTTTTGTGCAGGCGTAATTGTTTTTAACTGCAATTTAGAAATTTATTTTTTGGTGAAATGTAGTTATGGATACTTGTAGTTTATCCAAATTTAGTAACCTTATCTTGTATTTATGGTGTGTACGATCGCTCATTTAATGATAAAGATTATGATGTAATTGTTTCCAAGCTAGTTTATTCTCTAGATAAACTACAATGTTAGCATCACTTTGATGTGATAACGCAGCTTGCAAAATTCTTGACTTAATGTTTTATGAGCTTATCGTTAAAATTATTTTTCATTCTTTCAACCTTGCTTCCCTGTGCGCACATTATACATAACTTTGTAATGTCAGCGCGAGTTTTCACGTATTAAAAGAAATGATATTTGTTAAAAAACTAAAATTTAAACTATGAAAAAATTGAAGTAGATTTATGAAACAAGATGAAAGAGCAATCTACAACATGGCCGCGACTTTTTCGAACGACTCCGTTCATCATTAGCTTGGTTCAACTACTACTCTCTTCATGTTGTTGTTTCTTCGGAAAAACATTTTACGGCATATTTTCTGCTTCATATTCTTAGTAAGCATTATAACAAAATCACATACGAATAAATAAAGATATTCTTCTAGACAGCAATATTTTGGAAAATTCGAAACTAAGTCGTGGTAATCGCTTGACGTTTGCTCTCAGCTTAAAGTTTCCATGTTATTCTGCGATTCAGGAAAATAACTATTCGATATAATCGATACTGTGACAGTTGATTGAATGACAGTTTATTTAACTGTACTTTATATGACTATCTTTCTTTTTTTTAATGAGATTTATTATCTTCAGAGTATAACTGTGAAAAGTTGTGGTTCTGCAGATTTTTTGGAGTTTCGATAAATTGTCGTTCACGGATATGATAATCATAACAATATATAAAGAAATAGAAAGTGTTTTCAAATTTATAGTCTTCCAAATTAGTCATTCAATCTTATCAAATTTCCTCTTTCCGTTTCAACCAGTTTTCAGCCGATCCCAACTTGTGCCTACTTTTCCAATATTCATCTTTGCTCAACTGTTCCGCCATGTTGGCCATGAAACTGTAAAAATCGTTCCTCCGTTTGACAGTGCTTGCTGCACCACAATCCATCATAACTTTGCGCATTTTGCTGAGCGAAAACCCAACCAAATCGAATTCTATCAAGGCCTTCTATAACTACAGGCCTGGAAGCACGAAGAGACTTTACAAATGACGTCACAAATCAGCAAAGCTGATTTGTCAATAATGTAGACTGTAGACAAAACACTAGCGAATTTTGCTGAGTAGAGAAAGCTTGTTGGAAGATAGTTGTCTAGTTCGTTAATTTTAACATAGATATTCTCAAGGGAGGTTACTTAGTTTTAGGTTGAATTATGTCATATCAGAAATAAAACATTTTGATTTTAAAACTGTAACAATCTTCAAAACAAATATTAAATGTCTGAATAAGTTGAATTTTAAAAAGAGTAGGTGATGACATTGCATAAGTAAGTAAATGGTTTTTTGATAAGCTAACAAATCTGATAATCTAACTTTTCAGTCGTTTTATTCAATGTTGCTTAGCATAGATAGCATAGATTTCAGTCGTTTTATTCAAGTATTTAGTTCCAAAGAATACATTATAAATCTATTTTATACTAGTTTGGTGGAAAACTTTTGTCTGCATTCTATAATTACAAAACAAGTAGCATTAATATTTTGGTTTAGATCAAAGAGAACTTGTAATTTTGGTTAGCTTGCTGATACACCTATAAGCAATAAGACGGTGAGGTTAAAGATAAAGTACAGAATGACAAATGTTTTATATTATATTAAGTGCAACAAAATATTTTCGTCATTGACTAATTGATTAGATATTACAATAACGTAAAAAATATTGCACTTTAGCAATATTTGATGATTAGTTTTTATGTAAAATAGTTATGGTTAATAAATGTTGCGTGCCTGGATGCAGGACCAATTACGAAATCAAAAAAGGTGAACGCAGTGTTACTTGCTTTACGTTTTCTATTGAAGAACAATTAAAAGAAAAATGGTTAAGAAAAATTCCTCGTCATAATCTAAAAGTGTCAAAACACACGGTTGTTTGCATAAAACATTTTGGTGAAAGTGACGTAATTAAAAATGATGTTTTACCGGGAAAACATGGAAAACCAGATACGTTAATTTTAAGAAAAAAATTTGCTCTTCAAAAGGATGCAGTACCATGCATCTTCCCAAATCTACCGTCCTATCTTTCTTCCTCTACTGGACCTGTCCGTCGCTGTAGTCCTTCAAAGCGTCGTAAAAAAATAGAAGAGGCTCATCACAATTTGCAACAAAAATGGATTGATCAAGACAAAATATTTTCATATGTTCAGTTAGTGGGTAATTTAAATGAACATTTGCAATCCTTTAAACATTCAGCTCTCTATAAGTCAAGTGAAAAGGAGTTGCTGCTATACCAAATCAAAATTCCAAGCAACGGTGATTCTCCTTTTTTGAGTTTTAGTCTTCGTGTTACTGAATCATTGGAAGTTGACGTATGGTTGAATGGCATGCGTTTGATTTCCAGTGATCTTGGTTGGTTGCAGATGCAGGATAACAAAATATCACACTGGATCCAGTTGGAAAATCTACTTGCACGTTTGCACAATGCAGAGAAGGAGGCTTTATGTTTCGAAATGAGCGATAAATCGTTAATCGAACATGCTAATGTTTTTATCTCGAAAGTTATTACAGATGCCAACAAAGAACTCTGTTCCTTTCTATCAGAACAGTTGCTTCTTTCCATTGAAAATCCTAATTATCAAAGGTTTTCTTCAAATGCTACTGTAGCAGCTTACGCACTTAACATACAATCACCCAGGGCATATGAATATGTTCGAAATAACTTGCTTGTTTTACCGAGCAGTCGACATTTGAGACAGATCTCCAGCAATATATCTGCTGATGTAAGTGCAGAATCTAATGAATATCTTAAAACAAAAACCAAATACTTGAACCCCCAAGAATTGTATGTTAACGTTCAACTCGATGAAATTCACATAAGACCATGTGTGACGCTCAAAAATGGAAGACTAACAGGAACAAACGAGGAGGGAGAAACTGCTACTTCCATACACTGCTTTCTGATATCATCACTACTATCAAATAACAAAGATGTTGTAGCCTTGGTTTCCGTTAAAAAGATAACTGATGAAAAACTTTGCAGCCTCCTGAAATCAGTATTGAAAATAGTGACTTCATCTGGATATTCAGTTATTAGGATCATAACTGATGGAAATAGAATTAATAAAAAAATGTTTCATTTAATTGCTGACTGTCCTAGCACCACCGACTTACCTGTTCATATAACAAACCCATACAACCAAGAACAACCAATTTTTTTGCTTTTTGATTCGGTACATATTCTCAAATGTATTCGAAACAATTGGATTAATTTGAAAAATTACAAAAAACATTCTCATTTCCAGATTTTGAGGACAATGAAAAAATTCTCCGAGCATCATTTGCTGACCTAGAAATTATTTACTTGTTGGAAACTTCTCTTACTCTGAAGAAAGCTCCTGCTTTATTGTGGAAAGCTCTCCATCCTCACGCATTGGAGAGACAAAATGTAAAGTTAGCTTTGAAAGTCTTTTCAAACACCACTGCTGCTGCGCTAAATTGTTATGGACCCCATAACGAAAACTTAGAAAACTGGAATGGTACAGCAAGTTTTATAAACTTAGTTTGAAAATGGTGGTGTGTCGTAAATGTTAAGCATCCATTCAAGGGCCGAAACACTCGCAACATATATGCTCATCCTATTGATACAGTTAACCACAAAAATTTGCAGTTTCTTTCCTCTTTGGCGACTTGGTTGGATTGCTGGTCAAATAAAAACAAAACTTTAAACGAAGGTTTTCTATCTAAAGACACTTATCTGACGTTTAAGCATACCCTGAAAGTGATTGTCGAAGTTGCTAAGTATTTGATTGAAACCCTTAAGTTTGATTTTGTTCTTCTGGGATGTTTTCAGACTGACAATTTAGAGAGCAGGTTTGGCCAATACCATCAAATGTACGGAGGAAACAGATTAATTTCCGTACAAGAACTTACAGAAAGCGAGAAAAAGTTTAAAATCAAAAGTTTGTTAAAATTGCACTCTGATGCCATTACTGTGCCAGTAAAAGAATATCTTTAAGAATTTGCCGAGTGTGACGACACTAACAAAATATCTGAAAAGGATAAGCTTTTGATTGAAGAGCTTCCATATGAGAACGTTTGCTTTGACGAAACTCAGTTGCCAGTTTTATTGTACGTTGCTGGATATGCAGCTACATGTAAAAGAATTACTGCAAAGATTCACTGCCTTGGCTGCAAGCGTATGCTTATCGATGAAAATGGTGAGTTGCTACAGGTAGACATTGATAAAAGTATTATTTCGTATTTTGAAGAATTAAACAGAGGAGGATTGATATATCCTTCTTCAACTGTGTTGCAGGCTTTTCAAGCCGTTCATGCAATTTTTACCATCTGCATTTCACAAGACTATGAGAAAACTTTTTTAAAAATACAGTATCCGAAAAGATTTCTTTTGCGTGCTATTTTTCGTTATTGGGAACAATATGATGTTTTGCACTCGTTAACCAATTGCAATTTGTGCCTGCAGGATAGTTCAACTATCTTGTTGCCATGCGTCAGTGTATTAGTAAATATAATGCTGAACAATTATTCAAAAGCAAAAAGTGACAGTATTCAATATACCTCTGTAATAACCAAAAAAGTTGCGAAGTTTTGATGCCTAGAAATTACTAAAAAAATATCAATTCGAATGCATTGTTGTAATTTTATTTTGTTGGAAAATGTCTGTTTTTATTGTTACAAAAAAAGTTGAAAAGATATGAGAATCTATGGTTGATGAGCACAGTATTGATAACAATTTCTGTAACCGTAATAACACCAGTTTTTATGCTTTTCTCCAATTATTTGCAGTAGTATTTTAGTATTTATTTCATCCAATATTGGGTCATAATATTGTATTTAAAAGATACCATATTGTTGAATTTGCTAACTTAGTTTTGTTACAATTTATTGAAAAACACAAAGTATTTCTTTTCGTTGTAACTAATAAGTGAATTAACAACATTTTTGGTAGATTCCTTAAAATAGTCTTATAACGAACAACATAAACGAAGTATTTGTATCGTCTTATCTATGTACCAGTGTAGACTTTAAAAATATACGACGCGACATGATCGCCTGCATTGTCCGCCATTTTGTTTTTGCTTCCAGACCTGTAGTTATAGAAGGCCTTGATTCTATTCCTTCATACATCACAATGTAATGTGTTTTGTCACGCTTACGCTTCTGCACTCTTTCATTCACCAAGCAATCTTCACTTGAATCTTCAAATTGAACACTTTCCATATTATCGTCAAATATTTTGTTGTAAAAAGCTGTTTCCATTGTTGTTAATTGATATGTGGCGTCTGTTGCAAGCTTTCCATTATCAGGCAACTCCGAATTAGCAATTTGTCGATGCTTCATATTATTTTCATTTGCATTCTGCTTTGAATAAAAATCTGGTGGAGTTTGCAGTTTTGTGTTTTCCGAGACTTTTTGTTGTTTACTTTCTATTTGCAAATTTGGTTGTTGAAGATTTGTTTGTGGTTTATGTATGACAATTTTTTTTGCTTCCATTTGTGCTTGTTGTGTATATGTTTGGTTTTGTTCTTTCCTTTGGTCACGTTTGCAAAATGGAGATTGCTTTTTTTGATAATAATTGTAGTAGGAATAGTTTTGTTGCTGTTGTTGTTTTTTTCTATCAATTTTATAGTATGGTGAGCAATATGTTTGATTTGATTTATGACAACACCAATTAATAAGATCTTTTAAGTGAAAGTTTTGGTCATGGAGGTCCTGAACTGTGAATTTCAAATTATTTAAGCTTTTTTCAAGGTGTTCTGAGTATTGTTTCCATTCGTATATCCGTTGGCGTGCCTCGGTTATTATCTGGTTTTTGTGGGTCAGATCAGTTTTAAACATTTCATTTTCTGCCGATAAAATTTCCATTTGCTCAGTCATTTGTTTCAATTATAGTTTGAGTTTTAATATGGTTTCACTTGTATGCATCTAAAAACAAAAAAAAATTTAGTTAAGTTTCAATAACATTAATAAAGAAAATGCAACCGACATGTGAAGACGCGGGCAGTTGCCTCCCTGCACTTTTGACCTTGTCAAATTTGCCTGTCAAATGACCTTGTCAAATTATAAAACAAAAGTAATGGCCCAGTCTTTTTCAAAGCATGAGTGCAAAGGTGGCCAGAGAGTTCGCCTTGAAATTTGCTGTATAGGAGCATTGGGTTAGATTTGTCTATACACTATATAATTATATAAACTTATCAAAAATATCAAATTGATTAGAGGTGAAGATCAATTTTTACTTTTTTAGCTAGTTTATTGAAACAACAATGGTAAAACTCAACACATATTCAAGATGATGACCTTTACTAAATTTTTTTCTTCATCTACTATTTGAGAAAAAATGGAGGTTTCACACATCGAATAAAAGTGATAACCTTTTTTTTATTGTAACCCAAGTGTTTGAGATAAAAATCCTCGCGAAATCCAAGTGGCAACTCTGTAAAATAAAATAAAATCATGATTCAGGAGATCGTCAATAAAATTTGGACAAGATGGTATTGCTCCTCGAACTTTTTTTTCGGCTGCTGCGGCTATGAACCTTAAGTTGAATTTTTTCTAACCAATAAAAAATCTGCCTTTGTTTTGATTTTTGCCCTCTCTCCATTAAAAAAGTTATTCGGCGTCCCTGGATGTGAGTGATTAATTGAACTGAAGTAGATTACGTTCATAGTGCCAAAATGGTGTTGCAGAAATTGTATTCAAGGTTGAGTTGACCAAATTAAAAGTTTAGTTGAATACCATGAATATGACAAAATTTAGAACGTACAAACTTATTATCGTTACCTGTACCACAAGCACATAACTATTATACTAAGTTATGATTATGACAATGCTCATATTAATAAATATATTGTTTAATACGTCACTGTCGAGTGTTGCTTAGCCAGTTTTTATGAAGAGTTGGCAAATTGAAAAGGCTGGATTGGCAATTACTCCCCAAATCAACAAAAAAGTTTTGCAGAATCAAATTTTTGTGGAAATTAAATATAAAATTTTGGGGCATGAAAAATAACCTAATTTATGGCTATTTTTTTGGGTAGAACCATTTTATCCCATTTTAAAAGAACGATTTAGATTAGGATATAAAAATAACAAAGCTTTTTTAATCTTTAATTTTTTTTATGCAATGCCAAAATCTATTTAGATGTTCAATTTTGGATCTCTATTCCATTTAATGCTAAAAAAATACAAATAAAAAAAGGCCTACACATAAAACTTTGCTATATTTAGACTTCTCCATTGAAAGATGGGAAATCGCAATTCGGGAAATGATCATATAAAATTTGGGTGAAATTTGATTAAAGGTTATTAAAAGAAAGTTTTGCTTCCCAAAATAGGTTGGTCTGGTACAACATATGAGTGTTTTTTGGCATTTTTGTCAATTTTAACGCAATTTAATAAAAATAGTTGCTACTAACACTGTTATATAACATTTTGATTAGGTTTTCATGTTATTTATCATAACCTTACATAGTTAACGAGAGCAAATTGAATTAATTTTCACTTTAATTACTTTTTACTAGCTTTAGTTGTTGTTGTAGTTGTTTATGATAAAGGAACGTACAAATTTGAATATCAATTTGAAGAATATTTATAAGAAGCATAAAACTAATAAATAAAACACAAAAATTTGAAATTCGAAAAATACAATATATACATATACAGTAATGGCCTTGCAAAAAAGGTGCAAAAATAAGAGGGAGGTACTTTTAGTGTTCCAAAACAAAGCAACAAAGCGATCTCTAAAAACGAAAAGAAAAAATCATCACTTTAGAGAGCAATTTCTTGCGTAGGGGAACCACTTTTTGACTGTTTTTATGGAGGGCCCGGTGCGGCAGCTCTGTTTGCACTCTACTAAAACTATTACTGCACATATATGTCAATAAATTGTCAATATTAACTGCAACATATGCCATATTTTACAATAGTTAGGTAAAATTACATGATTCAAAAACTTATATAGATAAACAAAAGTAATGTTCAATTTCTATAAAATTTATAACAATTATGAATCTATGATTATAGTAATCTTTTAAAACGCATTGAAACAAACCAAGAAAACACACAGTAAATCATTAAGTAACAGATTGAGAATAATTTTGATGTTTTTGAAAATAGCATTATTTATCTTTTTACTATATTATAAAGATAATAGGCTCCTAATAATATTTTCAATATTAATTGCGGTATCTTTTACTTGTTTTTTGACTAATCAATTTGGTCTCGCTGTCCAACTTTGGGTCGCGATCAACTATTCGCGGACCCTAGGCTTCGTACACGTTGAAAAGTTTAACCTATGGGCTTACAAGCCATAAACCAAGCTTTTAATAAAGTTAGCAAAAACTTTTTATTTTCTCACCTTAAAGACAGTTGAAAGTTTTTAAATCTTTTTCTTTTGCCAAACAATAAAAATTTCAAATTGGTTTTAAAATATCTCAATCAACTCCAAAATTGAAATACGTGTATCTACAAAAAAATAAATCAACTTTGATTAAATTTGAAATTTATTCGATTGGAATCAATCAATTACAAGATTGATTGTTCTTAAGTAAAACAATCATCCAAAAAAATCTGTTTGTTGCTTTGGTAGATTTTTTTATTAGAAGTGTGTTGTGTATCAACCAGTTGCTAGAGCACTATTGGACTTACAATAATTATCTAAGTTTTACAATTAAGCTGCACTCTCCAATTATCAGTTAGACATGCGTTCGATTGTTGAGCTAAAAGAAAAAAAATCTACTTTATCTTAAAGTCTAGTTACAGAGGGAAAGCATTGCAATTTGATAGCCACGGCAATAAATAATACTTCTGTGTTTCCTTCAGCTTTCAGCAAGGCTGGCTGCTATCCGTTCAGTAATCAAAGTAATAATATTTTTTTCTTCACTTTAATTATAATGTAAATATTTAAAATTAAACTCGTTTATAACCGGAATTAAAACCGTAAATTTAGTTGACTATAAAAAAATAAAATAAAAAGTCATCTCTTTAATCTTAATTATTGTTTTCCTAAACGAAGCGAAATCTCCAGTGTATCAAAAATAATTTTACTCCGACTTTTCTGCGCGCCATTGGATTGGCTCAGAGCAAAGTTACTATACATCTGATTAAAAATTCTTCTGCTGGCCTCGCGTCGGGCAACCCTGCTATACAACTACGTACTGCATTTGACAAACTTGTTAAAAGTAAAAGCCGAAAAAAGTTTTATATTAAACTAAATTGTCAATTTTTTCTGTATTTATGCTGTTTATTGTTGCTATTCTTTGTTTTTGTTTTTTTCACAATCTTCGTTTTTTCATGCAGCTCCTTACATATTTGAGCTTTGAAATTTGTCTCTGACAATAAAAAAATTGAAAACCGTTAATAACAACAGTTCAGCAAAGAATAAGAAACTTTAAAAAAATATCCATAATAAAATTGGCAACATACAAACTAATTTAAATCATTTCACTGGTATTTAAACATTTATTAACATGTTCAATATAAAACATTTATTGAAAATGCCACTCCCTTTAAATGACAAAATCGACTTTTAAGCACAAACCAAATCAAGAAATGGTTACTTTTATCGTAATATTTGTAAAAAACTTTTTACTGTTTTGATTAGATATGTTTCACTTAGAGTATCAACTTATAGCATTTCCTGGCCAAAATGATTGCTTTGAAACTATAAATTTAATATTACATTTTTTAATATAGTAGAAAAAATACTTTTTACTTACTTCTGTTGAAAAATTCCAAATGTTTTTTGTGTAATTTTTATTGTAAATTATTAACATTTTTAATAGTAATAATAAATAATTGTGACGTAAAAAAGATGTGTTTGAGAGCACACAAACATCAATTTATGATATGAAGTTGCATTGCTGATCGTAATTAAAAAGTTATCGTAATTCACTGTCCTACCTGCTGCCATAAGCATACGCATGAGGGAGAGGTTTGGGGGTCAAGCCTCCTCCTTTAGATATAATGTACTTATACGTAATAACATATAAGCGACAAGTAGGCTAAAGCAGTATGATAAAATTTATATCAGTATTATGTTTTGGTCTTTTTAAACTTTATTAGTACGCTCGTAATTTTATTTAAAGAACATTTTTTCTATTAATCAAATTGCGTCAAAGTTAATAAATCTGAGTAAAACTCTCAAAACCGAAAAATATTTTAACATAAATTCATCTCTTCTGTACTTTGATTTTTAAGGCTATTGTTTTATCGCAATGTTTGCGCTTATTATGCAAATCTTTCCTACTCTGCTACATCGCTATAAAGACGAAACAACTTTGAAAAGCATTTAAAGAGGATCATTTAAAGAAACTAGATTATTCTCTGGAAAAGTACGATAAAAAAATTAAAAAATTACACAAATTTAATCAAAATCGTTATTTTATTTTTACAAAAACTGTTTCATTATGTAGGTAGATCAGTATTTTTCATTGTTTACGCCGTAATATTCCCTTTTAATACTTAGATGCAGCCTTTTCCCAAAATTATATGACAAAAATTGTTTTGAAAAAAATTGTTTTTGTTATCAAGTAAAAAATTTATTTGATTTTGTTATAAAGTGTAGCACCGTGATTTTACCTCCAAGGTGAGTTCTGTCGGATAAGGAGATCGGAAGGGAAGCAAGTTACGATGTCAGGAAATGGCACTCCTCTGGGATTGATATTGGCTCTCCTTCTTTTTAATAACTATACGTGTGATGCAACTCCCACAATCTGTAGAAAGTTTGCCTATGCTGCCGATCTAGCATTGTTTCACTCCTCTGAGACTTAAAGAATTTGGAAGTCGGCGAAAACGAAGCACAGCTGGCTGGATACCTGAAAGTATGGGTAGGCAGCTCGTTGTAATAAAACGCAGGCATCCAGTGACAATGCGCATGATGTCACATAGGACACTGTCTATGAAGCGTGTTTGAGCGTGCAACAACAGACTGGGGCGCCATACTCAGCTGGTGAGTAGACCAAAAGCAGCTGTGCGCAGTGGTTTGGCATCAGCGCGACAATCTGAGCTTGCAAGTTGCTTCAGCAGTGTGACGCGCTAATATAGTTTTTTCGCAATTCTTCGAGATGGTGACGGAACGTGAGTGATTTGTCTGGT
This sequence comes from Diplosoma virens, assembly GCA_963680785.1. Classification (NCBI taxonomy): domain Eukaryota; kingdom Metazoa; phylum Chordata; class Ascidiacea; order Aplousobranchia; family Didemnidae; genus Diplosoma; species Diplosoma virens. The sequence continues at coordinate 43,335,596 of OY796884.1, read as the reverse complement.
TTTACACAAAATAAGTAAAGTTGGACAAAATGATAAAATGCTAATGCTGTTGTAAACATTTAGCTTACGTTTAGGTTTTTTGGTTGTTTAAGTGAAAAGGTGCAGTCATTCTCTTAGTGTGATTAAGCTTCAACTTCCAAGTCTAAACATACAAAAAGTGTAGTCATGTTTTTATTTCTAATCCCCTCGAAGGTCCTTTCAGTTTTCAGAGGAGTGTAACAATGCTAAATCGGCTGCGTATATAAATTATCTGAAAATTGTGGAAGGCAGGTGTAGACGTAAATATATAGAGCGATGTGGACGTAAATATATTGAATAGAAGAGGAGCAAAGACCGATCCTTGAGAAACGCCGCTTTTAAGAAGGCGAATCCTGTTTGCTTGCTGTCACCATTAGCAAAGATGCAACCTCGGTTTTGGACAAAATCCATGATCATTCTGACCATGTGCTTATCTAAACAAAGTCTCAAGCAGCTTGCATGTAAGAACAGAACCTCTTTATACAGTTTAAAAAAGAATTTGCAAAACTGCTTAATTTTTAGAATTTAGCTGGTTCCAAACTATTTCAATCTCCGTAAAGATATAAAAATCAAGGTTTTCTAAAGTTGTTATTTATAAACCAAATAAAGACGAAAATGTTTTTAAATAATCTTATTCAATACTTGTCCATACTTTTTTTTTTTTTTTTTAAATATTGCCATCATTTAATCCATCTTATTAGATACAGCATTTTTTTTAAAATCTTTATTTTATTTGCCATCATTTAAAACTGAAAACATTGTAAAATTGTAGCTACTTAGTAGATAAATAGCGCTCACCAATTGCCATTCTAACTCTTGCTATGGCAATTGGTAAGTTTTTGATTTTGCTATTACAGAAAACAACGTTTTTTGTTGCATGAAATTTTTCAGCTCATTCTAAAAAGATTTTGATTCTAAATATAAAGAAAGTTATGCTCTAATTAAGGGATGTCCAACTAGTGGCCGGAGTAAAGTTCTTAATTTGTTTTGAGTAGACTGCGCCGAATTTTCCGAAACCATGCGAGCGAAATAGGTGATAGTATTTCCGAAACAAATTCTTTATGCAAAACGTAGACAATAATAATATCTTCACTTGAATTGGAAGTAAATCTATATAAATCTTCTTTAATTAAAAATGAAGACGAAAAAAGTTTTTGTAATTTCAAATTTGACAGCACTGTTTTATTTACTTGATCTCCGAATATTTCAGATAAGTAAAAATAGCCTTGGCTTAGAAAGCTTGGATGCCCATAATTTAATTCTTGCGCAAGTTAAAACTTTTGTTTTGAAAGAAATTGTATGATATTTGCTTAAATTGCTGTAATCTGAATATCTTTGTTTAACAGTTAACTTGTTTCTCAAATAAATGAAGCCAAAAACAACTGATTTTTACGTGACTATAAAGCATGAATGTCATCTAAAAATTTTTGTTAATATTAGTTTTCAAAATGCGGCACAATGCCTAAAATATGTTTTTTAAGCTTTTCAAGATGCGCTCTTTTTTTTACAGAAGCAAGACTTGCGCTTCATTGACCACACAAACCAAGAACAAAACCTAAGCTCTATCATCATATTCTTCAATTTTGTCCAAAATTAAAGGTAAAGACTAAAAACTTTTTCATTTCAGTTCAATTCAATTCAATTTGTAGCCATTTGCTCGCGCCCCCCTTATAAACACGCCTTCAGCTAAAAATCCCAGCTGTTGATGCGGGAACCGGGTGTTTATGCCCCTTTTTTTCGATATTGTGCTACTTCCGTTTTTTTTTTTTTTTGTAAAATAAATAAATTGTACCCGAATACAATTCATACAACTTTCTTAAATTTTTTCTTTTATCTCTTAGAGCAGTGGTTCTTAACAGGGGTGCTATTTGCATTTCGCTAGGGTGCCGCAAGCTATCGCACATTATTTACTAGTCTAGGAAAAAGGATGAGTGTTGTAATGTTATTTTGAATTACAACAGTGTTTCTCAATCTGTGTGCCGTGAAAGGTTTTCAAATGTGACCCGAAAGATTTCGGAAAAAATTTATCTAGGGACGTCGAATATTGCGTTTTTTACGCGTGGAATATGTAAGATTCGGAGCGAAAACCGTTTTGATTTAGAAAAAACTAATTTGGGAAGGAAATTGATAAGAGAGACGTGAATTCAGGTGAAGAATTTTTTTTTAGAGAACAGCTTATTGTTGCGGTTAAATGAGGAAAACAGAGTAGAAAAATGTGGCGAAAGCGTTTTTTTTGTTTTTTTTAAAAAAACCTGTATTTTGAGATAAAAAGCAGAAAATCGGTACATAAAAATAGGTGAAGACCTTTCTTTTTTAGAGATTACATAATTTTGGGGGAGGAAATCAAGGATCCTGGCTCAAGTCAGCCGCGAACTTTGGAAGATACCAACTATGTGCCGCGGCCAGAACAACGGTATGTTTAGAAAAGATCTGATTTTAGGGACAAAAGCAAGAAATCTAAACCCAATTGTGGGTGAATACCTTTTTTTTAGAAATCACCTGATTTTGGGAACAAGATTTAATAAAAATGGTCTAAAGGTGCCGCGATTTTTGAAGAATTTCAAAATATGCCGCAATCGGAAAAAAGTTGAGAAACACTGTCTTAAAGCAATCTTAAACCAAGACTTCCAGGTTATATTTATGTAACTGATCACCTACCTATTGAAATGCTTCAACAACAAAAAAAAACTTTTTCCATTATTCAATAAAGCCAGACAAGAAGGCAAAAGAACGTCATGGAAAGTCGTAGCTAATGAATATCGTCTTTATATTGACGGAATCAATGTTAATGTATGATTTTATTCTTATCTGTTTATTGCCTATCTTAATAGTGCTTCTGGCCTGTAGGTTCCGCTTTTTTATACATTTGATTAGTTGCTTTTGTTCTCTTTTTATTGTTCTTATTGGGATTCGATCCCTCTTTTCTTTTTTTTGTTTGATTTTTTTAATTAAGAATAGTAAATTACACAAGGACAGAATGGTAGAACATTTGACTTTAAGCAACAAGGAAGAAATTAATATTGCGAATGTTTTGAAAAATAATACAAATGATTTTGATTTTATTTCTTCTCTACATAATTTACTAGCAAATAATTTTAAACAATGTAAGACTTATGAGATAAACTTTAAACTACCATTAACAGAAAAAAGAAAAACTTATTTATATTACATATTAATATCAGATCAATATATAAAAATTTTGATGCACTAAATCATGAATTTTACAAAGACTAGATTATTTACCTGATATTATTTGTTTGAGTGAAACAAAAATCAAAAATTTGCCAACGGTTAATCTTTCCTTAACTGGTTATCATTTGATAGAATATGCTGACTCTCAAACAGCTGCTGGCGGGGTAGAAATTTACATTTTTGATAACTATTCTTCAAAAACTATTGGAAAAAATAATTTAAATTCTAATTGTAAAGATATTTGGATTCAAATTTCTGATTTTAATTTTAATCAAATTTTTTATCTTGGAGTTATTTATCGACACCCAAATAGTAATATTATAAATTTCATTTCGGCTTTAAATGATAGACTAATACAGCTAGGTAAGCATAAATATTATATTGTTCATGATTTTAACATCAATATTGATGATAAAAACCGCTCAGTAAATTCTGATATGTATCTAAATATGATTTTGAGTAATGATGTATTTTTGCCTATTGATAAGCACACTCGAGTTATAGGTAATTTTAGATCTATTATTGATCATGTTATTATAAATGATATCTCTAATACAATTTTTCTTGTGTATTCATAAGTGATATTAGTGATCACTTTCTCATAGCAATTATAGTTGAACGAAAAAATAAACAACAAGATAATAGTAGATACAATAAGCAACTTTATTTTTTTAGAAATTTAAAAAACTTTAATTATAATAGCTTTATTGATAATTTGCAATTATCTATAAATACTTTTCGGCATTCTCTTTCTTTTACATACAGTAATGAAGTTGATAAATTATTTTCAAATTTTATTGAACTCGTATCTGCGACTATTAGCACGCATGCACCATTAACAAAAACTTCACGCAAAAAACGTAAATTATGAATAAACCATGAATAACGAAAGGTATTTGTTACTTCTACAGAATTAGTTTTTGAAATTTTGTAGAAGTTTTTGAAATTTATGTTCCGCTGGTAAAAAGTTCTTTAAATTTTTGTAGAACTTAATTTAGTAACTCAGTACGTTTTTTAATCTTATATCCATTCGGTGCCTGTTAAGAAGGCCTCAACGATAACGCAAACTTGGCCGCCTACCAAAAGACAAAATTCTTAAATCTTCTTACTGGACCTGCCCTAAGAACCAGTAACAGCAAAAATATAGTTTAGCTAAACCGCAGCTCAGACTACCACAATAACTTCTTTATTAAAAAATATGCCCCAATCCCCTTGGGAGCCCACAATAGTATAAATCAACAGCAAATACAGATTCAGTAGCTTAATTCTTCAGCAATTACGTAGAAAACCAGAGACTTGCGATCAAAAACTATGAATTCCCACAGTTAACAAAGTTCCAATACTAAGTTACCACAACGAATCATAATAATGCTTCCGAGCGAGCCTTATTTATATCACTCGGTCGTGAGTATCTCGAACGTTCTGAAGTTATCCAAATCAAGCCAATCACAATAACTATTATTACGTCACATGTGTCACAATAGCAAACCAGTCAAGCGAATAGTTCTGGATCTTCTCTACCAATCAGGAAATTAAGCAGTGTTGCCATTTTCTTGTAAATAAATATAAAATATTTAAATTGCTTATAAAACCGTTATTTCTTCGGCTATATGAGCCGGACCAAAGCGAAATCAAAGAGATTTTTCAGGAGATTGTAAATATACATACTGGGGGCAATTTTTAAGAACGGAACAGTATTTTAGTTTCAGTTCGACGCAAACAAAAATTATATATAAATTTTTTTTTAAATGATACTAAAATAGAAAAAATATTGTATAAAACTTATGCCAATAAATTGTCTAAAGTCAAAGCTTTATCAAAAAAGCTTTACTTAAAACAAGAGATTGTCAACTCCAGTCATGATATTCATAAATTTTGGTGTATTATGAAGACTTTACTTCCTCATAAACCAACTCGGGTTCTTCCTAATTATATTCATGAAGAGGACCAAATAATAGATACACCATTAGACATTGCTGATAAATTCAATAATCACTTTTGTATGGTTGGTAAAGTCTTAGCTGAAAAAATCAAACCTTCTAATTTGAATAATTTTCAACAGTATCTATGTAATCGTGTTTGTTTTTCTATGTTTTTAAATCCTACTAATGCGTTCGAAATTCGCTGCATTATTAATCAGTTAAACATTAACAAAAGTTGTGGTTCTGATGGGATTGATACAAAATTTATCGTTCTTGCGTCTGGGGTTTTGTCTCCAGTGTTAGCTATATTATTTAATGCTTGTTTTGATTTCGGAATTTTTCCTACTTGTCTTAAAACAGCTAAAGTCGTTCCTGTATATAAGGCTGGTGATATAAATGAAATAACAAATTATAGACCTATCTCAATGTTGTCTATATTTTGTAAAATTTTAGAAAAACTAGTTCATACGCGGACACGAGAAGAAGACTACGTGGGGAAAAGGATGATGGAGATGGCAGTGCCAGGCAGAAGGAAAAGAGGAAGGCCAAGGAGAAGGTGGATGGATTTGGTGAGAGAAGACATGGAAAGGGTTGGAGCTAGGGAAGGAGATGAAGTAGACCGAGTGAAATGGAGATTACTGTCGCGCTGTGGCGACCCCGAGTAGGGAGAAGCCGAAAGAAGAAGAAGAAGAAGTTCATACGCGGACACTTTCTTTTTTAAAATGTCATTCAGTATTAACTCCTACACAGTATAATTTTAGACCTTAAGTATTCAATTTTGCATGCTTTACTAGATATTACTAATTCTGCATTAGATAATATTAAAAAAAAATTATATTCTGGGCTTGTATTTTTAGATTTAACCAAAGCATTTGATACTGTTAATCATTCAATTTTACTTTATAAACTTGAACATTATGGAATACGAGGAATAATTAACAATTTTTTTGGTTCTTTTTTAATAAACAGAAATCAGTACGTTACAATTAATAACACTAATTCTTTCTTAAAATCTATAGATAATGGAGTTCCTCAAGGCTCCATTCTTGGCCCGCTTCTTTTTTTAATATATATTGTTGATATTCCCAACAGTGTTATATGTACTCCGCGTTTATTTGCTGACGATACTGGTCTCCTGATGGGAGCTCCGTCTACTACTATTCTAGAAAACCAACTTAAAGATGATCTTAATAATATTTGTAATTGGATATCTGCTAACAATTTAACGCTAAATTCAAAAAATCGCAATTATTAATTATTGCACCAAACCTCAAGTTTTCAAATACTATTTTAAATATTCAAAGTCCAGCCGGTGAAATTAAAACTGTTTTTAAGGCAAAATATTTGGGAATTTTATTTAATAACCGATTAAACTTTTATGAGCATATAAAAATTCTTGAAGTAAAAATAGCTCGATCAGTTGGAATTCTAAATAAACTGAAGTATTTTTTACCCAGCTCGGCATTATTGAAATTATATTGTGCACTTATTCATACCGATTTTAATTATGGCCTTGCTGTTTGGGGAAGCACTTATCCAACTTATCATAATAATTTTATTTAATAACCGATTAAACTTTCATGAGCATATAAAAATTCTTGAAGTAAAATAGCTCGATCAGTTGGAATTCTAAATAAACTGAAGTATTTTTTACCCAGCTCGGCATTATTGAAATTATATTGTGCACTTATTCATACCGATTTTAATTATGGCCTTGCTGTTTGGGGAAGCACTTATCCAACTTATCATAATAAACTAAAATTGCTTCAAAATAAAGTTATTTGTATTGTCATTTCTTCTCATATGTCAACTAGCTCGAAACCTTTATATATTAAATCAAATATTTTGCCCTTGCCTAAATTGTTTGAGTTTAAAATAGCCAAAATTGTTTATTTTTATAGATGTAAATTTAATTTGTTACCTAAGATTTTTGATAACTACTTTTCATATGCTAAATCTTGCCATTCTCGTACCACAAGATTTTCACTTAATAATCACCTTACCATTCCTCTTTTTAAAAGTAATCGAACTCAAAGATCAATTAAATATATAGGACCAAAAATTTGGAATTCTATCAGTCATAATCTGAGAATAATGACATTTAATAAATTTAAAAAAACATTATAAATCAGTTCTACTTCTCAACAATTAAATTTACATAATTCTTACAATTTGTTTTGTGTACCTTATATTTTCTTTATTGCTTGGTTTGACTCTACATGTTGTTAATGTTATATTGCTGTTCTGCTTTGTTTTGTTTTGTTTTTTATTGATTTGTTTTTTTTGTTGCTTTTCACTTTTTGTGAACATTTGCAATCTTAATATTGTCAATTTGCTTCTATATTTCTATATTTTACAGATGATTGCTTGACTCGAAGACTTTACGGTCCCTTCGCAATCACCTTGCCGCCACTTTAAGAGATTATAATGATATTTATTGCTGCTAAGTTTACCTTTTTGCAACGAAATAAATTAAATTGAATTGAATTGAATTTTTTAATTTTTTTTGTGGCAACCCATTCTTTTTTTCAGACTTTATTACAAACATAAAAATCTCTACCTTCATCTCCAAACCGTGGTGATCTCTAAAGAAAGAAAAAAAGGTCTTCATTTTGAATCTGTCTCTGATTTATTTAGTTTTTGACTCAAGACCTTAGTGATCCCCCCCAAAAAAGTCTTCACTTTGAACCTATTTTGGTCTTCTCGAATTTGTTTCCTAAAAAATAGTGATTGAACCTTTACACCAGCGGTCGCCAATCTGTGGTCCACGGACCACTGGTGGTCCGTGGAAAAAAATGGGTCATTATTTATATTCCATGAACATTCAGAATACCGTAAATTCCGGCGTATAAGTCGATTTGGCGTATAAGTCGAGGTTTATAAGTTTGGCCCAAAAATCCCGATTTTAATATGTACCTGTCGTATAAGTCGACCCCCTTCCCTGGCTCAAATCGCTTGCTAGAAATATTTCAGTCGGCATAAGAGGCGAGGCGTAGTTAAGGAAATCAGCAGACTTCGGCAGACGATGTTGTTCTCAAGAATTCAAATTATTCACTGTGACGTAGCAGGTTTGCTTGATCATTCTACACCGCATGTTAATTTTGCTGACTCATCTTGCACTTCGTCGCGCTTTTACTCATGTATCGTTTCGTTGCCAAGGTAAAGTGTGAATTCTGCATTGATTGGTAAAATGACAAGCTTGTTTGACTAATACCGGTAAGAATTTTAATAAAAGAATTTATTTCAGACAAATTTATAAATATTGTAATTATAAAAAAATAGTATATTTCAATTTTGATGTTTGCTTTTGAGAACATACGTAATAAAGGTGTAACGGCAACAGTTTTGTTGAATCTGAATTCACGCCATGAAAAACGTCACCGCCGTATAAGTCGAGGATGGATTTTTATACTTAAAATTCAGTGTCAAATTTTCGACTTATACGCCGGAATTTACGGTAAGAAAAAAATTAACAAAACTTATCATAGACTACAATTTTTTAAGCAACTTTTATTAGCGAAATTCCTTCGGAATGAGTGACTCTGCTACGCGTTCTCTAGCTCTTGCATAGTAACACTGGCGCTGACCATGCGGTCACGTTCCTTATAAAGGAAGGAATCGAAGATTCGGGATATATACTGTTTTGCCCTGTCTGTCTCTGTCTGTTTGAACACAGTAAAAAATTGGCCATAACTTTGTAACCGCTTAAACAGGTACAGCTTTCATATTTCACATAAGTATTTCTTGAGACAAGACCTTTCAGTCGGCATGATAATTTTGGCCCGGTGACCTTGACCTTGCTTTCATACGTGGCATCAGTGTTTTACAAATACAGTTTGTTCTTTCCTAACATCAAATATACATAAACTGAGCATTGGCATACGCATCAGATGCATACTCATAAGTATTCATAAGATATATATTCATAAGTACTCGTATCCGAAACCTTATACATTTTAATTGGGGCGTAGCCTTCCTCTTACAATTACAAAGTTGGCGTTCCCTGGACTAGCCTATTTGTTAGAGGTTAGCTGTCCAGCTTAAAAACAAATGGGAAGTTTTTAGCCTGCATTATTCATTATATATATATACATATCCCGAAGGACTCTAATTCTAATAGAGTAACAAATTGTTGGTGTATCTGTAACTTATAAGTGGAGCTTACCAAAGACAAAACGTACTGTTATTCCAAATTAATAATTCTTCTTCTTTTCCAGATTCAAATATAATAGGTAATAGACCCATAATGAGTGAAAAAAAGCAAGTGAATATTTTGCACTTCTTTAGTAAAACTAAAGATAAAATAATTAATGAAAATAGTAATACTTCACTTAATAGTGAGCATATCAATGAATCAGAACATCCACAATCCTCATCAGGCAGCATTAGAAAGAAGATTCAAATTGGAGGCGAAAAGAAAAAACGCAAAATATCAAGAAAATATCATTCAGTCTACCTGAAATTTGGATTTATTCAAGAACCTGGTAGTGAGCTAGACCCAAGGCCTCTTTGTATTATTTGTTGTGAGAGTTTATCTAATGATGCCATGAAACCGTCAAAACTTGAAAGACATTTGCAATCAAAACACCCAGATTTAGCTGAGAAACCACTTGAATATTTCCAAAGAATGCATGAAGGTATGAAAAAGCAAATAGGTGCTTTAAAAAATATGGTTGTTGAAGATAAGCCCCTATTAATGGCTTCCTACTTGATAGCACTTCAAATTGCGAAAAATAAAAAGCCATACACGATTGATCAAGATCTAATCAAACCTTGCATGTTACAAGCCTGTGAAGCAGTTTTGCGAAAACAAGCTGTTCAAAGACTGAATTTTATTCCTATGTCTGCTAACACTGTTAAGCGCAGAATTGAAGAAATGGCTGAAGATATTGAAAATCAAGTTATAAAAATGGTAAAAAATTCACCATTTTATTCAATTCAACTTGATGAATCTACAGATGTAAGTAACAAGGCACTTCTCCTTTGTTTTGTGAGGGTTGAGTGTGAAGGAGAATTACAGGAAGAACTTCTATGCTCGCTTAACTTGCCAGGTAAAACAACTAGTTTTGAGATTTTTAAAGCACTTGACAGGTATTTCGTGGAACACAAAATTGAATGGAAAAAATGTATTGGCATATGTGTAGACGGTGCTGCAAACATGGCTGGACATCGCTCAGGAGTTGTTGCAAGGGTAAAAAATGTTAGTCACCCAGACATTCTGTCTACACACTGCATTATACATCGTGAGCAGCTTGTGGCAAAACAAATGTCCCCAGAACTACACGAAGTATTATCAAATGTTATTAAAATCGTAAATGAAATTCGACACAAAGCACTCAATTCTCGAATATTTGAAATGCTCTGCGAAGAAATGGGTTCCCAGTATACTCAGCTTCTTCTTCACGCTGAGGTAAGATGGCTATCGAGGGGCAAAATACTGACCCGACTGTTCGTCCTGCGTGAAGAAATTAAGTTATTTTTTCAGCAGCAGAATAATCAGAAATTTCAAGAACTCTTATCCGACGATGAGTGGGTAGCCAAGCTTGCATACCTGGCAGATATTTTTTCTCTATTAAATGAACTAAACATATCTTTGCAAGGACAACTTAAGGACGTGTTTACATTACAAGGTAAAATAGATGCTTTTCGAAAGAAAATATCACTGTGGCAAACGCGGTTGGCAGAAGGAGATCTACAAATGTTTATAAATTTTGATGAATATATGGGAGAGAAAGATTTCAACAGGCAAGTGGTATTCATTATTCAACAGCACTTACAGTCACTGACAGAATATTTTGATTTGTATTACCCAAGTGAAGAAGATCCTAGGCCTGGAAATATGTGGATAATAGATCCATTTGTAGCTAACATCGAAGAGAGCAAATTAAGCATAAAGGAAAAGGAAAGTCTCATCGATCTATCTTGCAATGACAGTCTCAAAGCTAAATTCAAGTCATCTTTATCAAGAGCTCATTTTTGGCTCTCTGTCAAAAATGAATACCCATTACTGAATGAGAAAGCAATGAAAATTTTGATTCAATTTTCAACAACATATTTGTGTGAAAAGGCATTTTCATCTGTGACAGTAATTAAAAATCGGTACCGCTCTCGGCTTGAAATAGAAGCAGCTCTCCGTCTTGCAGTGACATCATTGGAGCCGAATCTCAACATACTGATGTCAAATAGACAGCAACATCCATCACATTAAAAATGGGTAATATTTTACTAAACTTCAGTTTTTTTCTTTTCTTAATAATGACTATGTAACTTTTTTTTACCTTTAATGTGTGTATTTCTTAATGAAAAAAAAAAATACTTTTCTGATTGTTATTGTATAAATATATTTACACTACGGTACAGCACCTTTTTTTCTAAATCCATATTAGTGGTCCACCAAATAAAAAATTATATATTTAGTGGTCCATGAAGCTCTGAAGATTGGCGACCACTGCTTTACACAATTACAGTCATTGGCAACCCAATTCCGAGTAGCAACCCAGGGTTGAGAAGCACTGTCTTAGGGAGTTGTGAATGCATTAAATTTGTTCGGAGGGCAGAGTAACGCGTTTTCAAATATCTTTAACAATGATATAGTCGAGACCACATGAGTCGAGACTGAGACCGATACCGATACCGTAAAATTCTTTTAGACCAAGACCGAGATTGAGACCGAATAATTTTGAGACCTAAGGTTCGAGACCGAGACGAAAAACTTTCGAGATCGAGATCAGAATATTTTTCGTAAAAAATTTAATTTATTAATGACATTACTTTTTATTTTTTCGGAGATCCAAAGTTACATTTCAAATAAACTAGTATCCCCAGCATGTTATAAGAAAGCCTTGCTCTATGTGGTCGCATGAAGAAATTTTTATTTACGTCACAATACCCCAGGAAATGTGCAAGTCCTTAAAATACGGCTGTGCATTGCTTTAAAGTCAGAATTTTTTATTAGAAAAAACATCTAAAGCCCCGTGTTGCGACCAAATCAATGACCTAGTTTCGTGACCTAGTTTACGGTTGAATAATTAGGACGGTACACGTCATTCTAATCGGGACCACGTTTCACACGCATAAGATTCCTTTCATTCAGTGAAGTAGCAGGTTTGATTGCGCACGGAAATTTTGGCTCGCTCGTTTAATGAAGAAAGTTTCCGCTATCTTGAATAATTTGGTAAGTCACATCTTATTGGGTTTATGAATAGTTTTAATATATGACATTGCTTTAGGTGACCTATAAAATTTTTGAATCGCAACTATTGCATCGGCGTGTGTTTTCGTTTTTCTTTGCTCGTTGTTGGTGTGCTGGAGCAGGCAGCATAGTGCTTCGCATTTCTCGTCTTTTATATTAAATTATTTAGCTATTTATTCGCTGGTGTAATAATTTCGCGCATTCGAAATTATTCATAGTCTCTTAGATTTAAGATAGCGGTAGTTGGGCCATTCGTCCCTCCCCCCCTGTAGGTTTTGGAGCCTACATACATTCAAAAATTTTTGGTTTATTTGGTTTACTTGATACGTTTAAAATCTTGGTTTGTGTAAGGTTACTTGTGTTAAATACGCTCATAAGGTTAGGGTTATTGCTGCTAGATATACTCTAAACCTTTAGGATCTTGCCTTTGAGTTTAAGCTTTACTACTTTTCAATAGACATTCTAAAATTAGCTTTGCTTGTTTGGTTTCCTTCACTAGTTACTGTACCTCGTTAGATTATGAATAGACGTAGTGTGTCACTTAGTTGCTTAACGAAAGATGAACCGCCGCTTGTAAGTAAACACCATAATGAGCTCAACTCTAGGGAAGCTGAGCTGGCACGGTGGAGTGAAGACCTTAAACGTAGAGAGAAAGTCTTGCAACAAAAGCATGAAATAAGAGATCAAGATTTGTTGTACTCGGGAAATCAAAATTTGTCGCCCCCTTCCTTTCATTGCTTAGATCGTTACCCACCCAACTTTTCTTGTCGCCCATCCCCTTCTAGCTGGGAAAGCATTAAGAGAACCCGCGTTGATCCAGGCGGCTCTACTTGTGGCACGGCTTCACGTTTGTTGAGAGCTACCGATCAACATGATGCATGGCCCGGTTCACGGTACGGCGATTTACAAGAGCACTCCGCGCCATTTGTTCAGACTCCAGAACAGCCACGATGCTCCTTTCTTCTGCCACGTGTCGGCTTTCATCCCCCTTGTCAAGAAGTTGAATTTGATACCCCTGCATTTTCGGGCCTTGACAGGGAAAATAGTCAGTCGGTTAGACCTAGGTTTTCGGCTGATAATGACCCAAACTACTTATCTCAAGGTCCCTCTAGCTCGTGTAGTGATGTTGAAAAATTGGTGGGAGCGCTATATACGTTAACCAATCGTGTGAATCAAAGACCTCTGGCGCTCTCTAGGGAAGAACTGTTTGATGGCAATCCCTTAGATTACAGGCGCTTTATACGTCACTTTGACGCCTATATCGCAAGAGGCGTAGTAGACATGGCAGATAGGTTGAATCTTCTCATCTCCTCGTGTACTGGGGAAGCAAAAGAGAGCATTGCAGATTGTATCTTGGCTAGGTCCCCAGATTTAGGTTATTATGAAGCCAGGAGAATTCTTGAAGTCAACTTTGGTCAGGAGCACGCTATCGTGAGTGCTTACGTAAGAAAACTTACAGAGGGTCCACCTATCCGCTCTAATGATAAATCCGCTTTAGCCCAGCTAGCTCGAGACATGAGAAATTGTGAGATTTCCTGTGGGGGCATGTCCAGTGCCGGGCTGAACACGCAGCACACAGTAGCTAGCATCTTCAAGCGTCTACCTGCAAATCTGCAGGATAAATTTATGGCTTCGGTTGGGCCACAGCTCGAGAGAGGTCAGCCCATTTTATTTTCGCAACTTTCAGAGTTTTTAGAGAGGCGTTCACTTATAGAAAAGAGTTTTCTCGGGCAGTTGGCTTATCATCGTAAGGAAAGAGGGTTTAGCTCTAGTTCACAACCAGACTTTGGCCCTCGACGCACACAAAAATATTCAGTCAATACAGCCCAAGTCGGAGACGACGATTCACGAGGCAACGTTGCAAAACAGGGATGTGCGTTCTGTTTAGGTCAGCATGCAATCTGGAGGTGTGAAAGTTTCTCAAAACAACCATTGCGAAAGCGCCGAGCCGTAGTTAAATCTGAAAATCTTTGTTTTAATTGCCTTGGGTCACACTTAGTGCGCGCATGCAAATCTAAATCCACGTGCCGTGAGTGTGGAGGGAGACACAACACACTGCTTCACGAGGAGCGTCAGGAGGTCCTCCCCAAGGAAAATACTCCACCTTTACAGGAACGGCAAGATGTTAACGGGGCCGGCTTATCGTCCCGAGTAATGTCAGTGGTTCAAAATATAGGAAGTAAGTGTAATGAACATACGGCCGGACCAAATACATCCAGCTTTGCTCAGACTAAAGACAGCACTGCAGTGCGGCTGAAAGTAGTCCCTGTAAGAGTCTGGGGAGCAGGTCGCCGCCGGCATGCTGACGTGTACGCTTTCTTAGATGAGGGATCAGATACATCTCTGTGTACAGAAGACTTAATAAAACTTCTTGGCCTGAAAGGTAAGCCCACACAATTTTCCCTATCTACTATGAGTGGCACCGAGCAACAATCTGGCCGCCAAGTCAATTTGTGCGTTCAAGGCCTTAACGAGGATGCAGTTGTCAACCTTTCTAACGTCCTGTCTGTCACTCGTCTTCCAGACTTAGGTGCTAGCATTCCCTCTTGCAGGGACCATGAAATTCATGCTGAGGTTCTCAAAGGAGTTACCTTTCCCGATCTTTGCGGTAAGGTAGAATTGCTCATTGGTGCCAATGTACCAGAGGCCCATCGCACACTTGAATACCGAATAAATCATAGTGGGGGGCCGAATGCCGTGAAGTCACCTTTAGGTTGGAGTTTAATAGGTCCGACACAAGGGGCTAAAACTGTCAACTTTGTCAACTTAAACTTTGTTCAAACTGATAGCGCTTTCTTACATGAACAAATGCAAGCCATGTATAATCGAGACTTTATTACTAAAGATAGTAATTATGGCGACTCTATATCGGTTGATGACAGAAGGGCAATAAAAATAATGGAAGAGTCTATAATTAAGAAAAACGGGCATTTTCAAGTAGCTTTACCGTGGAAATCTTCAAACGTTTCCTTACCGAATAATAAACAGATTGCTATGAAACGCCTCGATTGCCTCGGTCGAAAACTTGCTCGAGATCCGGAACTTCACCAAAAATATTTTAGAAAAATGAACGAATATTTAGAACAGGGCCACGCACGTTTGATTCCAAAAACCGCTTTAGCACGTGGCCCCAAAACCTGGTATTTACCTCATCACGCCATCAGTGGCAAGTTTCGGATAGTGTTTGACTGCGCTGCCCAGTGTAGAGGAGCATCTTTAAACGATTATTTACTGCAAGGTCCGGATCATACCAACAACCTTCTTGGAGTTTTATTGCGCTTTAGAGCTGGACCAGTTGTTGTTCTCGCCGACATTAAGGCCATGTTTCATCAAGTATTTGTCGCTCCAGAAGATTCTGACAGTTTGCGTTTTTTGTGGTGGCCTAATGGTGATTTATCTGCTCCTCCAGAAGAGCACCAAATGTTGGTCCACCTATTCGGAGCGACCTCATCCCCAAGCGTTTGCGGATTTGCGCTAAGGAAGGTTGCCACCGATGAAGAATCTAACATTCCGCCAGGGGTCGCGAGAACAATAAAAAGAAACTTTTACTTTGATGACCTTCTCAAATCGTTAGACTCTTCTGATGAAGCTATTGAGACTATTAGTCAATTGTCAAGAGTGTTAAAATCCAACGGCTTTCATCTTACCAAATTCGTAAGTAATCGTGACTGCGTGATGCAAATCTTACCAGAGGAGGATAGAGGAGCCACCGACGTAGTTGATCTTAACCCCGGGTCTGTGAAGAAGGCTTTAGGAGTCCTTTGGAATCTTTCTAATGATAGCTTTAAGGTTCGAACTAACGTTAAAGAAAACACACCTACAAGGAGGGGCATCCTGTCTACTGTCAGTCAGTGTTACGATCCCTTAGGTATTGTGCAGCCAGCTTTACTTCCGGCAAAAATGTTAATGCAGGACCTTTGCTGTCGGGGCCTTGGTTGGGATGAAACGATTTCTCCAAGTGATATGCAGCGCTGGAATGATTGGTTAGATAGTCTCCCAGCGTTACAAGATGTAGAAATTCCCAGATGTGTTAAGCCATCTGGCTTTGAGTTAAAGTCTTCTCAGCTGCATTGCTTTTGCGATGCCAGCCAGACTGGTTACGGAGCTGTGATATACATGCGGTCGGTAAGTGTTACTGGAGAGATTCTTTTATTGTGGCAAGGTCTAGAGTTGCTCCTATTAAACCAGTGACAATACCACGCATGGAGTTAGTTGCAGCAGTAGTTGGAGTAGAGCTAACAACCTTTCTTAAGCGAGAACTTGACCTTAAACTTAATGACACCATCTTTTGGACGGATTCTACCTCTATTCTACAATATATAAAGAGTAGCTCTAAAAGATTTAAAACCTTCGTAGCTAATCGCATTGCAGCCATTCAAGCAGGCTCCTCTCCTTCGCAATGGAGGCATGTAGGGACAGCGCATAATCCAGCCGACATAGCGTCCAGAGGAATTAGTCCGAGTCGTTTGGCCTCTTGTACGAGCTGGTTGAAAGGCCCAGACTTTCTTTGGAAGGATGAAGATGCATGGCCAGTTGCCCCTATAGGTCCTCCTTCCACACCGCTGGTAGATCCAGAGTTGCTAAAAGTGAATCAAGTTAATTGCACCAATACCTTTGATACCGCAAGCGATAAAGTCACCCTTTACAGATTGTTGACCCACTTCTCTTCGTGGAGTCGCTTAAGAAGAGCAGTCGCCTACCTTCTTCGTCTTAAACAATTCTTGCTCACTAAAAGTAAAAGCGGCATCACCAAAAATATGTTTCCTTTTCGATACTTATCGGTAGAAGAGTTTAGGGCTTCTACCTTAGCAATAGTAAAGTTAGTCCAAATCAAGTATTTCCATAAGGAACTAAATTCTCTCAAAAATAACGACAGGTTTTTCGTGTCCGGAGCTAAAAATATTCACTCTCCTCTGAGAAAGTTATGTCCTATCCAAGTAAATGGCATTTTACGAGTAGGAGGCAGATTACAAAATTCATCTCTTTCTGATTCTGCAAAACACCCTATCATTCTTCCCAGCAACCATCATGTGACTAAGCTAATTATTTTAGACATTCACGAAAAGGAAGGTCACGTGGGTCCCCTCCATACCTTATCAGTCGTTCGTCAACACTATTGGGTAATTAAGGGACATGTTACCGTACGTAAAGTAATCAGGGAATGTCGTTTTTGCCGACATATGAATGCACAACCGGGAAAACAGCTTATGGCACCGCTTCCTTCAGCTAGGGTTACTCCTGGGAAACCACCGTTCGCCTTTACCGGAGTAGATTACGCAGGGCCTCATACCACCACTGTAGGGCGTAGAAGCGCGAAGCGTTATATTTGCCTGTTTTCATGCATGACCACACGAGCTGTGGATTTGGAATGCGCTTATGCTCTCGACGTCGATTCTTTCTTGTTGGCACTCCAACGGTTTACCGCGCGACGCTGCACACCAGAAGCCATCTACAGCGACAACGGAACAAATTTCACCGCTGCCGAACGAGAGCTCCGACTTTCAATCAACAAATGGAACCAGCAGTCTTTGCCATCCAAGCTCGCGCAACGAGGAATCCGCTGGCATTTTAATCCTCCGGTGGCCAGCCATCAAGGCGGGTCTTGGGAGAGGATCATACGATCGGTGAAGAAAACCCTCGCTGCAGTTTCCAAAGGTGCAACAATGAGCGACGAGACCTTTACGACCTTTTTAATTGAGGTTGAAAGGATCCTCAATGACCGCCCCATAACTAAAATTGCTTCCGACTCTCGCGATCTAGAAGCGTTAACGCCTAATGCTTTATTGAAGGGGCACCTCGAGCCTTCCCTACCCATGGGGGTGTTTGCCAAGGCCGACGGCTATAGAAAGTCGTGGAGACTCATTGGTTTGCTGGCTGATCGATTCTGGAGTCGTTGGCTCAAGGAATATCTTCCTTTGTTACAGCAGAGACAAAAGTGGCTTGTGGAAAGCCGAAATTTTCAAGTCGGTGACGTCGTTTTGGTGATTGGTGAAAAATCATACCGCGGGCAGTGGCCGAAAGCATTAATAGAAGAGGTGCACAAAGACAAGGACGGGTTTGTGCGCTCTGTTCGGCTGCGAACTTCTTCCCAATCACTTGTTCGAGACATTCGTAAACTGTGCCTTCTTGAAGAACATGTATAATTGACAATTGTGTTAAGTGTTGTAATTTTATTTGTGTACGTTGTATTGTTGTTAGACTTACTCAATTCTATTCAGTTAATATTGATTTGACGCTTGATGAAATATCTCCCTGCCGGTCATATTTGGGGCCGGTATGTTGCGACCAAATCAATGACCTAGTTTCGTGACCTAGTTTACGGTTGAATAATTAGGACGGTACACGTCATTCTAATCGGGACCACGTTTCACACGCATAAGATTCCTTTCATTCAGTGAAGTAGCAGGTTTGATTGCGCACGGAAATTTTGGCTCGCTCGTTTAATGAAGAAAGTTTCCGCTATCTTGAATAATTTGGTAAGTCACATCTTATTGGGTTTATGAATAGTTTTAATATATGACATTGCTTTAGGTGACCTATAAAATTTTTGAATCGCAACTATTGCATCGGCGTGTGTTTTCGTTTTTCTTTGCTCGTTGTTGGTGTGCTGGAGCAGGCAGCATAGTGCTTCGCATTTCTCGTCTTTTATAATAAATTATTTAGCTATTTATTCGCTGGTGTAATAATTTCGCGCATTCGAAATTATTCATAGTCTCTTAGATTTAAGATAGCGGTAGTTGGGCCATTCGTCCCTCCCCCCCCTGTAGGTTTTGGAGCCTACACCCCGTAACGAACGGAATAGAGATAATTTGTTCAATGAAATAAATTATATTTTAGCTAATCAGGTCACAATTATGAAAAAAACTTTAGACTATAGAGCAGGGTTTCCCAAACTGTGTGCAGTGAAAGGGATTAAAGTGTGCCGCGAAATTTTCATGTTTTTGACAGAAATCCATAGAGTCAATGGTGGATATTGGGTGAGGCAAATAAAGCAGTTGCCTCGAGCCCTCCTCGAAAATACCGCATATAGTTTCATTTTGCTGTATATGTTTTTTTAGAGATCACCATGATTTTGGGAGATAAATAGCAAAATATGAGATCAAATCAAAGTGAATATAATTACTGTAGAAAATTACCAACGCACATGTTTTATTTTATTTCTCTTGAGTTTCTAATCATAATTTGCGCGAGCACTCGCTGCCAGCGCCTTTTTTGTTTTACGCTTTATTTTTAATTAATCTCTCACCTTGAAGCATACTTGTGTTTGCAGCGCGTTCATTTTTAGAGCTGGCTTTTTTGCGTTTGTACACACTTCTCAATTTGTGAGGCAACCAGCTGCAGTGTTTGTGAGCGGCTGGTTGAAGTCTGAGTAGACTTAGCGTGCAGTTTAAGATAATTCCCGTTTTCCCCGAGAGTCAGCACCGAAGTGCACTGCTCGGTAAGACATCTATGCGTTTTCTTTTTTTGTTTAATTTTTAGTTCGTTTTTATTTATTTACAGATTACCGTTTCCGCTTTTGTTTCCGCTTTCGTTTCCGCTTTCGTTTTCGCTTTCATTTCCACGTTTCAACGTTTCAGTTATTACTTGTTTTCAATTAATTATTTTCCTTGGTTATTATTTCCGTTTAATTTGTCGAAGCAGGGAAGCGCGTTGATCGACACTTCACTTTGCGGTAATCGGCAACTTCAGCGCCGTTTACCGTTATAATTACTGTATGTGAACTTAAATAGTGCATTAAGTAGGCTTTTGCCTTCATGAAGTAAGTGTGCCGCAGGTAAACTTAGAATTTATTAGTGTGCCGTAGTAATAACATCGTAAACGGAAAGGTATTTGGCCCAAAACGCCTCAAGGTCCAGCACTTTGAATTTGTCCTTAGCTGCTGAGTTAAATTTTAACTCGACAAACTGTTCTTGTGCTTCTTGTTTCTTATCTATAAGAGAATTTTATTTGATTTAATTTTTTTTTAGTTAGACAAACGAGTTTTTATTTGTGCTTTAATTGGGACTCACTGGACTCACAATTACCGTTTGTAAGAGCAAAATCCAATTAAAAGAAGCTTGCTGGATTTCGTTGTTCAATTCGATTCTTGCTGAGGTCAAGTTCCCTGTCATTTTGATTATCAAATTTAAAAGAATGTGTTGTAAAACATTTTAACAATCGCGCCTCCTTGAAAATTTTTTACAAAGACTCATTATTTAAAACCTGATTTCGAAACGTTTTAGTTGAAAAAATCATGATTTTGTAACAAAATTCAATATTTTGCTTAGTTTAAGGGAGTGTGTTTGAAAAAATTAATTGTTAGGGTTTGAATGGCGTTATAAACAACTGTATTTGCTTACGGTAAAGTTCTATTACGCAAAACTTTACGAAAACAATTCGATGCCTTAAAACATAATACAATTAAATGAAACGGTGGTTAACATGGAACAAATAGAGTAAACAAATACTCCGACCTGCTCTCAAAGGCTTTCCAAGATAACCAAAGCAGGGAAATAAGGCGGGAGTAGGTTTTGAACCGAGACCATGTCGATCACAATCCCGGGCGCTATAACTACTTGGCCATGGCGCCGATTATTAACATGAAAATTAGCATTTTGTGGCTATTGTTATTATTTTTTATAAAACTTAGTTTTTCGGAGTACCATATTAGTTTTCCTACAAGTTTCAAAATATTTTGTTGCAAGATTGAAGACATATTTGTTTTTTTTTTTAATGTGCATATTTCGGATGATTATGAGCAGTGATGTCTTTAGTACAGAAAGTCCAAAAGTGGCTCCCTCTAAACAAAACATTGCGCTATTTATTATAGTAGTACCATAACAATGGCCTCTCCTAAAGTAATGATTGTTTTTTTAGAGATCACTCTGTTTTGGACGACAAAAAAATGGTCCTCCCTATTTTTCTTGCACCGGCCCCCTTTTTGTAAGACCATCACTGATTATAAGCTTTAGGATAAGGTTTTGTTAAGTGGTATAAGCAATTCACAAATATAACGTAGAATTACCAATCCTGTTTTTTATTCAATAGCATTTTCAATTAAAATTATTCAAAGCTGCGACAAGTAGAATGGATAAGCAGTAGCAGTAGAAATTTACATTGTCAGGTAAATTGGCTACTAAA
Source organism: Diplosoma virens (assembly GCA_963680785.1). Lineage (NCBI taxonomy): Eukaryota > Metazoa > Chordata > Ascidiacea > Aplousobranchia > Didemnidae > Diplosoma > Diplosoma virens. The sequence goes on along the minus strand of OY796884.1, from coordinate 43,314,152 downwards.
AGTAATGCAAACATAAAAGCATTATAGTTAGTACAGTGCTTCCTCGCTTATCCGGTCTAATTGCGTAGTTACTTTCAAAAATATGAGTAAAGGCTTAATTTTTATTGTCAAAAGCAAAAAATTGTTTAATTTTTATTGAATTTCTATTGTCAAAGCAACAAAAGTATACAGTACGTATATATTCACTTTTTAGATCTACGCTATACTAAAAAATGAATTAATTTTGGATTGTTTGCGAGTAGATTCACGTTTTCTCAGTAGATTTTGAAATAATTTTGAAATAATGTACTGTGTTATGCACTACAGCTGTGATGCGCCAAAATATATTGTACAAAATATAGTGGTTGGATAATTGAATGCCAGATAAACAAAATGCAAGTAATCAAAGAAGCCTTGTAGTTGCCATAAAACCAATTTCCTTCTAATAAATTTAAAACTAAAATGCTATAAAAAAATTTTTATCCTGAACATCACATCCAGCATTTTCTTATTTTTTTTGTATAATTTCTTCACAAAACAACTAAATAAATGCATCGAAACATCTAAAAATAGTATATTTATATGATAATAAGTTTAATTTTTTGCAAGTGTATAGCAATTATCGCGTATTATTTGAAGAAGGACTAACTCTCGTCTACCTGAGTGTTCCGTTCCTAAAAATTGCCCAAATTATGTAGATTCACAATCTCATAAAAAATATCTTTGATTTCGCTTTGGTCCGGCTCAAATAGCCGAAGAAATAACAGTTTTGTAAGTAATTTAAATATTTTACATTTAGTTATAAAATATGGCAACACTGCATAATTTCGCTTTATTGAGAACATTCTGGATTTCCGCTTGACTTGTTTTTGCATGTGACGCAATAATGCTTATATGTGATTGGCTTCATTGAGATAATTTCAGAACATTCGAGCAACCTTACCAATGGTATAAATACGATTCGCTGAAAAGCAGTATTATTATAAAATTGGATGTTTCGTTGTGGTAACTTAAAATTGGAAAGTTGTCAACTGTGTGAAGTCATAGTTTTTGAACGCAAGTCTTTGGTGGTCTACGTGATTGTGAAGAATTAAGCTATTGAGCTTTAACCTGTTGCTTTGATTTATACTATTCGGGCTCCTAAGTGGATTGGAGCATATTTCTTAATAAAGAAGATATTGTAGTAGTCTGAGCTGTGATTTAGCTAGACTATATTTTTGCTGTCGCTGGTTCGAAGGTCAGATCCAGCAAGAAGATTAAGAATTATCGTTTAGTAGACACCAAGATTGTGTGTATTGGCGAGGCCTTCTTAACAGGCGCCAAAAAAGGTAGACGATTAAACAACGTACTAAGTTACCAAATAAATTCTACAAAATTTCAAAAAAAAACTTTTTAACATCGGAACAAAATTTAAAAAACTTTTCAAAATTTAGAAAACTAAAATTTGTGGAAGTAACAAAATTTCAAAAACTTTTCGCAAGGTTAACAAGCAAATTTCAAAAGATTTTTTACAAGCTAACAAGTAAATTTCAACAAGTAAAGTTTTAAGAAGATCAAGTAAATTTGTTATATAAGAAGAGCTCTTAAATTGAATAACCTACTTTGAAATAAACTGTTGGTAAAATTGCTTAATTTAATTGAACTGTGTGAAAAGAATAATTTAATTTGAAGACTCCAGAGGGGAATTGCAAGAAAATTCCTCACAACTAAAGGTACCGTGGAATTTGGATTTTCATATTTAGCTGTGAACTGGTAGTTTGTTTCTTTATTAATTTGTGGTAATTGTGATTTATTTCATTTGGTAGTGTATTTACTGTTAAGATTTTTAGCCATGTCTAGTAAAGATATTGACGTAGGGCTGCCCGATGTTGGCCCGTCTGGTTTGGGGTTAGATGAGGTTGTCCCGGGAGGGGTGCAGGTTGGTACTCGCTTAGGGATGACCACTAGATCTATGGCCAGGGGGGTAGATAATGATGGGATTATTGACCCAGAGGATAGTGTCTCCAACTTGGGGTCTAGAGCTTCATGTACCTCTGTTTTGTCTGAAGCACAAATTGAAATTCAAAGGCAGATAGAGACTAATCGCATCATGGCTGATTTAAGATTAGCCAAACTGGCCCGAGAGGAAAAGCAGAGACAGGCACAACTGGCCCGGGAGGAGAAAGAGGCAGAGCTCAAGGCGGAGCTGGCCTTAAAAGAAGCAGCATTAAAGGCTGAATTTTTAAAGAAAGGCTTGGAATGCCGTAAGTCACGGTCTGGTTCTCAAGTCAGTTCAAGGCGGTCAGCCCACACCAGAACCGATTTTCTTGAAACTCATGGTGGGTATTTGAATACTAATAGTCAGCAAAGTAAGGCTGTGATCTCTGGTGGTGGTGGTGAGACTGGTGATGTGTTACTCCCCAAGACTGCTGTCCGGGAGAATTTAACCTTGCAGAAGTTTTCTGACTCAAATAATTTGCTAGGTAGCAATGATAGGTCTCTGCGAGGCAATGTGGCTTTTGGGGCTGCCCAAAGTGTGCATCCTGACTTTCAGAACTATGTAGTTTCCCCTGGTGTGCTGACTGGTCGAGCAAAGACATGCCCTAAAAATTGTAGTCAATCTGGTGTTGATGCTGTTGAATATGATGGTGGTGTTAAAAATAAGTATGTTAGTGCTGCCTTACCTGCTGTTACGAATGCTAGATCTTGCAATGTTGGTGGTTTAAATTGGAATAATGGATTGTCTCCTGTGCAGTCAGGCTCGACTCAGCAGGACAGTTTCTTTCAATATCAAAATTGTCGTACTTTTATAGATAAGGCGTCCTTGATTAATTACAACGGAAGTAATATTCCATATATTTTCTTTCATAATCGCATTAAGGCTTTAATGGATAGTTGTCCGTTCGAAAATTCACGTTTAACTTTGTTGCAAGCTGCTTGTGTTGGACTTGCTGGCCAAAATATTTCTAATCTGGTTGCTGACACACCTGGCCTGTCTGAGGCTAGGCGCATTGAAATGTTTCTTGAAAGATTGTCCCAGAGATTTGGTGTTAGAGGTGGTTTTTATGCTGAACCGGAAATCCGCAAGTTTCGGTATGGTGATAAATTAAAATTAGATTCGGCCTTTGCGCTAAAAGAATATAAAGACCAATTGTCTCAATGTTTGCTCTACGCCAAAGCTTATAATCAACCAGATAAAGTAGAAGGTCGATTTGTATTGGATTTGGCTAAGCGTTTGCCGGATGTAACTAAAAAAGAGTTCTTAAAGTTTTTGGCAAATCGGTTTGGACACACAAATGAGCCTAGTTTTGAAAGCTTATTTGAATTTATAACGGAAGAAGAATCTTACAAGTCGACAGATTTTGGTATTTCACTTCTAAATGCTTCAAGTGAATTGCGCAAATTCGAAAAGCCCCATGATAAAAGTAAAAATGCTTGCCCAGTAAGACAAACTTCCTTTAAATCACCTAATCTCCCAAGAAGGTCTGATATAAATGATAAACAGAAGAAGTCTCCAACTACTAATAGTCGACCAGAGCATCCTATGTGCATCTACTGTTCTTCGAAAGGGCTGGTTGAGCATCATTATCTGTCAAATTGCTCTGAATTTTTGTGTTTGACACCTATTGATCGCAAAGATGTAATTGTTAAATCTGGTCGGTGTTTGAACTGTTTGCGTAAGCATTTTGTTAAAGATTGTTTTGCCCCCAATAGATGTAGAAAATGTGGAGCTGCATATAGTAGAAAGCACTCTTTCTTGTTGCATGATGCCTTTGTTATACCATCTCAAGCATGTGAGAGTGGTGATAACACTTCAGAACCTTCAGTTACTGTGCGCAAAGTTGGTATTGGGAGTGTGAAGGCTGCCTTTAGTCGTGTCACAGCTGCCTGCATAATGAACCCTGTAAATGGTAAAAGCAGGTTGGTGTATGTACAGCATGACCCAGGGTCACAGGTTACTCTTGTCTCAAACAAGCTGGTACAAGATTTAGGTCTAACTGCATTTGATAATGTTTCATTTGAAATGCAAACAATGACTAGTTGCAAGGCTACCACGGCAGATTTAGTCAAGTTTAATGTGCAGTCATTGCATACTGGTGAGATTTTTGGTAATGTGGTGTCGGTGGTCAATGAACCTTGGAGTGATGATGAAAATACTTTGCCTCATAAACAGGACTTGAGTGTGTATAAGCACTTTAATGATATTGAAATTGTTTGCTTGGATAATTGTCATAGTGTGCATGTGTTACTGGGCAATGACAATGCCCATCTTATGTATGCCAAGCAAGAACGAATGGGCAAGAGTCAAACTGACCTGCACGCACTACTCTCTCCATTAGGCTGGTTAGCCTTTGGAGGAAAAGCATCTTTAAATGAGGTACCTGTCAAAGTCTTAAGAGCCAATGTTGAAGACAAGCAAAGCAAGACATTAAGCTTGCAACAGGCTATTGACAGAAAAGATGCAGAAATTGCTGAATTGCGTAGTGTTGTTAAAGATTTATCTGTTGAAGATGAGATACCTCAATGGTCTCGCACTGATACTATTGCCAGTCAATTGGTAGAGCCCTGCATAAAGGTAAAAGATGACCGGTTTGAGATTCCCGTACCTGTGGTTGAGAAAGCAACATTGTCTAATAACTTTGAGTTAGCACACGAGCGACTGTCTGCCCTGTGTAAGAAGGCCCTTCGACAACCAGACCTTAAAGAATTTTTAGTTGAATCTATGGCAGAAATGCAGTCCAATAATTACATTAAACGTGTGCCTGATGCTGATTATACAAATGACCAAAAATGGTATCTACCTTATTTTGTTACCTCTCAAGTTAAGAAGCGTATAGTGTATGATGGAAAGGCCAAGTTTAAGGGAACCTGTGTGAATGATATTATTATGTCTGGACCTGATCTTCTAAACCCCTTGCTGCATGTTTTAACCAGGTTTCGCTTAGGTAAGTATGCTTTGATGTCAGATGTCACAAAGTGTTTTTTCCAAATTCGGTTGCCGGCTGCCCAAAGAGACCTATTTCGCTTGCTGTGGTTCGAAAACAATGATGTAGAAAGAGGTAAGTTGGTATCCTACCGTTTTCGAGTCCATTTTTGGGGCATCAAAAGTAGCCCCTACATTGCCTGTCTTGCATTTAAGAAGCTTGTTGAGGAAAACCCCACATGTGCTAGTGACATGACCCTTCAAAATATACTGCAGAACATGTATATGGATGACCTTATTTTTTCAGTAGATAGTTTAGAGAGTGCACAGACAATCACAAATGAGGCAGTGAGTCTATTTAAAAGTCGTGGATTTAAACTTGTTAAGTGGAGCGCAAATAGGGACACTATGAGTGTTTTGTCCTCTTTAGGTCCTGAACTTTTGTCAGCTTCTATAAGAGAATTAGACTTGTGTGGTGAAGAGCTAGCCTTGCCTTCTGCCAAAACCTTAGGCTGTGTCTGGGATCCTGACTCAGATGAGTTGCGTATTGACTGTTCATTAAAGCCTCTAGGTAAGTATACACAAAGAACCATGCTCAGTCAATTAGGACAGAATTTTGATCCACTGGGATTTGGGTCCCCTTTCTTTATTAAAGCATGTTTGATCTTGCAGCAGTTGGCTATAGATAAATATGATTGGGATACAAAAGTCCCAGATGAGATTGATAAAGAGTGGGATGCATGGCTGCATTCACTTTCATTGCTGCAGAGTTTTTTGCTTCCCCGGTTTACAGACTTACGAGGGCCAGTAAGTACAATTTATTCTGATAATGGAACTACATTCCAAGCTGCAGCCAAAGTGCTGCCAAAATTGCTTGAGTCTACAGAATTGAAAAATTTACTTCGTAAAAAAGGTATCAACTGGGAATTCATTCCCCCCTATGCACCCGCACAAGGTGGGGCTTGGGAAGCTATAGTGAAGCAAATCAAGCATGTGATTGCTAATATACTTGAAAAGTCACAATGCAGACCCAGCTTTGTAGAATTGCTGACATACGTGGGAAGTGCCACCAAGATTGTAAATGATTGACCTTTGACCCCTTTAAGTGATGACCCTAAAGACTTCACAGCAATAACCCCTGCCTCACTCTTAACTCCCTATTCAAGCCCATATTGTGTGGTAGGTTCACCACAACACAAAGACAATTTAAGGAGAGACTATTGCTTTAATATCTCTCTTAGTGACCAGTTTTGGCAAAAATGGCTGGAGTTTTACCTACCTTGGCAACAGGGGAGAAAGAAGTGGTTGAAAATGGCACAGAATCTAACGCCAGGCCAATTGGTAATCTTAACCTCAATGGAAGATGTATCAAAACGAGGCAAATACCAACCTGGGAGGGTGCATGAGGTCATTCCCCAGAGTAGAAATGGAAAGCAAATTGTGCGTAGAGTTAAAGTTGCCACTACTAGTACAGATGAAAGCACTGGTGATGTCAAAGTGGTTTATGTATTAAGGGACCTTTCTTGTATTGCCCCAGTAGACTGCCCCGTAGATAGCTGATTTTCAACTTGGCAAGGCTGACGGAAGGCAGACCCTGCCATAATTTTTTTACTTGGTTGTGTTGTTATTTTCTGTGTTTTTGTTTATTTATGTGCTTTGCTTATTGGGTTTTCTATTGGAAGAATAAGACGTTCCTGTTGATAGTAGAAGACATTAGCTGTAGCCTATGCTATTTTGGCCCTATTTACATGTAATGAATCTGAGATATTGCTGCTTAAATTGTAAAAGAAAGCTGTGTACTACTTCTGCCCTTGTGATTCATAAATGCTGACTTTGAAATTGAATTGTTGATTTGAAGCAGGCAATAAGTTGCAGCAAATATAAACTACTGATGTTTCTGTTATTCACATTTGTGCTGTATACAAGATATTGATTACAATTGGCTGCAGTGTTAAAGTTAGTGTATTTCATTTATTTATTGTGCTGTGTTTCTTTTTTATTGAGTATTGAGTTAAGTGAAGTTGTGTATTTGTACATCGAATTCAAGTGTCTTTGTGATTTGTTAAGTTGCGATTTTTCGAACTTCATTTGTGTTTGAAATTTGACAACTGTGTGTCAAATTGGGGCCGCTTTGTTCCGTTCCTAAAAATCGCCCAAATTATGTAGATTCACAATCTCATAAAAAATATCTTTGATTTTGCTTTGGTCCGGCTCAAATAGCCGAAGAAATAACAGTTTTGTAAGTAATTTAAATATTTTACATTTAGTTATAAAATATGGCAACACTGCATAATTTCGCTTTATTGAGAACATTCTGGATTTCCGCTTGACTTGTTTTTGCATGTGACGCAATAATGCTTATATGTGATTGGCTTCATTGAGATAATTTCAGAACATTCGAGCAACCTTACCAATGGTATAAATACGATTCGCTGAAAAGCAGTATTATTATAAAATTGGATGTTTCGTTGTGGTAACTTAAAATTGGAAAGTTGTTAACTGTGTGAAGTCATAGTTTTTGAACGCAAGTCTTTGGTGGTCTACGTGATTGTGAAGAATTAAGCTATTGAGCTTTAACCTGTTGCTTTGATTTATACTATTCGGGCTCCTAAGTGGATTGGAGCATATTTCTTAATAAAGAAGATATTGTAGTAGTCTGAGCTGTGATTTAGCTAGACTATATTTTTGCTGTCGCTGGTTCGAAGGTCAGATCCAGCAAGAAGATTAAGAATTATCGTTTAGTAGACACCGAGATTGTGTTATTGGCGAGGCCTTCTTAACAGGCGCCAAAAAAGGTAGACGATTAAACAACGTACTAAGTTACCAAATAAATTCTACAAAATTTCAAAAAAACTTTTTAACATCGGAACAAAATTTAAAAAACTTTCCAAAATTTAGAAAACTAAAATTTGTGGAAGTAACACTGAGTTTACGGGTTTTAAAACAGATTAATAGGAAAATTCCCACACAGTTTGCAATAGCAAGAAAAGAGTCATTTTAAAAAGCGAGGCGCATTTTAATTACGCACTGAGAAACGGTTTGTGAAAATTTAATTCTGCAGTTAACGGGTCAAACAACAAAAATATCCAAAAATGTCCGGTCTCGAGACCAACTTAAAAAGTACGAGACAGAGACTAGGTCATTACGAGACCAAGACCGAGACTGAGACCCTGGAAATTGGTCTCGAGACCTTTATCACTCATCTTTAACTTAAAAGTCGGTTTTGTTCAGATTTTTATTTTTGAAGCGATAATTTAAAAATTATTTGTATCAAATTGACTTTATCGTGAATTTAAAGTCCTGTTTTAAATTAGCGTATTTTTGATTCAAAAACTTGCTACTTTTTACTCAAGCTGCTGCTCCCGCAACCCCGAAAGGACAAGCGGGAAAGGGAAATCAATTCAATGTTTACCGAAAATGTTGATGATGAAAAATTGCTACTTTAACTTATTAAATAAACTGATTTGGTCTTTAAGTCAGATGCAGCGCTGCACACTAACTAATAGCTTTTATTTGACCGTTAATTTTGGATTTTCAAGGAGTAATTTCACAATTTTCCGCGTGACCAAGACAATAAATTATTCACCTCAAATGGTTGACCCTTACTGCAAAGAATTTTTTTTACTATTGGACGTATAAAAAATTAAAAGAACGATCTGAATTTCGAAGTTTGTGGAGGCCACAAGACAATGTTACTAACTGCTGCATTTGCCTGGTAAAACCAAATGACGTTGGGAAAAGCGTCGCCTTGAGTAAAACAGTTTGTTTACTCACGATATTCATTGTTTGGCCTGGGAATCATAGCAGCAGTCTACATCCCAATTGAAAAAAGACCGGGTGGATCTAAAAAATACGTTCTTTTAATATGGCTATTCTGTGCAAAAATGCTTTCTTTTAATATGGCTATTCTGTGCAAAACAAAGAAGAGTTATCTATAATATAAAAGAAGTGCTAACCTTATTCAAATGTCACAATTGCACAGCTGAAGTGTTTGCCTGACTTCAAAATAATCGGTTTTTCATCGCTTTTCGTTTGTTTGTTTGTAACCCGAGGCTGTTAGCGATAAAAAAAGAGAGCGATTCCATCAAGACCTCATGATCATGACACATCACAATCGAGACAAGTGAGACACAAATCTGATGGCAACTGTTGGAACATTATAAAATATTTCCTTGAGTAACTGTATGAGTGCAAGCGCAAATTTTTACCTAAACTGGACCAACATGATATTACGGTATTTATCTGAATCGACAGGCTTTTTGCACATTTTAATTTGCATATTTTTATGTTTAATAATAATAATTAATGGACGGTACAACCAAATCAAAATTTCTTAAGTGGCGATAAAAGCAAAGTTTAAAAAGGACGTATATTTGTTATTTTGAGTTAAAAGTAAAAATTTGCAAATAAATCCTGATTTTCAAAATATCTGTAGCTTCTAGAGCAAATCTACTGTATGTACAACGCCGGCAAAAAAAATCTTTACTATTTGTACGGCAAAAAAACTTTACAAGAAAAATCCTCATAAGTTTATTACTTATTGCTCCCGCCAAAAACATTGTTTTCGACAAACGCTTACAGTTACGTCATATGCTAGTCTCTGGCTATGCTTTAGCGCATAGCCATTGCTCTGCGTGCCTCGTGTTGCTTTACAGCTAGTCAAACAATAGGTCAATAAAATTCGACAAAATTTTTCATTTTTTTAAAAAGTTTTGAGTTGTTGTAAAAATTGTTACAAAAATTAAAATGGGTCAAAAGAAGATATAAATCGAAGAAAAAGCTCGGGCCTTGACTTTATTAGAGAAGGGAGAGTTTGTGATTGCTGTAGCCGAAGATGTTGGGGTCGCAAGAAAGGCAAAGTATCAACAAAAAAGGTAGGCAACATTATTGCCACCAGAGATGGTACCAAAAAGAAATTCCAATCTGGCGCACCTAAAAAGACCTCTCCAAGAAACAAGCTTTCTGAAGTTTTTAAACGAATTAAGCGTTTGTCGGAAACAATGTTTTTGGCGGGAGCAATAAGTAATAAACTTATGAGGATTTTTTTTTGTAAAGTTTTTTTTGCCGTACAAATGTAAAGATTTTTTTTGCCGGCATTGTATTAATTTAGCGCCCCAAATTTTGTATAAAGAAGTGTGGACATCAATACAACAACTATTGTGTTTTCCTGTGAGCAAACTAAATATAAATTTGCAATGTCACTGCGAGTTATACGTATTACTTTGAACAGAAGTAATATTTTTAAAATAAAAATTGAACAAATTTTAGAGGTACTTTGAAACTGAAAAAAATTTAAGTAGAATTATGAAACAAAGCAAAAGAGCAACCGACAACAGGGCCCCATAGATATAGAGCGACTTTTTTTAGGCGACTCTGTTCGACATAAGTTTGGTTCAACTCCTACTGTTGTATCTTTGGGAAAACATTTTACTGCATATTTTGCTAGCAAGCGACCGTTTCATTTGAGGGTCGCTAGCTGGCCTATTGTAATAGATTTATTCATTATATCTCAGCCAACATGCCTGTGCAGGGCCCTTGAGAGTAAAATGTGGGCAATGCGGGCTCTTGCGGGCAAGCCAAAACCGTAAGAGCCCGGTACAGTTCCGGTGCAGTTTTCACGAGGGTAAAGAGCAGATTTTAATTGGGCTATTGTCGAAAGCAGACGTGTGCAGGAACCGTGCGGTTCCGGTACAGTTTGGTAAATAGCAAGTACAAAAAATTTCAGGTGAATTTCGATTTTATAATGATGTGCAGGACTTGTGCAGGTCCTGTGCAGTTCGCTATGCAGGTGTTATGCGAGTTTCGAGTGGGGAATTACAGCTGAAAACCTGTAGAGGTTTTGTGCAGATCCCGTTCAGTTTGTCGTATTGTCCGAATAAAATTTTTGAAACGCAATGTGTGTGCAAAGCCCGTGCCCGAACTGTGCAGGTCCTTTACGGTTTATCACATAAAATCTTTAAACATTATTTGAAGTTTGTGTGTAGAAATCATGTGCAGGAACTATGCGGGTCTTGTGCAGTTTTCTATGCAGGTGTTATGCGGGACTCAGGTGGGCAATCCAAGTAGGATAACTGCACAAGTTTTGTGTTGGTCCCGTACAATTTATTAAGTAAATTTTTTTAATATTTTCAAGAATGTCAAATTTCAAGTACGTCAAACGACGACGACGACGACAAGTATATTTTTTAAATATTTTCAAGAATCCAAGGCAATTTAACAAAGACTTGTTGTTCTGTGCAGGTCCTTCACATTTTTTCAGATAAACTTTTAAAATATTATTTGAAGTTTGCAAGTAGAAATCATGTTTAGGAAATGTGCGGGTCCTGTACAGTTTTTTATGCAGGAGTTATACGGGTCTCAGGTGGGCAATCCAAGTAGGATAACTGCACAGATCCTGTGCTGGTCCCATGCAGTTTATTAAGTATATTTTTTGATATTTTCAAGAATCCAAAGCAATACAACAAAGACTTGTTGGTCCTGTGCAGGTCCTTCACAGTTTCTTGCATAAAATTTTTAAATATTATTTGAAGTTTACATGTAGGAAATCATGTTCAGGAAATGTGCGGGTGTTTTCTATGGAGGAGTTATACGGGTCTCAGGTGGGCAATCCAAGTAGGATAACTGCAAAGATCCTGTGCGGGTCCCATGTAGTTTATTAAGTATATTTTTGATATTTTCAAGAATCCAAAGCAATACAACAAAGACTTGTTGGTCCTGTGCAGGTCCTTCACAGTTTCTTGCATAAAATTTTAAAATATTATTTGAAGTTTACATGTAGGAAATCATGTTCAGGAAATGTGCGGGTGTTTTCTATGGAGGAGTTATACGGGTCTCAGGTGGGCAATCCAAGTAGGATAACTGCAAAGATCCTGTGCGGGTCCCATGTAGTTTATTAAGTATATTTTTGATATTTTCAAGAATCCAAAGCAATACAACAAAGACTTGTTGGTCCTGTGCAGGTCCTTCACAGTTTCTCAGATAAAATTTTAAAATATTATTTGAAGTTTACAAGTAGAAATCATGTACAGGAATTGTGCAGGTACTGTACAGTTTGATATACAGGTGTTATGCGTTTTATCAAAGAGATATTCGTGCTTGGGCCACTATTGGTAATGTCAATGATGCGCTCATTGATTTTTATATGTATGTAATGAGGGAAGAAATATTTTTTATTGTCATCTCTATAATTATCCTCCTGACTCGCAGGAAAAAGTCGGAAACCTTATACTTGGGGCAACCATCAAGCGATTATCCCGACCTGGTTTTAAAAATATCAAAGGTATTGTTGTAAATTTTAATGTTTTTTAGCAACCTAAAACTATGTCATTGCAGTCGCTATAGTAGCCTAAGACGACCTTCCACTAGTTAATGAAAATGAACACTTTATTTTTTGATTATTCAACTGCAATTATTTTGAATATTTTATTTCAATCTCCGTTCAATTTTTTATAATTTTTTTCGATGTTCAATGTGTTGCTTGTAATAAAAAAATCAATTTTCACTTAATTTGGGAGCATAATATTTGGAACGCTTAACTAATTTCAGAATAAAAAGTATAGCCAATGTACTTTAAAACATAGTTTTATTTAGGACGTTTTAAAATTATAACTCATTCCATTATCAACTGCGTAAAACTAAATAATTAATTTTAATTTGAAAAATTAAATTTAGATAATTTATGACGTAACAGAATAAAATATTGCCAATATATATATTTTATTGTGTTACATCATAAATTATCTAAACTAAATCATCATAAATTATCTAATTTAGGCCCAGATGGTAGGTGCTTTCACGCAGCCTGGGCCGTGTGTAAGTCTGTTCATTGATTTTAAAATGACGGACCGAAACCGAACCTACCAAAACGGAAGGGTATCCACCCATTCCGATGTTCAGTGTGGGTCTGCTAATCGGCAAACGTCCCCCTCAGGACGGGGCAATGTCAGGATAAAACTGCCCTTTTCAGGGCACTTTGCCAACAAGTTCCGAAGACCCACTATTCTTCAGCTGAACATCAAAGGCCTCACTGCAAGCAAGATGAATGTTCTTCATCACCTCGCTATGCAGTCTGAGGCACTCGTCATCCTACTGCAGGAGACCCACTGCACTGATGCAGAGAAGTTGGTGCTACCACACTACCAACTAGCTGGGTCTTCTTTAAGCAGGAAGCATGGCCTTGCCACGTTTGTCCACGAGCGACTGAGATACACGCTTTTGGACCAATCTCCACAGTCATCGGAGATCGAGTGTTTGTGTGTGGACGTTGATGGCTATAAAATAGTCAACGTCTACAAACCACCGCCAACGCGATTGCGAACCCTGGATCTACCAGTGTTTCCTCACCCCTGTCTGTACGCTGGCGATTTTAACTGTCGTCATGCTGACTGGGGTTATGATGACAACAGTCCGGACGGTGAGTGCTTGGCTGGATGGGCAAGTATTAATTGTCTTGCCCTGCTATATAATGCCAAGGACGCTGCCAGTTTTTATTCCGGCGGCTGGAACACTGGCACCAATCCAGACCTAGCTTTCGCTAGCGTAGGTCCAAACAGTCGCTTACCGGATAGACGTGTCCTTGACAAGTTCCCCAGGTCACAACATCGACCCTCGCTTATTACACCACCAAGGTTTGCTATGGCAGTGCCAAGCATGCCTGTTAAGCGATGGAACTTCAGCAAGGCCAAATGGAGTCACTACATTGCTTTGACAAATAAATTCGCAAAGACTTTGTTGCCGCCTGATTCACTTGATGTGGATGCGGCTTACCAGGACTTCTGTAACACCATTAAGAAAGCAGCCAAAAAGACTATCCCACGCGGGTATCGAAGTAATTATATTCCGTGTTGGGATGCAGAGTGTGAATCCCTCTATAAAACCTTTCTGCAGTCTCCTCAGGGAGACGAATCAAGTTTGGCTGCTACAGCTCTGCTTGCCAAGCTTGACAGAAAGCAGAGGGATCGATGGTCCGAAGCAGTTCGGAGCATTGACTTCTCACACTCTAGTCGAAAAGCGTGGAGTATTTTGAACAACCTTACTGGTAGGTCACGACACTCTCCTCGTCACTGTCCCGTTTCAGCCAATGCTATTGCATCTCAGCTGGTTAAAAATGGGAAATACGGAGGCTGTTGAGCGCAAGTCATCTTGACTTGTCTTTCAAGAAGTGTCTGACCTTTGGAGGGCCACAACACCAGACGCAGTAAATATCTCTGACAATTTTTCACAGAGAGAATTTGCTGCTGCCCTTCAGCACTTAAAACCAGGTAAAGCTCCGGGTCCCGATTCCATCTGCCCCGAGCTTATACTCCATGCCGGAGCTGCTTTGAAGTCCTGGTTATGTGACTTCCTTTTTTCCTGTTTGCGCCGACTCAAAATTCCCAAGATCTGGAGAAGAGCGCTTGTGGTCGCGATCCCAAAACCAGGAAAGCCCGTGGGGGACCCAAAGAGTTATCGACCGATATCTCTGCTCTGTGTCCCCTACAAGATCCTCGAGAGGCTTATCTATGCCAGCGTTGAACCATTAATCGATCCACTGCTCCCTAAAGAGCAGGCTGGGTTCCGACGCGGGAAGTCAACCGTAGATCAAGTTGTTCTGCTAACCCAGAACATCGGGGATTTTTTTGAGGCTAAAAAGAAGGCCGGTGCCGTATTTATCAATCTGACAGCTGCTTATGACACTGTCTGGCACCGTGGCCTTACCTGCAAGCTGCTGAGACTACTACCAGATAAGCACATGGTCAAAATGATCATGGAGCTTGTCCGAAATCGAAGTTTCACTCTTACCACCGGTGACAGCAAGCAAAGCAGGCTACGCCGTCTTAAAAACGGCGTTCCTCAGGGATCGGTCTTGGCTCCCCTCCTATTTAACATCTATACGTACGATCTTCCTTCCATGATTTCCAGAAAGTTTGCTTATGCTGATGATTTAGCATTGTTGCATTCTTCTGGAAACTGGAAGGACTTGGAGGGGACATTAAGCCCAGGCATGTCCACACTGTCAGCGTATCTCCAGACTTGGAGGTTGAAGCTCAGTCACACTAAGACGGTGACGGCAGCCTTTCACTTAAACAACCGAGAGGCCAAACGTGAGCTAAAGGTCTACAACAATAGTAGACTTTTACCGTTCTGTCCAACTCCTACTTATCTTGGGGTAAAACTGGACAGATTGCTCACGTTTTGTCACCATCTAGTGGCATTGCGCAAAAAACTATCATCGCGCGTCACACTGTTGAGGCGACTCGTGGGCTCGGGATGGGTTGCTGGTGCTAAAACACTACGCATAGCCACCTTATCTCTAGTCTACTCAACAGCTGAGTACTGTGCGCCAGTCTGGTGTCGCAGTGCTCACACTCGCCTCATTGACAGTGTCTTGAATGACGCCTTGCGCATAGTTACTGGATGCCTGCGTCCCACTCCAACGGACCACCTACCTGTACTCTCAGGCATCCATCCAGCTGAGCTTCGCCGACTGGGAGCGACACTCTCCTTGGCTTACCGTGGATCTCTGGACCACGATCATATCTTGCTTGGTCTTTTAAGTGGGTCCTCAGATACTGGCCAAGTGAGAATAAGATCCAGACACCCGTTTGTGCCAGGTGCACGGAATCTCTTGGACAACTTGCCAGACTTGGCATCCGCGCCTCTGAATGGACAAATCACAAATGGAACGCGGAGTACTGTGAAAGTGCTTCCAGGCTCCGTGCTTTTGTGCCCGGGACCAGTGTCAGGCCTGTTGGGATGGGCTTACCCCGAGCAGCTTGGGTTAAGCTCAACCGCCTGCTGACTGGTGTTGGGCGATTCCATTCGTCCATGCACAAATGGGGTCTCGCTCCTTCACCGAATTGCGAGTGTGGCGCCTCAGAGCAAACCGCAGACCATGTACTAACAATGTGCCCCATACATCGGGCACCACATGGAGCACGCGGTATGACGGTTTTGGATGACGAAACTCAATGCTGGCTTAATGACATCACTGCCAGCATCTGATCCAGGCAGTGCAGCAGTCTGGGGTAATAAAAGGATAAACCCTCGGCCCCAGTCCTGTTTGTGTCTGGCCTGGAGTGGATGCCCTTCAAACGACGACGACGACGACCAAGCAGAAAAAAATCCCATAAAATGCAATTCCCATAAAAGCGTAAAATGCAACACGAGAATGGCGGGGGATCGGTTTTGAACTTTGACCCTGTCGATCTGTATCTACTTACGGCGCTCTTAACCGTGATTTATCTTCTGTCTTCAAGCTAAACTGAAGAGCAACCTCCCAGCAATTTCCCCGACCAACTCGGATCGGAAGATTTTCTATCAATTCTCGTTGTGTTCTCTCGTTCACGCAGTAACGGCGACAACAGTTTAAGCAAAGACTTATTTGTGCAGCAACTGTGGTTTCGAATCACAGAATATCCGCAAGCCACCTTATCGTGGTGCGGTCCCCGTCCCTGTACTCCGGATGGGTCGTAATGGCTTGTCTATTCCCCGAGGGTTTCATCCTCGGGAGACCCTTTATATTATCCTTATTTTTTGCACCTATTGTCCACTAACCGGTCCCAGATGAACAGCGATCTTAATCCAAACTGACCCTCCCCGTTTTCGTCCACCACCCCATTGCTCTTGACAATCTTCTGTCTTTTCGAAACACTTTCATTTTTCAAAATCTCTCCTACCTTTTTGTATTTTGTCGGTGCTACTCATTCTCTTACTCCTCATAAGCAGCGATATTCACCCTAACCCTGGTTTTATAGACCCCTGCTCGGTCTGTCCTCGTTGGGTCGTCGTCATTTGGAAGGGCATCCACTCCAGATCAGGCACAAACAGGACTGGGTCCAAAGGTTTATTCTTTTATAACCTCATTCTTATTTACTGCCTGGGTCAGATGCAGGCAGTGTTGTTGTTAAGTCAGCATCAAGTTAACGTCATCTAAAACCGTCAGACCTCATGCTCCATATACTGCCCGATGTGTGATGCACGTATCCATTAGAACGTGGTCTGCGGTTCGTTCAATGGCGCCGCACTAGAAATTCGGTGAAGGAACCAAGCCTTATTTGTGCATGGACGAATGGAATCGCTAAACACCGCGTTGGCACGTGATTGAGCTTAACCCAAGCTTTTCGGGGCAAGCTCATTCCAACTGGTCTGGAACTAGTCATGGATATGAAAACACGGAGCCTGGATGTATTCATGCAGTACTCCGCGTTACATCTTTAATTTGTTTACAGAGAAACGCGGATGCTTAGTCCGGCAAAGATATTTAAAAGATTCAGCGCAGCTGGAACAAACGAGCATCTAGATCTTGGTCTTTGTTGGCGAGCATCTGAGGACCATACAAGATATGATCAGGGCCTAGGAGAGTGTCGCTCCCAGTCAGCAAAGCTTAACTGGCTGGATGCCTGAGAGTATGGGTAAGTGATTCGTTAGATTGGGACGCTGGCATCCAGTGACTATGCGCAAGGCGTCATTCAAGACACTGTTCATGGGTCGAGCGAGAGCACTGCGACACCAGAATAGTGCGCAGTATCAGCTATTGAGTAAACCAGAGATGGGCAGCCGCACATGTGCGCAGTGTTTTGGCAGCAGCATCGTATTCTGAGCCTATAAATCATCACAGCAGAGTTACGCTCGAAGATAGTTTTTGCTCAATGCCACTAGATGGTGACAAAGCGTGAACGATGTGTCCAGTTTAACCCAAAGATAAAAAGGAGTTGGCAGAACGGTAAAATTATATTGCTATTGTGGACTTTCAGCTCACGTTTGGCCGCCCAGTTATATTAATGAAGGCTGCCTTCACCGTCTTAGTGTGACTGAGTTTCAACCTTCAAGTCTGGAGATTCGCTGAAAGTTTAATCATATCTAGGCTTAAAGCTTTCTCCAAGTACTTTCAGTTTCCAGAAGAGTATAGCAGTGCTAGTTCATCTGCATAAGCAAACTTTTTGAAAATTGTAAATAGCAAGTCGAACGCGACTGTAGATGTTGAAAACGAGAGAAGTCAAAACCAGTCCTTAAAAATGCTGTTTTTCAGGCGGTGTAGCCTGCTATGCTTGCTGCCACCGGTAGGATGAAACTTCGGTTTTCGACAAACTCTATGATTATTCTGACCATGTGCTGATCCGGCAAAAGCCTTCAACAGGCCACGATGTCAGACAATGTCATATACCGCTGTTACAATTGCCAAATACAGCACTGGCCTTCTCTTAGCCTCAAAAGAATCCTCGATGTTCTCAGTCAACAGAACGACTTGATCCACGGTAGACGTTCCGCCTCGAAATACCGCCTGCTCCCTACAGAGCAATGGATCAATATTTGGTTTGACACCAACGTAGATAAGTCCCTCGAGGATCTTATACACAAAGCAGAGATATCGGTCGATACACTTTATTGGCTTTGGGATCGCGACTACAAGTGCTCATCTTCAGATCTTGAGAATTTTGAGTCAGCGCTAGCAGGAAGAAAGGAAGCCTCGTAACAAGGACTTCAAAGCAGCTCCAGTATGGATTATAAGCTCTGGGGAGATGTAATCAGGGCCCGGAGCTGGTTTTAAGTGTTGAAGGGCAGCAGTAAATATTCTCTCTATGAAAAATTGTCAGAGATATTTACTGGGTCTGGTGTTGTGGCCTTTCAAGGTCAGACACTTCTTGAGAAACAAGTCAATATGACTTGCGGTCAACAGCCTTGTATTTCCCATTTTTGACTAGCTGAGATACAATAACATTCGCTGAGAAGGGAAAGTGACAAAGAGAGTGTCGTGACCTACCAGTAAGGTTGTTTAAAATATTCCATGTTTTGACACTACAGTGTGAAAGTTGATACTTCAAACTGTTTCGGATTATCAATCCCTTCCGCTTCCTATCAAGTTTGGCAAGTACAGTACAACTGTAGCAGACAAATTCGAGTTGTCTCCCAGGCAGGAAAGTTCTATAGAGGGATTTACACTCCGCATCCCAACACGGAGGATAGTTTTTTTGTTAACCGCGCGGGATAGTCTTTTTGGCTGCTTTCTTAATGATGTTACAAAAGTCCTGGTAAACTGCATCCGCATCAAATAAATCAGGCGGTAACAAAGTCTTTGCGAATTTTTTCACCAAACCAATGTAATGAGTCATGTGGCCTTGCAGAAGCTCCATCACTTAACAGGCATGCTTGACGCTGACAAAAAAACCAAGTAGTGTGATAATCAGAGGTCAATGTTGTAACCTGGGAAGCTTTTCAAAAACACGTCCATCCGGTAAGGGACTGTAAGGAACTACGCTAGCTAAAGCTAGATCTGGATTGATGCCAATGATTAAGCGGCCGGAGTAAAAGCTGGCAGCATTCTTGGCATTGCATAGGTGGGCAAGACTATTAATACTTGCTCAGCCAGCCAAGCACTCATCGTCCAGACTGTTATCATCGTAGCTCAAGTAAACGTGGCCACAGTTGAAATCGCCAGCATAAGGACATGGGTGAGGAAACACAGCAGGATCTAGTGATTGCAGTCGCGTTGGTGGAGGTTTACAGACATTGATTTTCGATGTCGGTGGAGATTGGTCCAAAAGCGTATATCGTAGTTGCTCGTGGACAAACGTGGCAAGGCCATGCTTTCTGCTTGTTGTGTGATCGATCTCGCACTGTGCGCGCTTGCACTGTATGAATCACGTTGTCTCTTTGTCTAATTCGTCGCGTGCTTGCTACGGCTGCTTTGTCAGTTACATAATTAAATTTTTGTGTTTCCAGTTGTTTTTAATCACAGTTGGTTGATGCAGCGTCTTTTCAGTTAAATAAATCTAATGTTTATTTGTTTACAGTAGTCTACAAAAATTTCTTGAACTTGTAAATAATGTTGCGCAAACGCTCTAATTGATGCCGGTTCAGCGTTAGTTACATCAATATATCAGAGTTATATCAATCAAAAATGTGGTATTGCAAATAAATTTTAGCGTAGTAACAAAAGTAATGAGATTGGTTTAGCGGTAACTAAAAAAAAAATCTTTTCAAAGTTAAAAAGTTTATTCGTCCACGATTCGTTTGCAAAATCGAACCAATACGCTGTCAAACTGTTCTTAAAGATTACTCACCGATGTTATTGTTGGGCAAGACATTTTAAGGTTGCATGATCATGTTTGATTCAAGATCTCCGTTATGTATTAATGCCCTGAAGTAAAGACAAATGTTATGCCACGATTGTTTGAGCATCTAGCAAGTGACTGCAAACCTATTGTTACTTCCACAAATTTTAGTTTTCTAAATTTTGGAAAGTTTTTTTTTTTAAATTTTATTCCGATGTTAAAAAGTTTTTTTGAAATTTTGTAGAATTTATTTGGTAACTTAGTACGTTGTTTAATCGTCTACCTTTTTTGGCGCCTGTTAAGAAGGCCTCGCCAATAACACAATCTCGGTGTCTACTAAACGATAATTCTTAATCTTCTTGCTGGATCTGACCTTCGAACCAGCGACAGCAAAAATATAGTCTAGCTAAATCACAGCTCAGACTACTACAATATCTTCTTTATTAAGAAATATGCTCCAATCCACTTAGGAGCCCGAATAGTATAAATCAAAGCAACAGGTTAAAGCTCAATAGCTTAATTCTTCACAATCACGTAGATCACCAAAGACTTGCGACCAAAAAACTATGACTTCACACAGTTAACAATTTTCCAATTTTAAGTTACCACAACGAAACATCGAATTTAATAATACTGCTTTTCAGCGAATCGTATTTATACCATTGGTAAGGTTGCTCGAATGTTCTGAAATTATCTCAATGAAGCCAATCACATATAAGCATTATTTCGTCACATGCAAAAACAAGTCAAGCGGAAATCCAGAATGTTCTCAATAAAGCGAAATTATGCAGTGTTGCCATATTTTATAACTAAATGTAAAATATTTAAATTACTTATAAAACTGTTATTTCTTCGGCTATTTGAGCCGGACCAAAGCGAAATCAAAGATATTTTTATGAGATTGTGAATCTACATAATTTGGGCGATTTTTAGGAACGGAACACCTATAATTATTAATTTGAGCAAGCATTCTTTGGCAAGGGAAAAATTTATTGCTGAAAAAATGGAGAGAATTATAAAAAAAGAATGTGCATTGATTATAGTGAGACCATTAATACCACAATAATAAATATACGCTATTAGATGGCTACCATGTAAAATTTGGTAAATAAAATGGTACAATACTCCTACTTTAATACTTTAAATTTGAAAAGTGCCTACCATTAAGTCGAAATTCAAATAGAAGACCGATCGTACAAAGCATTTGAGGCTAATGAAAAACTTTACCAGAGTAAAAAGAAATTTGCTTGGTCTGGCTAATGCAGTTTAGTAGTTTCAACGGATAATTCGCTATTTTATCAGCTGCAAAGTAAGTCAGCTGATGCGACACTTGCAAGTGTAGATAAAATGCGCCGTTTACATTGGAAACTAATGCTTTCGATGCTGCTACATATGTAGTTCTTCAGCAAAATGGTCGACGTTAGTAAGGTCGTCGACCTTTTAGAAAAAAAAGAAATGGTAAAATGGTCATCGACCTTTTAGTACAACAGCAAAATGGTCGTCGACCTTTTAGTAAAAAACGCTTAATTCAAGTGAGAAACGTTATGCAAACGTTGAAAAACTCTGGTTGAAATGGTTCGACGATGGATGAATTATTTATTGCCCCGCAAATTTGCCATAATAACAGACCATAATTCTGTAACTTTATGTTTGTGAGTCTCGACGAAACAAACCAAAAAATTAAAAAATTGTGCAATGGAGAATTGAATTGGGTCAGTATTTTCTATGATATCGTTTATCGTTAAGAAAAGTTAAAAGTTGTTTCTGACGCGTTATCGCGCGTATATTGTGCTGCTACAACTGTAAATGCGCTTAATAGTATTCATGCGGGTCTATCTTACCCCGGAATAATTGGGTTTTATCATTTCATCCGACAAAAAAATTTGCCATATTCTCTTGACGACCTAAAAAAGATGACTAGTGCATGCGCAAATTGTTGCGAGATTAAGCCAAAGTTTTTTAAAACGCCTGTTGTTAATTTGATTAAAAGTTTGCAACCTTTCGAAAGGTTAAGTATGGATTTTTTTAAAGGTCCTCTGCCTTTAAAACCAAAAATCATTACATTTTTACTGTTGTCGATAAGTTTTCACGATTTTTTTTTGTTTTCACGAGTAAAAATACCAGTTAATTCTCGCACAGTTATATCGTGTTTAAATTCACTGTTTAATTTGTTTGATTTTCCTGCGATTGTGCACAGTGATAATGCAAAGTGTTTTGTATCGAAAGAGACTAAACAATTTTTAAATAAACGGGAAATCGCAAGTTACACGCATAGTTAAATTCTGTGTTTTGAGTTGTTGTTGATCACAGTTGGTTCATGCAGCGTCTTTTCAGTTGAATAAAGCTAATGTTTATTGGCTTACATTAATCTACAACACTGCTTAAGGAAGACTTGTTGGAAGCTTGGAATACTTCTCTGCATTTGTGCAGTGGGTCTCCCGTAGTTGGATGACAAGTGCCTCAAACTTTAGAGCAAGATAATAAAGAACGTTTATCTTGCTTGAAGTGAGGCCTTTAAAGTTCAACTGGGGAATAGTGGGTTTTCGGAGCTTGTTGGCTATGTAATTTTAAGAAAAGAGTAATTTTTTGAGACATTGGCCCGTCCTAAAAAGAACTTTTTCCGATTAGCAGACCCTCGCTGAACAGTGGGATGGGTAGATACCCTTCCGTTTTGGCAGTTTTAGTTTCGGTCTGTCACGTTTAACAGCAAGAGCAGATTTACTCACGGCCCAGGATGCAAGAAGCATCTGCCATCTGTGCCACTGGGTAATGCGTGAAAACCCGTCTGGTCATTTGGGGAAACAAGTTGGTACAATGTTCTGCCAATTAGTGTCGCGTGGTCGGCAGCGTGGTCGAATGGTTAAAGCGCCGGGCTCGTGACCAACACGGTCTCTGTTCAAAACCCACTCGCGCCATTCTGTTGTGTCCTTAGGAAAGACACTTTACGGCACATTCCCATGCGTGGTGGTCCTGGCAAGCAGTTCTAAATTACAGTCGTATCTCTATTAAATTACAAGCGGACAGCAATATCTTGGTATCTCCGGAAGCAGGTCGGGATAATTGCCTACCCTATGTATTAGCGCCTCCGTCGCTTTCCTACGAGTCAGGAGGATAAATATAAAGATAAAATCAAAAAAATAAAATTATTCTCTCTGGGTGCACCAATCTTTCTCTGGTCTTGCTCTCTCCAAGTCAAAAAAAATTTTCATAACACTCTTGGACTTGTCCAAAGTGCCTATCTCCTTCTCAAACTTTCTCTCTATCATTATCTTCAAAAAACGCACTCCTAAAAATTACTCTACTTTCTCTACCATAACCAACTCTTCTAATTTTTCTTGCCATCCTCAATTAACTTCTACTTATCCAGCCTCAACTTTATCTCTCCCTTTTCTCAAGCCCAACCCTCTACTTCTCTTCTTACCCAATCTACTTTTTATCATTCTCCTCCTCCTCTTCAAACAAGTGAAATGCCATTGAAATTCGAACACGTTACAATAAACTCATTTAATTTTTTTCGCTAAACCAGAAGAACCTCATCTTTGTCCAGAAGTCACACCTCTCTTCAGACTACACTTTCCATGTCTCAGCGTATAAAACCCTCAGGAAGGACCGCTTTGTGACTTGGAGGGAAACCACCAACCTTACGGGAAATCTAGAAGGTGGTCTCTTCATACTTGTCAAAAATAATTAAACCTACTCCCCTCTCTCTACTCAGCACCTTTCCTCGCCCGATCCTTGCTCTTATCAGCTATCACATTAAAAATAAAAGAAGCCTCTTCTATTCAACTTTTTAATCTCTATGCCCGGCCTATTTGCTCTTTTTCCTATGATATCCGTTCTAAGTCATTCTCATTCTTCCAATTACCCTCGTTCTCTACAAGCTTTATTTTCACTGCCACCACTCATCCTGGGACTCTTAAAGCCCTGAGGATCAATTACGCCAAGATTTACTTGACTAGCTCCTCTTTTAAGATGTGTTACCTCCCAACAACCCTGACCATTCCACTCTATTACACTACACCACTGAAAACTGCTCTTCTAATTTCTCTCTTGCTCCCGCCCCCATAGCCTCTAAATGTACACAGAGTATATACCTATAGATCTTGGCTTTAATCACTTTCCTCTTTCCATTAAAATTTCTACTTTCCCTATAACTAATTCAACTTCTTACCCTCACTTATTTAACTATAATAAGCCCGCTAAGACAAATACCTCTCTTACATCGACACCCACTGCCCACCTCCTTCAATCTTTATTACACTTTCTCTTTCTGAAACCACCCACACCTTCACCAAAATCCTCAATGATGCTGTTACATTTGCTGTTTCTATCAGCAACATCAACCGTCCTGCTAAAGCTTGGTGGTTTTCTGAAATTGCAAAAGCTATTCCGAAAAACCGGAAGACTTTTTCAAGGGCACGCTGTTCTATAAAAGACTGCCAGAGCTGTATCTTTATATCAACGTATACTTCGACTGTGGTCTCTAAGACTAAAGCTTAGTCATATCAGAAAACTTGCTCTAGCTAGCCTCGCTCCTAAAAATTTACCGGGACAAGTTGAAAGAAAAGGAGAAACTTGTCCCAGTAACTTGTCCCAATAAAGCTTTTCCTCTTCTCCACTGCATCTCAGGTTCCTCTTCCTCCTCACCCTCAATTGATTTCCCCAATTTTCCAAACTCTCATACTCCTGTAAATTGTCTTAACCGACTTTTTGCACATCTACAATTAAACTTCTCTACTCAAACACCAAAATCCTTCCGAAGTTTCAAACGTCTCTACATAAACGAAATTACATTCTCTTACTGAAATCGTCTCCATCCCACTTTTTGCTCATCTTTCACTTCTTGAGAACCTTTCGCAGTTATCTCCCAAATTTCAAACTCCCAACTTCTTCTTTCCCTGATTGAATCACCTACCCGCTTCTAACCCACCTCCTCAATCTGGTCTACAATTTATTTTTCCAACCTGTCATGGTCTACACATACCTTTCATCATCCTGGAAACAATCCATCATTCCTTTTACCAATCTAAACTAGGTGCACGTGCTGTTCCCGCTACGGTTAATTTTACGAAAGCTTTTGACTCAGTCTGGCATTTAGCTCTTTACTCTAAACTCCTCTCTATTGGCCTTTTGCTCTGTTTTGTTGAATGGATGCCATCTTATCTCTCAGATTGCCGTTCCAAATCCGTATCTATAATTCTCATAGTCATCCTTTTCGTCTTCGCAAAAGTTCAGTTATTTGACCAGTCCTTTTCTCTCTTTTTAATAATGATCTCTATGCCTCTCTTCCTCCAAGCGCTAAAGTTTCCTCTTTTTTTAGGCAATTTTGCCTTTTGGGTCTCCTCCCCAAACGTTGAACGTTCAGCTGCGGCTGTCCGGACTGTCCTAAACATACTGGTAGAATTGTCCTCTAAGTCGCATCTACCTCTTAAATTCTTCAAAAATGAGTCATTTTTCTTTAGCCTAGGCCAGGGGTTCTTAAACTTTTTGAGATGCGCTCCTTTTTTATCATAAAAATAAGTTTGCGTCTCCCTCCCCTTTCATGATACCAACAAAACCAAGCCGTATTATATTACAAAATATAACAGCATTGAACAGAACAACAATAACAAAGTTTTGTTAATAAAAAGGACTTCAGGTCAGATTAGAATTGCACCTCAGATCGGCTCTACAGTAAAGTATATACTTGTGTTTTGTTTTTATACTTAGAAGAGTAGAAAAGCAACTTTTGCACAGGTAAGTACTGGTAATTAAATGAAAATGAAAGACGTGTAGGTATAACTACAGAACCTGCATTTTTATATACTATATGTTCACATATTTTGCCCAGAAATAAGTCAGTGACATAATTTCAAAATTCTTTTTTGCTGTCGAGTTACATTTCATTTCCAAAAATTCCTTTTGCAATTCTTCGGGAAAGTATTTTTGTTCAGAAAAAATATTGCTTGTCATCTTCAATTCTGGAAGTTCAGTGTCGCTAAAATCTGAGAAATAGTGTTCGAATTCTTCTTTTAAAAGTCGCATGTAACCCTGCACCTTAACTTTAAGCTCGCCTTTAAATTCAATTTTGTTTTTCTCAGAGGCAATATTTAGTTAAAAAAAGAAGCTCCTTCCTTTTCTTAATCTTTTTAAGATTTTTAATTTTTATGTTCAACTGTTTAATAATGATCAAAAATAAAATGAATGAATGAATGAATGAAGCTGCATTCTCTTTTTGTATTTCACAAAACCCAGCCCCAGTTTTGCCACGAAAGCATTGGTGGCATCGTAGTTATTGATACAAGGTGATATTCTTGCCCTGCAAAATTAAGTTTAAAAGATTTAACGCTTTGTAAATATCCACGAGATTTGCCAACGTAAGATAAAGCTCTTTTGATTTGATTGACAAAAGAAGATCTTGTTTTCCATGAACTTCAAAAAAACAAAATAAGTGTATCTTTTATTTTATATATGCGGGCTAACATGTTAATTTTTGATAATCAACAAACGGAGGTATCAAAAAAAAAGAGTCTCAAAATTGGAATCCATGTTTTTGCAAAGCTTGGTAAACAGTTTTGTGTTGACAGCACTTGCTTGAACGTAGTTGACGACCCATATGATTGTTG
Source organism: Diplosoma virens (assembly GCA_963680785.1). NCBI lineage: Eukaryota > Metazoa > Chordata > Ascidiacea > Aplousobranchia > Didemnidae > Diplosoma > Diplosoma virens. Next base: position 43,287,633 of record OY796884.1, on the reverse strand, counting down.
CAAGCCTATTTTTTATGGCAATCAGTAGGCTTGAGCCCAGAGCTTCCCTGTGAATCACGCAATAAAATCTAACCGCATTGGGGGTTTCCTCCTGTATCTTTGCGATAAATTTATTTCGAAATCCAAACATTGTCAGACAACCATCAACTTAGAACTGATAAATTTTTTCCAAGGTATGCTATTGCTGCAACAAACGTAAAAGCAACTTTAAGTACATCTTATGCTCTACATGTGTTCTCTAAGGGTCTGCAAAGCTGCATATCCTCTTCAATTGAAACGAACGTACACTAGCAACTTTTTTGGATGCTACAAATTTTTTGTCGTCGACCATTATGGAGACACTAATGCAACCGCAAAGGTTTTTAACCTGGATTTATAAATACAGTAAACCTCGATTAATCTGGATTTTGATTTGAAGCATAAATTGATCCGCATTATGCAAAGATCCGGATTATCCAAAGGCTATTGTTTCAAGCCAGAACATACCCAGAGTAGTACGATGTAGATAAAAATCACCTTTTTTGCATATATAAAAAACTGAATGGTACAATTCTTTGAATAAATTATATTTTATTATTTTTTTGATTTTTTTTATTTTTTTATTTTTTTTATTTATTTATTTTATTTTATTAGCCAACCAACGAACACCTCCCTAAGTTGAATTGATATAAATTTCAAATAACAAGCAACATATCCAACGCTTGTAAACCATAACTTGAAATAATGTTTATGACGTTAACAAAAGACATCTTGTGAGAGAAACAAAAATTGTGCACTAAAGTTGACTATCTTTTATTTGGGCACAAGCTTTCGTGAGCTACTGCTCACTACTACTCACTTCTTCACATTCCCACGAAAGCTTGTGCCCAAATAAAAGATAGGCAACTTTAGTGCACAATTTTCTGTTTTTCTCATTTGATTTGAAAAGTTGACAGGGTTCTACCCAATTTTATTCCTTCCAATCCTTCGATGAAAGACATGTTGCTGCAGTTGTAAAGCGGGAAAATCCGGATTATAAATATAAAAAGAACAATTTTTATCCGAAATAGGCAAAGATCCGAATTAAATAAGCCGGATTATCCGAAGCTTTTTATTAAGAAAAAGATTAAAAATCGTTCGTACCTTTAGTTTTATCTAGATTAGGCGAATATCCGGATTAACCAATGTTTACTGTATCAAAACAACTTTGCGTTTATGAGTTTTTCTTAAAATTCTCATAGTTTTTTTCATTAACAATAATAATTTCTCTATAATTGCCGTTATGACGTATCAATTAAGCGAGTCTGCACAATTCATATTAAGCCTTCAAATTAAAATCAACTCTATTTATAAATATTGGTAGAGTTTATGTCAAATAAAGATTACTAAATGCCTAAAATTGGATTGACGTAAATTCTTCAAATGAGATTAAATTTAATTCTTCACTGGACATTAACATATTTGTTATGTAAGTTTGTGTTTTAAGCTTTGATTATGATAGTTTCTATTAGTTGAGAAAAAATTTTTTTAAAAATTTAATCTAGGTCTATGATGATATTTTTCTGCTGTATACTATCTAATAAAAAACTTTAACATAAGGTATAAATTATTTTATAATTTTAACTGAAATCAAATTAAAATACTCTAAACATTGTTTTATCTGAAGGTTTTGTACACGCATTGGCGCGTGCGTATATTATTGAAAAACCATTTGGCCCGCTTCCAGTCAGTCAGTCAGTCAGTCAGTCAGTGTTTTTTTATTCTCGATCATTATTAAACAGTTTAACACAAAAATTATAAACATTAAAAAGATCAAGAAAAGGAAGAAGCAGCACAACGTCAGACGTTAAAACATGCATATGACAAACAAAGTAAAAGTACAAGATAGTATAAAGCATGGCTGCAACACCTTAATCATATAAAGACATAAGTGAAAAAAGAAAAAAAACAAAATAAATAAATAAATACGTAACAATAATATTATGAAACAAACTGAACAATTAAATAACCAAAATCCACTAAATTAAAATCCATGCAGAACCACATCGTTTATTTGATAAAAAAAGAAAAGGAAAGAAACAGTGTTAAATTTTGAAAATATGTTTATAACGAGTAATAAATATTAATCAGTTCTATTTCACTGCCACAAAATTTATTTCTTTAACAAAATAAAACCGAAAACCGTAAAACAAGGCTAGTTTGTTTAAGAAACACAGATTCAAAAATCGATAGGAATCAAAATGCATATTTCTTTATGTTTTATAAGAGTCATGAAAAGAGTTTGGTGTATCAATGACTAGTTTGTTCAGTTCGGACCAGAGCAAACCGGTTCCTTAAATGATTATCGGCAACCAGCAGAGAAAGATCCACTGTACAGCCCACTGCCATTCGAGCTAAACATATTCACTGTCAGGTTTCGTCACACTTCAACCAGACTTTTACTTCCGGTTTACTCGCGTTTACAGTGTGCTGCTCGTTCCATACAGTGCCCGCATCGATCCCATTGTCGACGCCCACGCCCCCACATGGCAGGACAATCAACTTGTTCGTCAGATCTGAAACACAAAATTGGACCAATCAGCATCGACCTGTTTCGTAGAATGACAATCACAAAATTATTAACAATTATGACATCTACAAACAAACTTTTCGGATCGGATGGCGTAGCAGTTTCTAAAAATCAAAACTACGCGTCGAAAATCTAGGGGGCGACTCACCGAGCTCCTTTCGCGCGAGGGAGGTTGTTCCGTACTTCATTATATGTTGTTCCGAGTGCACAAGTTCAAGTTCGTGTGTCGTCGCTTTGCGCGCCTCGATCAGCTCGCAAGGACGAATTGTCTCGTGGTCATCACTGACCAGGTCAGATGCGACCAACCGCTCCCAGACGGCCCTGACACGACCAGCATGTTCAGGGTGGTCATCCCCACACGAGCAGCCGTGCTTGAGCATGACGGGGTTGTACGCGATGCCGGTCGTGCGACGGTATTTCTACATTAACAATCAATTAGCGGTCAACAACAATTAACTTAATCGAGCAAGTAATCGAACCAAAGACATTCCGATTCTATATTCTTATCTGCTTTGATTTTAAACAACTTTCATGGTTATGCAGAAAAATTCAAACAAACTTTTCGCTTTATTTTGGAAAACAATGCATGTCTGAGTTTAAATATTTCGAGAACTTTTGTGAACCACACTGGTCAACACATCGCCAATCGATCCACACTGGTCAACACCACGTTGATCTGTGTTTACTTACTTTCAAAACCGAACTTGTTGAGGTTGGATGTTGATTGAAGATTGAAGTTGGGTTTTTGATGAGAGTAAGATCGCTGTTTGAAGTTGTCGGCAGAAGCCTTAAACGCGAAGCTTATTATACAGAGTTCAAATAATCAAATTTATATAAACCTAAACAACATTATCCAATCTTGCTACACATCAACAATGAAGTTATTTCACTTTGCTACACACATTAACAACACCACACATTATGCGTTGCTATACACATGAAATAATTCATTACATGACTATCCACTGACCGCTCTGGTTTGATTGACGGGTGATTGGTCAACAGACATTGGAATGGTTTGTCTTTCTTCATATTTTTCAATGTTTTCCCGAACCGAGGCAGAAACATATCCGAGAGACTCCTGCCGCAGGCTCACCCTATTTTCAAATTAAAGAATCGGTTGGTTGAAAAAACTTGTTTGAAATAAAGTGATGAGCGAAAATATTTTTAATTAGATTGATGCACACAGCCGTACCAGACCAAAACATTTGGGGGCAATGCAATTTTGTCCAAATTTTTTGGACGATTACCCGAATTACGATCTTCTAACACTTCACAGATATGAGAAAAAAATTTATGTTAAATTTTGGGTGAAGAAAAAACGAAAAAGATGATTAAGTTGAAAATGTGTCTGATTCTTTCGTTTTTGTCCCAATTAACAAATAAAGTCTAAAAAAGGTCTTCACTTTGAATTTTTTTCCGATTTCTTAATTTTCGTTCCAAATAATTAGTGATCTCTAAAAAATACGTTCTTATCTCAAATCCTTATCGTTTTCTGCATTTGGTAATTCATTTTCGGTGCACAAAAAATTTGTTTTGCCTTCCCGCGTCGTATGACTATGCGCATAGTTTCTAGAAAATTTCGCCTTATAAAGCGGTCTATAAAGGCATAGTTATTATTATTATTATTATTATGCTAGCAAAAATAAATTTCAAATCGAAATTATCGGGACAAAATAGTAGACGGGGCAGGATAAGGGCTCAAAATTTGGACCGTTTCCGGAAAATCGGAACGTATGGTAAGACTATGGTAACAAGGCAAACGACACAACAACTGAATCCATAAAGCCGTCATAAAGCCATGACGTCAGCTATAGTGTTGTTTGCCTTTAGCTTTTATTGAGGCTTCATTTTGTGTATTTAAGTCAGGACCCGATTAGTATAAGTAAAGTTTTTAAATTTACTTAAATTTTTTAAAAAACTTTGATTTTTTATAAAAACTGATGATGACCTTTATAGGTCGAAATCAAATTTTTGTGATGAATTCGTTTATTTTTATAGTTTATTTTTATTTTTAATTCTTATAGTAAATATTTGGCTTATTGAACTTTAACCGATCATATTAATGAATTTATGTATCGCAATTTGACCAGTTAAAGTAAAATGGTTGATTCGACTTTGCTGAAAATGGTAATAGACTTCTGTTAAAAGACTTTAAAGTTTAAACCATTGTATTTCGAAACATAGTTCATTGAGGACGTTTTAAAATTGTAACTCATTCCATCACCGGCCACCCCTGCTAACACTTCATGTTATTTAAAAGAGGTCGTTTAAAATTCAATATCGTAGAGCCTTGATTGAGTACCAATAAATCCTTGCCTAGCAGTGGAGGCAAATAAATCGCTAAATTAATCGAACAAGGTCCCCGAAAATCAGCTGATGTAACGTCATTAAATTTGAACTTCGTATGATTTATCAGAATTAGTTGTCTGGAGACGTGTCTCGCTCCCAAGACATGTTCCGATACAGGTTTTTTGAAGTCTCGATCCCCGACCTCTGTGTCTTGAGCAATCTTACTTCTAATTTTTGCTGTGTGTGTGTGCAAAAATTTGTTCGTGTTCAAACTTTACTCTTTTTTGCAAAGTATGTTCACTCTCTGCGCAGTGCGCAAAGGTAAGAAAGATTGCATTAGGATTTATGATCATATCAGGTGTTCTCTAAAAAAAAAGTCTTCACGCTGAATCAGACTCTGATTTGTCAATTTTCTTCTCCAAAATCAGGTGTTCTCTAAATCTCTATCTCTATCGGCACACAGGTTGAGAAACTCTGATTTAGAATGAATTTTATTCCGAAATCTTATGTACGCACAACTTTTCCTTTATGTGTGCTAGTTTTAGCACACACGTGCGCGGGCACACGCGCGCAGCTTAGAGAGAACGTTGTTTTCGAGTCCAGGTCGAGACATTGCAGCGATGTCGGCAAAGCCCACAAGTGTTGTAAACATGTCATGATCATTTTTTGTAAAATAGGTTATTTGAACGTTGTTTAGTTATTCGCGCGTCATGACTCTTTTAATGAACTCTCCATTTGTCACAGTAGAATTGAATTCTGGCAATCTTTATTACTGGTATAAGCCTGGACACCGTATAAGGTGCTCGAGAAATTATGGGCTTATTTTTTATCAACACCTAAACATCTTGGATTTCATATTTTTTATAACAAATTTTGGTATCGCAAAATGACTATATCACGAGTTTTTGATTGTACTCAATAAATGTTTTATGACATAATAATATGTTTTTGCATTATAATTAAAGCAATTGTCACGATTGCTGTTCAAAGTTTACTCGCTTGTTTCTGTTTTATCCTCGTGAAAGAACTTTACGGCCTGCTTTTTGCGTTAGGTTTCAGTCATATTACAAAATAAAAATTAAAAAAAATATTAAAAAATTTCAAGAGGACAACAAAATTGTGACATCTCTGGAAGCAAGTCGGTGGAAATATTTGCAGTAGATGGTTTGGATCCAGTGTTTCACTGTTAGAGAAGGAGAATTCTACTTTAAGTTAGCAAAGTTCAGCTGGCCTGATGCCTGAAAGAATTGATAAGCGGTCTGTTGGAGTGGGACGCAGGCATCCAGTGACAATGTATAAAGCAATGGTCCCCAAACTACGGCCCACGGGCCGAATCCGGCCCACTAAGGCTTTTTATACGGCCCGCGGAGCTCTTTTTAATTTAATTTTAATTTTAATTTTTAATTTAATTTAATTGTTTGTATCAGACACTACGGTCCATAGACAGGCAATGACAAGGCAAAATAACACAAGACGTAAAAGTAGAACACCACGAGAAAAGAAAAAAACTAAACAATCAAAATAAAAAAAAAAAAAGAAAGAAAAAAAAAACATCTATGGTGGAATGATTAGAAAAATTATCTAATTTTGATAAAGTGTATTGTTATAATTAATCCAGAAAATAAATTTATACAGGGTATCAGAAGACATTGAGCAAGAAATGTATACATTAGATCAATTGTTGCATCTTTTTAAGAACGAATACAAGTAATTTTTAATTAGGGCATCAAAGGTCTTAATATTATATTGAATTGAACATCAAAGGTCTTAATATTTGAATATGTCGGCAGCGTGGTCGAGTGGTTAAAGCGCCGGACTGATGATCAACACGGTCTCGGTTCAAAACCCGCTCGCGCCATTCTGTTGTGTCCTTGGGAAAGATACTTTACGGCACATTCTTATGCTTGGTGGTTCTGGCAAGCAGTTCTAAACTACAATCATATCTCTATTAAATTACAAGCGGACAGCAATATCTTGGTATCTCCGGAAGCAGGTCGGGGTAATTGCCTACCCTATGTATTAGCGCCTCCGTCGCTTTCCTACGAGTCAGGAGGATAAATATTGAGATAAAATAAAAAATAAAAAAATTTGTCAAGTTCTAGCAGATTCCTGTCTAGATATGTTGTGTAGAATTCTGAACGAGTTGTTGTACACAATACAAACACGATTTAAACTGCTGATTTTGAATTTACACCATAACTGAACAGAATACATAGACATGCAGTACGAACGAAAAAGGACATTTTTAACTTGGCTTGAACAATTATGAAATTTTGAATCTAAAATATTACCAACACAGTATAAATAACGAAGGTGTCTGTTTATATCAAGGTCATCAAACAAGTCATTAGTAATTAATACACCAAGACATTTCACTGAATTTACAAATTTGATACATCTGCCATCTAATATAATGTTTGGTTCAACGTTTACTTTAAATTTTTTATTTTGATGAATCATTCCAACAGTTTTATCATTATTAAAAATAATACAATTGTTAACTGCATATTCTTCGCACACATTTACTAGTTTTTGTAGTCCTTTGACGCTGGGGCTAAATACACATAAATCGTCAGCAAACATTAAATGATTCATTAAAGAAGAACCAACAAAACATCCACTTTGAACAGAATTTAATTTTCTAGATAAGTCATCCACAAGGACCTAGTTTGCTAGAAAATTTTGGGGGGACAATTTTGTGTGATTACGACATGTTTAATATTGGATTACTAATTCAGTGCGAGATTAAGCACCCTGGAGCCTATAGGCCGTCAAACTTTTGGGGCCCCGGGCATTTTTCTATATTTTTTTTCATTCGATTTCGCCAATTTTCTCTTAAAATCATGGTGATCTCTAAAAAAAAAAAGGTCTTCGCTTCAATTCGTCTCCGATTTCATCATTTTTCTCTCAAAATCATGGTGATTTCTAAAAAAAAAAAATTGCTTCAATTCGTCTCCAATTTCATCATTTTTCTCTCAAAATCATGATGATCTCTAAAAAACAAGGTATTCACCTTGAATCAATCTTCTATTTACCACTTTTTGTCCCAACTAAATGATAATCTCTGAAAAAACATCTGCAGCAAACTCAAACAATAAGGACAATGTCCTTGAATTTGCCATAAATTTGGGGGGGACAAAAGGTATTTTATCCCCCCTTCCCAGATATTGGGGGGGACATGTCCCCCCGTCCCCCCCATAAAATAGGTCTCTGGTCATCCATATGTAAAGAAAACAAATAGGGACTTAATACGCGCCCTTGTCATACACCATTACTAACAGTAAATGGACTGGAAGATATATTTCCCCACCGAACTTTCATACACTGTGTGGAGACCAATATTCAAGTAATCGTACAAAGCAAGCAGGAACATTGCGATTAGATAATTTTTTAAACAATAATTTATGGTTTACTCTGTCAAATGCTTTGGAAGCATCTAAGAATGCATTGAATACGGGCCTGTTTTAATTAACGCAGTAAGAAACAGCCTGTTTATAAAAGAAAACACGTTGGTCTGTACTATGTTTGCGTTTAAACCCAAATTGATTACTGCTAGTCGTTGAGAACGGCGAGATTTGTTGTAAAATAAAATGTTCAAACAATTTTGAAATAACAATTGCCAGAGCTATAGGTCTATAATTATTAAAAAATATATACACTCATTTTGAGCCACAGTTGAATAGAAGTATGTCGGGAATACCCCAGTTTCAGCTTTTTATCTTTTTATGTTTTTAGGGAACAAACCAAGATTTTGGGAGAAAAATAATGAAATCCGAGATCGAATCGAAGTGAAGACCTTTTTTTTTAGAGATTACCATGATTTTGGGAGAAAAATAGTGAAATCAAAGATTGAATCGAAGTGAAGACCTTTTTTTTTAGTCTCTCGCTTTGGCCCGAGGAGGTCCAAAAAATCTATACACGGCTCCCTGCTCGAAAAGTTTGGGGACCACTGGTATAAAGCGTCATTCAAAATATTATTCATGAGACGAGCTTGTACGCTGCAAAGGATTCAGCTGCCGAGTAGACCCGATATAGGGCAGCAGCGTGACGCGGAAAGATATTTTTGCGAATTCTACAAGATGGTGACAAAATGTGAGCAATTTATCCAGTTTCATCATACAATGCAATAGTCGTTTTTTATCGTCATTTCAGAATAATTCAGTTTTGCCAGTGAATCTAATTACTCCACTGCACACTGCGGAAACTCTATCGTTTAACTGCCATGCTTTGCTCTGGCAAAGCAATATTTAGTCGTCGTCGTCGTCGTTGTCGTTTGAAGGGCATCCACTCCAGGTCAGACACAAACAGAACTGGGGCCGAGGGTTTATCCTTTTACTACCCCAGACTGCTGCACTGCCTGGATCAGATGCTGGCAGTGATGTCATTAAGCCAGCATCGAGTTTCGTCATCCAAAACCGTCAGACCGCGTGCTCCATGTGGTGCCCGATGTATAAGGCACACTGTTAGTACATGGTCTGCGGTTTGCTTAGAGGCGCCACACTCGCAATTCGGTGAAGGAGCGAGACCCCATTTGTGCATGGACGAATGGAATCGCTTCAACACCAGTCAGCAGGCGGTTGAGCTTAACCCAAGCTGCTCGGGGTAAGCACATTCCAACAGGCCTGGCACCGGTCTCGGGCACAAAAGCACGGAGCCTGGAAGCATTTTCACAGTACTCCGCGTTCCATTTGTGATTTGTCCATTCAGAACGCGGATGCCAAGTCTGGCAAGGTTGTTCAAAAGCTCCGCGCACCTGGCACAAACGGGTGTCTGGATCTTAGTCTTACTTGGCGAGTATCTGAGGACCCACTTAAAAGACCATACAAGATATGATCGTGGTCCAGAGATCCACGGTAAGCCAAGGAGAGTGTCGCTCCCAGTCGGCGAAGTTCAGCTGGCTGGATGCCTGAGAGTACAGGTAGGTGGTCCGTTGGAGTGGGACGCAGGCATCCAGTAACTATGCGCAAGGCGTCATTCAAGACACTGTCAATGAGGCGAGTGTGAGCACTGCGACACCAGACTGGCGCACAGTACTCAGCTGTTGAGTAGACTAGAGATAAGTTGGCTATGCGTAGTGTTTTAGCACCAGCAACCCATCCCGAGCCCATGAGTCGCCTCAGCAGTGTGACGCGCGATGATAGTTTTTTGCGCAACGCCACTAGATGGTGACGAAACGTGAGCCATCTGTCCAGTTTTACCCCAAGATAAGTAGGGGTTGGACAGAACGGTAAAAGTCTACCATTGTTGTATACCTTTAGCTCACGTTTGGCCTCTCGGTTGTTTAAGTGAAAGGCTGCTGTCACCGTCTTAGTGTGACTGAGCTTCAACCTCCAAGTCTGGAGATACGCTGACAGTATGGACATGTCTTGGCTTAAAGTCCCCTCCAAGTCCTTCCAGTTTCCAGAAGAGTGCAACAATGCTAAATCATCAGCATAAGCAAACTTTCTGGAAATCATGGAAGGAAGATCGTACGTATAGATGTTAAATAGGAGGGGAGCCAAGACCGATCCCTGAGGAACGCCGTTTTTAAGACGGCGTAGCCTGCTTTGCTTGCTGTCACCGGTGGTAAGGGTGAAACTTCGATTTCGAACAAGCTCCATGATCATTTTGACCATGTGCTTATCCGGAAGTAGTCTCAGCAGCTTGCATATAAGGCCACGGTGTCAGACAGTGTCATAAGCAGCTGTCAGATCGATAAATACGGCACCGGCCTTCTTTTTAGCCTCGAAAGAATCCTCGATGTTCTGGGTTAGCAGAACAACTTGATCTACGGTTGACTTCCCGCGTCGGAACCCAGCCTGCTCTTTAGGGAGCAGTGGATCGATTAATGGTTCAACGCGGGCGTAGATATTTAGTAATGTAAGCCTAATAGGCGAGGGTCAATGTTTTAAATTGGAAAAATTTTTTTTAGTTTATGTTGAAGATTTTTAATAAGGAAAAAGTTCTTGGAGATTATTTAGTTTTTGCACTTATTGGTTAAACCATGATTGTGGAGTGGGAGAAATTAGTTTTTAGCTCAACCAATTTAAAGCTTTTTGACTTCAAATTGACGTGATCTAATAAACAAGTCCAACTTCAGCACATGTAGAAAAAGAAGTCCGACTCTACTCTACAATATGTGGTTCCGGCAACTCCGACACAACGACATAGTTATAAGCTGGGTTGTGGATCCGGAATCGGGGGAGTCGCATGTTTTAGAGCGGAGTCGGAGTAGTTACTTTGGATTTGATGAAGTAGATCTTGTGAGGAGGAATCGGTTTTTTAGATTCAGTGGTGTTGGAAGGCGGAGTTCTTATTGCTTTTGGAGACATCGATTTACGCTAAATTAGTCTTCCAAGGTTGTGAAATTGAAGTCGCTGAACTAGCATGTTTTAGAATGAAGTCGGAGTCGTTTTTTGAGATCTTCTAGAATCTAGAGTCAAAATCGAAATCGTAAAATTTAATGAGCAGGAGTCCGAGTCGGAAGATTTTAAATATTTGGAGTCGGAGTCAGAAAAAATTTCTCCACTCCACAACTCTGGATATAAGTCACACTTAACCATCAAAGAAGATCCAGCAGATAAAAGAGCGACACCCCTTTAGAATTTTCAAAAATGCAACATTAAAACTAGCTTTTAGCAATTGTAATTATTAGTGCAGAGTTAGCTTTATTTAAAGCTTATTAGTTTAGCTGTTTATAGTTTTATAGTTTAGCTTATTAGCTTTATTTGAATTATTTTTATTTTATTTTTATTTTTATCACTATATTTATCTTCCTGACTCGCAGGAAAGCGACGGAGGCGCTATACATAGGGTAAGCAATTACCCCGACCTGCTTCCGGAGATACCAAGATATTGCTTTCTGCTAATAATTTAGTAGAGATATGACTGCAATTTGGAACTGCTTGTCAAGACCAATAAGCAGGGGAAAGTGCCGTAAAGTGTCTTTCCCAAGGACACAACAGAATGGCGCGAGCGGATTTTGAACCGAGATCATGCTGATCATCAGTCCGGTGCTTTAACCACTCGACCATGCCATTTTATCACTATTACTTTTCCTTGTCTGCAATTAAGAGTAGATTAAAATTGAAAATTTTTTATTCTTAGTCCGGTTACACTCATCAATCGCTGACTAAAAGCACTTTTTTTCCTTTAATTTAAAGCATATTATAAGTATTGGAAAGATAAGAGATTACAAACGATAGTTTTAGGCAATTGTCCAAAATTCTTAATCTTTAGTTGAATTTGTTAAAAAACCTCAAAACCAAAACTTAAGTTCATTTTTGCAGATAAAAAGCCATGTTTGGCCGTCAACATAAGCCAAAATTGTTTTTTAGTTTTCACTTCAAATTAAAATCCAAAAGGTGACGTGACAAGACTCGCCGTATTTTTTGCTTGCTTATTTTTGAATCATTTAGATGATAAATATGACTATAGCTTCTAACAACTTATCGAAAATAGGACTCGGAGTGCCCAAAGAAAATAAGAATCCGATCCCAACTCCGGCACATTTTGGAAAACGAAACCGATTGCAATATATTAAAAAAAAACACTTCGGCTCCTACTTCTGCCAAAACATGCAACTCCGACTTTCAACTCTGACTCCACAACCCTGGCTTAAACTAAAGCAACTTATTTCAGGTCTCCTGTCTCGTCTTGCTCTCGAAGGGACTTTCTTTTGAGTCCAAGTTTTTTAGTAAAAATCAAAATATCTGGCCGCATTCTTATTATGCTTAAACTCAGAGGATTTGACCAGATAATTATAATAGCTTTGATATTTTTAGGCTTATCTGGGATAAATCATGGTGGAGCGGTAATCTTTACACCAGTTGTTTTACTTTCAAGGAATTGTTCCCACGTTACAATGCAAAGCTCAGTACGAAGTTCGGGTGTCGAGTCGTTTGAATGGTATGCATATGACAAAAAACTGGATTAGATCATGTAAGAAGGTTATTTTGCTTTGTGTTTCAATAAATAACTTTAAAAAGTTAAAAAATTAATGCCTTTTTTTGCAGAGCCCGCACATAAAAGGGAAAGAGGTGTGCATATGCCCGGGGCAGTATTTTGGGAGACGAAAAATTATATAGGCGAATTAGGTATTACTTCAAAATCGCAAAAAAAACTATTTTAAAATGTGGATTACAAAAATGGGTGCAGCAAATATTAAATAAATCAAAATAACATTATAAATTTTTAAATTTTAAAAGGATTTTAAAATTAGAAAAATTTTTAAAATAGGCTCATTGTTTACATAATATAGTTTATAGAATCGCCTCGTGGCTTGGTGATCACTGTTATGATATGACGTTCCTATGTTTCGCATAGTTAGATAGGCCTACTGTTATTTAGTTTACAGTTTGTATTAACAGTGGCATGAAAAAGTACCGTATATGTTTATAGATAGGCACCCTAGTTAACCGAAAATTCAACTGAATAAGGATCTTTGCTTTCTTCACCTTCACTCAAAAGGGCAAACTGTTTTTACTGAATTTTACTTTCATATAGGTGTCTAAGTTAGAAAAAAAAAGGATTTAATAATGAAAGTGAATGGAAAGGCACTATACTACTATAGTTTTTTAAGAAAAAACCACATGGCGAAGAATAACATTTGTTGCATGGAAGGAGGCGAAGAAGATACTATTTAAGAAACAGTTATTGATAAGGATCTTAATTATTCATCAGATGAAGGCTGAAAAAGTAAAACAACAAACAAACAAAAAAACACATAGCCTGCTTTTTTGTTTCAGTTTTTTGGCTTCTGGTAATTTGGCTATGCTAGAAGTAATGATTCCATTGAGACAGGCATTAAAGGCAAAGTAAATTTCTAAAGATTGATGGTATTTGTTTTCAAGTTTGGCCAAGTTCTTAAAAAACATTACTTGAATATTCAGGAAAATGGTTAAAGAAAAAGCCATATACCTCTCTTGAATTATGAAAAATAAATTTATTTTACTGCTGACTAAAAATTTACAGGAAAAGCTTGCCAAGGAAATGATAGAAAGTAATTATTTTTATGTCGGGTGTGATTTTTCGCAGAAGATTTTACATCAGGACCAGCATTCTTTAGTTCTCCGTCAAGTAGCAATTAATGCGGTCAAATTATTTTTGGTTTTGGAAAAAAGATGCTGTATATAGCAATAAAGAAATTCTTAATTGATTAAAAGCTGTACAACTGGACTTCTAGGACTAAAACAGCAAAGTTATTTGTTTTGACAATGCCAGTGTTATGTCAAGAAAAATTACAATAGCTTAGCGTCGATTGTGTGAGAAAATTTGACAAATTTTGTTTATTAACTGCAATAATTATGGCCTTAGTTTGGCAACACGATGCTACGAAAACTGATCTGAGTTGATTTTTGATTTCATCTTTATATTTATCCTTCTGACTCGCACGAAAGCTCTAATTCATATGAAAGGAATTACCCCGACCGACATCCGGAAATGCCAAGATATTACTGTCCACTTAAAATTTTTACTTTGGTTTTTTTTAGCTTTATAGAAAAATGAATAAAATTTAGAACAGCTTATTAATACTGTAAAGCAGTGGAGTGTCGTAAAGTGTCTTTCCTAAGGAAACAATAGAATTGCCCGAGTAATTTTATTAACAGCGTGGTCGAGTGGTTAAAGCGCCGGACTCGTGACCAACACGGTCTCGGTTCAAAACCCACTCGCGCCATTCTGTTGTGTCCTTGGGAAAGACATTTTACGGCACATTCCCCTGCTTGGTGGTCCTGGCAAGCAGTTCTAAATTACAATCATATCTCTATTAAATTACAAGCGGACAGCAATATTTTGGTATCTCCGGAAGTAGGTCGGGGTAATTGCCTATTCTATGTATTAGCGCCTCCGTCGCTTTCCTGCGAGTCAGAAGGATAAATATAAAGATAAAATAAATAAATAAATAAATTTTCGAAACGAGACAATGCTGATTACAATCTTGGCGCTCTTTACAACTCAACCAGGCTGCCGACATACTAAATCCACAGACTCATTTTTATTTATTTTAATTAATTTCGTAACAGCACTAATAGATGGGAAAAATTAAAGTCACTGAAGTGATCTTAGGGAGCACACAACTTAATGAAATTATTCTAACCCGGAAAGTAAAATTGAATAGCGTTTTGGATGTCCTGGAGAAAATAATGTTAGTCAAGAGCTGACAGTAAGAATCTGATTAAATATATTTTAAATTCAATTTCTTTTCTTTTTTTTTTTTCTGAAGTCTGGTTCTGAGAAAGATCGATATGATTCGAAAAGATTTTCCAACTCCTACAATAACATTTGTAAATGCTTGTGAGGACCAATGCAGTAATAACATGACTGAAAGAAAATAGAGAAAAACTTGCTCCGGATGCAGAAATAAATGTTTACACCAGGTGAAAATTGACATTAAAGTGAAGAGAATTAGCCAAAAGTGTATGTCCAGAGAATTAGTCAATGGTCACTGATGCATTACTTCTTCGTCAATTCGATATAAAACAAAAACTGTGGGCTGTAATTGACAGAATTGTTGAAAAGACGCAGGCAAGGAGTGGAAGACTCCATGAAATGGACAGCCGGTTTGGGGTACTTTTACAAATAAAAAGAACTATTTACGAATGATCAAAATGAAATTAGCCAAATTTGCAGGGCAATAGTTCAAAAGTATGCTGAAGATCTCTCGGCAGCTGAGCTTTGTCAGGAAACGCACAATCTGAAGTTTCCGGCGAACAACGGAAAACACGAAACTAAGTCCAATCTATTTCGTTTATAAAAAAAATATGGTGAAGTATTTGCCAATTTTGTTAGAAAATTTGAATTTTATTATGAAAAATCGGTGGGAAAATTATGAAAATTAAATGCACTTTCAGCTTCTTGTAAAAAAATTAATCACGTTGAAGATGTGCAACTTTTTTCTTTTTAGAACATTCCAATATTTATTCACGTACAAGATAATGGCCATTTGCGCGTTGAAAAAGCTGACAATAAATTTGTTGTTTCACATAAGTAAGTTGGATGTAACTTTGGTAAAATAATTTTTTTATGTTTTTTTTATTTTTTTTATTTTATCTTTATATTTATCTTCCGGACTCGCCAGAAAAGCGATGGAGGCGCTAATACATAAGGTAAGCAATTGCCCCGATCTGCTTCGGAAATGCCAAGATATTGCTGTTTGGTCAAGATTTTTTATTTTGATTTTTTAGTTTTATAGAGATATGATCAAAATTTGGAACTGCTTGTCAAGACTCCCAGCAAGGGAAAGTGTCGTAAAGTGTTTTTTCCAAGGCAACAACAGATTGGCTCAAGTAGGTTTTGAATTGAGACCATATCAATAACAATCACGGCGCTTTGACCATTCAACCGCGCTGCCGAATTTTATTGTTAGTTTAATTTTATTGCTTAAAATCATCAGCAGTAGGATAATTGAAACCTGTTCAAGCCGATTGTGTTTCACCTCCCTCAAAAAAAAAAAACACTTTATGCACCACTAGGTTACATTGCCGAAATACTGCTTGCACTAATTTTTTGTTAAAACAGAGCTGGTATTGAGTATTAGCTCCGGGCATAGAGAGTCAGGGCGCGGAGATTTTTCAGACTTAAACAGCTAAAGGGCGTTGGCGCATTCTTTGGAAGAAAAATCTCCAGAGATACATGGTCCGGTGATGTTTCAATTTTCCAGAGTTGGGACACCTCTTTAATGACAAGTCTGGCTCACTCGCCTTTTGTTGTTTTGCATGTTTCATTTTTAACCAACTGCGTGACAAGTAAGTTGGCGTAATGGGGCAGAGGCGGTGTTTGTATCTGGTTCTGCCGGTCAAACTGTTAATTATATTCCATGCCAGTCAAGTGGAGTGCGTGAAGTTGATTATGATCAATTATGATCAATTATTGACAGCCTTGGACCAGCAATCTTTTCGTTTTTCATCAAGATAGGACAGCAAGTTGGAAGCAGCAGAACTAGTTGCTTCACCCTGCAGAGCCCGTAGAAAAACCTGGTAAAGGTGTTTGCACTCCTCATCCCAACACACTCCATAGTTAGTTCTGTAACCGCGTAAACCATTTTATTGGGTAAAAATGCTGAGGCATCTTTTGGGTTCATGATATGGTGTCTACTGGTAGCAAAAGTGTTTAAACAGCTGCTCTATCTCTGGTCTACTCGACAGTTTAATAGTGCGCAACAGTCTGGCGTTGCAGCTGGTGGTCTGGTGGCCCATTTTTTTTGTGTGACTAGCCATTATGTTTAAGGTCTAATTTATGCATGAATGCATAAAAAGGATCCATTTGACTTTTCCTATATAAACGACTAAAAGTTATGGATTTTCTGATCTAAGAAGTTTGATTTAACTTGACCATTTGTAGAAAAAATTGATTAAATATCTTTTATGTAGAATTTTAAGCTATGACGTCATTCGATGACCTCAACTGATAGCATTTTAGTTTTTTTAGATTTAGTTTATCTTTTGATCAAAGTAAAATATGCATGGATGCCTACATTACGTCCCACCGCAACGAAGCACGTACCAATATTTTTAAGCATAGAGCCAGCCAAGCTTCGTCCACTCGGAGCGACACTCTTTTTGAATGACAATAGCTCTAAACCCTGCTCATAATCTTAATGTCTGCTAAGTGGGTTCTCAGACGACTCAACCAGTTTGTGCCAGCTGATCAAAAGCTACTAAACTGTACAAAAGCTTAATTTGGCAATTCAAGTTTTCTAAAGGACAAACTATAAATAGAACATGGGTTACTGTGAAAGTACATGAAGGCTTTAGTTTTTATTTCTAGGATCTTTGAAATGAGGTTACGCATATTAACTTGATTTAGGCTTGATTGCCTACGGACTGGTATAGGGCGTGTTGTTGATTGTCCGTTCACTCGTTGGACTTTTGCATCTTCACCGAATCACTAGTGCGGCGTCACTGAGCAAGTCTGAAATTATGTCTAATCAGAGTGTTTTAAACATAAGGCACCACATCGAACACAATGTCTGATGATTTTGTTTGACGAAACCCAATGCTTGCTCAACACCATTGCTATCAGTACTTGATTTGAGATGCTCAAAACCATTGCTCAACACCATTGCTATCAGTACTTTGATTTCAGAAGTGGGCTATAGCAGTTTGAGGTTTGTAAAAGAATAAACCTTTGTTCCCAGTCCTGTGTGCGTCTTACCGAATAGATGTCCATCCATACAACGAAAATAGTAAATTATACAAAATCATACAAACAGCATATTTGTATGAGGCTTACCGTTGTTTTAAATGTAGATGCATATTGAATGAATAAAACAAGAGCTAAATTGGTTTTATTTTGGTCAACTATCCTGTTTCTGATCAAATTGCACAAAATTTTTCATGGGCTTTGCAATAAATTGTGACCACTTTTAGCTGGGCGTACATTGTTTTGTATATTACTTACGGCGAGCACCTACCCTGAGCATAGACGCCAGTTATAAAAAAGATTTAAACGAGGTCTTAGTTCATTTTGACATCCAAAATCAAGAGAGCAGGTTGCAAGAGATATGAGATCCAAGAGCTATGGGTCGCAACCACTGCTTTAAAGTATAACGATAAGTAATTAAAACGTATTTATCCCGCGGTTGTTCTCCGGTGTGGGCTGTTTAGTCAATCTCATAGTAAATATGAACCGAATTGCAATACGTAGCAAACTGAAAAAAGTATTCAACTTTAAAACCACGTAGCCTGCTTTCAGCAGACGACATGTTTTTGCTTCTTGACCCTGAATCTGGTCTCGAGCGTTTATTAAATGTTTATAAAAGTTGCACGTGATATCGATATAATGAAAAATAGCTTTCCTACAATAAAGCTACTTTATTTACCCGGAAAACAAGACCAATGTTTTTCGCATGGCTATTTTAGTGCTCCAATGAAGAACAGATATTCAGACTGGCAAAGAAAAAGCTATTGTTTTAAAGAAAAACTGTCACTTATGGTTATTACTCATGAGTAGGGCAAGTTTCTGCTGCAATAAAATTGTGAGAAATTTGCATTTGTTTTTAACAGAAGTTGCAGTAAAAAGTTGCATTAATGCACAAACATTTTAAACGACAGTGATTTACTATTTGCATATAACCTAAAATATTTTCAAACATTATCCCGGAAAAAATTTATGTAGACTGTTTATGTAGCATGCTAAAACTTCAGAAGCAGGTAAATTCTACAAGCATAAAGCAGCTTGATAATTCAAATTTAACAATTGGCATATGTTCTGGACTGATGTTTGGCCAGGTCATTTTTAAAATTGCTTTTAGGTCACTGTTTAGTTCACATCGGTAATCCACATACAATTTACACTATTATTTTTGTTTTTTAAATCATACCTGTACATTTTGCATAATACTTGATAAAAGTTGCAATGAAAAGTTGTACGTAAAAAAAAATTTGCAATATAAAATTTCTGGAAGCAGCTTAAAACATCGCACTTAATAAATTCTGAGTATTTACCAAGCTGTCCGAAGCTGTTAAAAAAAGTTGAAAAAGTTGAAAAAACTTTCCCTACTCATGAGTCTTGGAGTATGATCCAAATACTAGATCATGGACTCTTAACAGATCGCAAACTCAATCATTCAAACAGTCTATTATAAAGATTATGGGTTGAAAGATACTTTATTTAACAAAGAATGTAAAATATAAAAATGGCCAGAAGTTTTTCAAGCTGCTAATTCTTGGAATCAAAATATCTTAGTTGAATTGGTTTGAACACTTCAGAAGAATGCCCATAAAAGTCCTTCCAAACAAATTTTGTTTGGCAAAGCAAATTAAAAAAACTTTGCGAACAACCCAAAACTCGTTATATAGCTGGAGAATTTTAAAAATCTTTCCTGGAAACGCTCGGGTCTGATCGTGATTTAGTTGAGGGAGGGGATCTGTTTGAGTTACTGTGGTTCATTTTATAAATTAATAAAAGGGCGAAAAAAATAAAAAAGCTAGACCCCGTATTTTCTATAAAAATGCTGTAAGTTATTTCATCATTACAACTTTTACAAAAACAATATGATTGATTTGCAGAAGCAATGTAACAAAGTTAGATTCACTGGATGGGGCTTTTCAATCAACTCTTACTGTTAAGCTATTAAAAAAAGCTTATTGGTTTGGGATGGGTATTCATGGAGGTTACAGAACTTTACCTACACCTTTTCTCCGTAAAACAAGTAAGAATTTTGTACAATATGCACTGGTTGATTTATGGATTTCTATAGATTAACCCTTTAAGCCCTGAATTAATTTTGAATCGAAATAGTTAGCCCTAAATTTAAAGCCTTAAGTCACATGGTAAACAAAAAAAAAATTTTTTTTCGTTATGGTTACGAAAAAAAATGTTTTTCTAAAGTTTAAAAAAAAACAGAATTGTCCTATTGGCTTGGAAATGGAAATTTGGTCATATTAGATACGTAATAAAGTGTTTTTTCTAACTGAACGCATTCGTCTCTTCAGGCCTTAAAGGGTTCAAATGTAGCCTATTCAATATTATTGTTTAAGTTGTTGACAACTTTTCAGTGGATTAATAATTCTTGGCTGTTCTAAAAAAAACTACAGCTTCATAGCTTTGTGAATAAAAGTATGTGATAAAATAATACTCTTCAAATAAGGGGTTGTTTCGAGATACTTTCCCGTTATCGCTCCACCATCTATTTTTTACGTAAAACTAACGGGGTCCCCCCTCCGCTTACTACTGCATTTTGAAAAGATCCTTTCGGTACTTTACTGTTGATGTTCCATAACACCAAAATGTTATAAAATAATGCTTTAAAACACCCAAATGTATTAAAACTAACAGGAAGCAATAGATGGTGGGGTGATAACAAGAAAGTACCCAAATTGTTTTTATTTTGAGAAGAATATAATGGTTGGTTTTATAAAATAGATTTGTGTAAATAGCTTTTTTCAAAACGAAATTCATAATTTTTTTATAATATGGTTGGTGGTCGAACTTGCAATTAACAATCGATTTAATTTTGATATTCCTGTATTTTGATTGCTGCATGCTGCAGCTTTTTAATTTTCTTTCTTTTTGCAGCTGCAGTTAATCTATGTTTTGGTGGTTTGTCTTTGTTTGATAAACGGTTAGCTAGAAGTTTTATGTTATTAATTCTGTTATATTTAGGCGGGTCTCCCTTTTAGTGTGTTGAACCTCAATTTTAGAAAATGAAGCGTGTAATAGTTTCGTAGCATTCTGTAGGATAAATTGAATGTTTTGTGGTCGGTTGTTATGTTTTGAAATGATTTTTGCCATTGGGCACACAGCTATAACTGATTTTGACATTATTTTGACATTCTTTTGTTACGTTTTTTCTATTAGTCATATGCCAGAGTTTCGTCGCGAAAAATTAATTTTAGATCAAGCCACTTTCCTGACGCAGAACACTAAGGACAGTTTCACGCCAAAACAAGAGACTGGTGCCGTATTTGTCGAACTGACTACGGCATATGATACAGTCTGGCCCCGTAATTTTACCTGTTAGCTTCTTGTTAAAAACGGCATCATCTAGGGGCCTGTCTTGGTTCCCCTTTTTTTAGCATCTACTTATATGATCTTCCAACATTGACCTCTAGAACTATGCATGTCAAATGATTTAGCATTGCTTCTTACTGCTGGAACCTGGAAGGAACTGGAGAAATTCCTGAGTCAAGGCAGCTTTACCTTGGGAAATATCCTCGAACTTGGAGGTAGAAGCTTAACAAAACGAAGGTAGTAATGTCAACCTTTTATCTAAATCAGCATTTCCTAAAATTTTTGAGAAGCGTTTCCTTTTTTCACGCAAACAAAACTCGTGTTCTCCTTTAATGACACAAAAAAAGCAAAATCCAAGTTTTTTTTTATCTCTATATTTATCCTCCTGACTCGCAGTAAAGCGATGGAGGCGCTAATACATAGAATAGGCAATTACCCCAACCTGCTTCCGGAGATACCAAGATATTGCTGTCCGCTTGTAATTTAATAGAGATATGACTGTAATTTAGAACTTCTTGCCAGGACCACCAAGCAGGGGAATGTGCCGCAAAGTGTCTTTTCCAAGGACACAACAGAATGGCGCGAGTGGGTTTTGAACCGAGACCGTGTTGGTCACGACCCCGGCGTCTTAACCACTCAACCAAGCTCCATTATCATATTCTCCATTTTCATTTAACATTGAAAGTAAAGACTAAAAAGAAAGGTTTTTACTTTCCATGAACCTCCAAAATTTTCATTTTTGTTCTAAATTTATTGTAAAGACAAAAAAATTATAATGCAGCTATCAAGACTTTTTGCAGCCAGTTGCTCGCGCCCTTCTGAACAAACTTTTCACGCTCCTCAGTTTGAGAACCCCAGATCTAAACAATTGTGAAGCTAAAAATGAGTTGAAAACTGACATCAGTGGCAAACTATTGCCGTTTTGCTATGAACTAACATACCTTAATATCAAGCTTGAGAGGACACTCAACTTGCGTCACCACCTGGAGGCATTGTGCAAGAATTGCCTTGGACGTCACACTGCTAAGATGACTGGCCGGTTCGGGATGGGGGGCTGGTGCTAAAACACAGCCCATAGTTTCTTTATCACCAGTTTACCCATCAAAGAAGTATTGTGCACCAGTTTTATGTCACACACTCGTCTTATTGACAGTGTTCTTAAGACGCTTTGTGCATTGCCACTGGATGCCTGCTTCCCTAACCAACGGACAAACTGCCCATCCTTGCAGATGTCCAAGTAGCTCGGCTTTGTTATTAGGAGCCATTCTTCTCTTGACCAACGGTAAAATTTTTGTGCCTGACCATCTTTTGCGTAAACATCTGGTCAGGGCATTGGATGTGCGGCAAGAGAAATAAAATTCCAGACGTTCATTTGTACCTGCCGCACGGAAATTGTTAGACAATGCATCTTAACTAGATATTCGTGATGGTCAGAGGAGAAAATTTACATGGAACATGCTGAACTTGAATATTTAAAAAAATTTTTTTTATTGTTATCTCTATATTTATCCTCATGACTCGCAGGAAAGCAACAGAGGTGCTATACATAGGATAAGCAATTACCCCGACTTGGTTCCGGAGATGCCAAGATATTGCTGTTGGCTAGTAATTTAGCAGATGATATTACTGTAATTTAGAAATGCTTGCCAAGACCACTAAGCAGGGAAAAGTACTGTAAAGTGCCGTAATTTCATGTACACTTCGTGATTTTATCCTAAAAGTAGATTCCAAGTTTCTTGGATCGGGTTTTTCCAGGCCTGCTTGGGTATGACTCAACCACTTGCGAACTGGTGTGGGGCTTTTTTGGTCGCTTATGCATAAACAGAGTCTTGCTCGTTCATGTAATTGCGAGTGCGTTGTACGTTACCAAATTGTAAACCACATCATTTTTGTATGCTCCACACACTGAGCACCAAAAGGACATTACTACCATCATGTAAGTACAACAACAATCGCACAATGATTCCAAACGACGACGACAAAAGAGGCCAGGGAAGAAGTTTTCGTTAACTAAACTAAAAAATAAACTATTAATCTAGTTTTTTAATCAGCAACAAACAGAAGGAAACCTATTGTAGGCAATTTACTAAAGAAAAGATTGTTATTAGGATAGTTGCTATGCTTGAACCAATAATTTTTTGTCAGAAAAGATTTTAAAAAATCCTGAAACTATGATTTCCAAATTCACCAATTTGATTTTTTTCTGATGCATTTTTATTCAGGTTGTCTTGATGCTCGTGGTGAAAACATTGCTTGCGGTAAACGTATTGTTGCTGAACACTGTTTAAACGGTCAGATAGTGACAGCTATATGTAGTATTTCTCGGAATCTATCAAGCAATGAAGGGATTTTGGAAATGACAGGAGCTTGTCCAGAAGGTTCGCTAGTTAAGTCTGTAGTTTTTATTTGTCAGCAATTTTGGTAAGTTAGTTCCAGTATTTATTGTGATAGTGTCATTTGCAAACTAAATGCGTTTTATGTAAAAGTTAATCTACGTTTTCTAAAAACAAAACTTGGTTTAGATAGAAGTTTAAAACAGAGTTTAAAATAGAGTCATGTACCGGTATAGTCAAATTCAAATATTACTTTCGTGTCCGAGTCGAGTAAACCCACTAAAAATTGATTGTTTGCATTCTAAACCCATCAAAATTAGAATTCATTTGCACATTATCTCGAAATCACAGTGCAAAACTGTAGGCCCAAGGAATTTTTATGCGGTGCATATTATGCCTAATAAAAGTTAGAAAAGTACACAAAAATATCTTCTCCGACGTCAATTGATTTGAGGAATCAAGTCCTTTTTATTTGTAAGGATAAGCTTAAACCCAGATAACAGGTGATATATTGCAGCCTTGGCCGTAGATAAGTCTCTTCTTGCTGTTAAACATGACAGACCGAAACCAAAACTGCTTAAACATTAGAGTATTTACTTATCCAAATGTTCAACGAGGGTCTGCTAATCGGCTGATGTCCTTTTCAGAACGGGGCAAATTTTGGAAAAAATGTACTTTTCAGGGAACGCTGGCAACAAGTTTCAAAAATCCTTTATTCTCCAACTGAACATCAAAAGCCTCACTGCAAGCAAGATAAACGTTCTTCATTATATTGCTATACAGTTTGAGGCACTTGTCATCCTATTACAGGAGACCCACTGCACTGATGCAGAGAAGTGGTACTTCCAAGCTTCCAACTAGCTAGGTCTTTTTAAGCAGCATGGCCTTGCCACGTTTATCCACGATCGACTAAGGTATACACGTTAGGACCAATTTCCACCGACATCGGAGATTGAGTGGTTGTGCGTGGACTTTGATGAATATAAAAAAGTCAACGTATACAAACCTCCTCTAACGCGACTGCGATTCCTAGATTTCCCAGTGTTTCCTCGCCCTCTTTCTATTCCGGCAATTTCAACTGCCGCCACGTTGATTGGAGTTACGATTATAACAGCCCGGACCGTGCGTGATTGGCTATCTGGGCAAGTATTAATAGTCTTGCCCTCATGTACAATGCCAAGAATACCGCTAGCTTTTATTCTGGGCTTTGGAACACTGGAACCAATCCAGATCTAGCTTTCGCTTGCAATCGCTTACCGGATATCCGTGTTCTTAAAAAGTTCTTCAGGTCACAACATCGATCTTTGTTTATCACACCATCAAGGCTTGCTTTTTCAGTGCCAAGCATGCCCGTTAAACGATGGAACTTCCTCAAGGCCAAATAAGTCATTACATTGTTTTGATGAATAAATTTCTAGTAATAAATTTCTAGTCATTACATTGCTTTGAAGTGGTTTCGAGGTTGTTCTATCCTTTACTTTTCTGCTCTTAAAGGTACTTTTGTTAAATCTCTTAGCCTTATTTTTTGTAAACAAAAGATTATGTCAATGGCCTAAAACTCTTTTAAATTTTTCTTTTCTTGTTGATCAATCACTTTTAGCGAATGAAAGCTCTCTTCTTTACTTAGTTCCGCTCACGTCTTCAGTCAACTTTTTTGGTCTTCACTTTTTTCATGCCAAATTGAGTGATCTGCGTACATTTTTTATTGAAGGCCCTGCAAACCTTTCCGTGAATATGGCTCAGCCAATCAAATTCGGTCGCGATGTCATATTCACTTGGCTTGATAAATCTAAATGGCTTCAAGCCCAAAAAAATTTACGACTCTTGATGCAAATCATTTTTTATTTCCACATCGGACTAACGACAATTTTGACCTTTAAAAGTTTTTTTTTATATTTAGATCTTCACTAAGTTTACTAAAGAAAGCGGGAGCAGGAGCAATTAATCTCCCTAACAATTGCATCATGGCAATTTCAAAACAACCAAAAAGCTTTTTAAGTCCCTGAACTAACTTAAAGCTTGAAAGCATTAATAAACAGCAGTTTTTTTCCTAAACTTTTGTTTGTCTTTTTTTTAGAAGCAAACTCAACACCTCTATATAAAATAAATGAATACATCTATCCTTTGATCATTGCCGTCAGCACAGCAATTATAATCGTTTTAATCCAGTCAGGCCGTCGCAAATTAAGAACTAGTAAAGTTTTTTGTATTTGAAAGCTTTTTTAATTAGTTTTTAATGTTTTTAATATTTAAATCAGGATTATATTACAAAGCGATTTATTTTTTGGTGTCGGCAGCGTGGTCGAGTGATTAAAGGGCCGTGATTGTGATTGACACGGTCTGGATTCAAAACCTACTCGCGCCAACCTGTTGTGTCCTTGGGCAAGGCACTGAACGGCGCTTTCCCCTGCTTGGTGATCTTGCAACCTGAATTGTTTCTCCCTGATTTTCTACTTTTTGTCTCAAACCAACTCACCTTTCTCTAACTTCGTCCCAAACTAACGGTGTTCTTTATTTTTTTCAGAAATAAAGGTAATCGTACAAAAATTCGTTGGTCATATAAAGCATAACTTGCTTGCCCTGACCGCACGTCACTGCTGTATATGAAACATTAGTATTTCTAAGTTACTACTGAATCTTAAAATTTTTGACCAGTTTCATCAATTTTAATTGTTATAATTATTAGGGCCGAAATGCCATATCTTCTTCTGTCGCTCTTACTGCGAGTACGTCTTTTTTTACTTCTCCATCTCAGACCATAATCGAATTTATGAAGCGTAATAAGTATCTTCAAATACCGAGGTTCAGTTGAAATATCACGCTTGGAAAACATATTTTTTGAGACAGCACTATGCATTCCAAAACAAAAACTGCCTTCATGCTTTAAGAGAGTTCGTCGGTTGGTTTTGAACACTACCATTGCGCAGCTAAACATCTTCAAATGTAAGGTTTCACTGCTAACACGATACCATTCTGGAAATCTTTTAGTTTTTTTATAAACTTCAACCGTCACTAGTTTTTGTTCTCTCGTTTTTTTATCATGTTTCTAGGCCAACGACTTTAATTTGCCCTTATGTTAACGTAATCCACCCAATCAACAATGATGACAGATAATTGCCTTAATAATATCAATCATCTTGTTGTCACGTATTATCGAAGAGATGAAGGAGTGATACGAACCTAATACCTCGTGTTTTTCAATCTCGGCTTTGACTTTCGCTTTCCAGATTGACATTTTGATTTTATAAAATTCGTTTTTACCGCTTTGAAATTCGGTCCGCCAAATTGCAACTTTCTTTCGCCTGGGACCCAGCCTTGAAGAAGAACAAGAAAATATTAAAAGCGTGTAATCAAGCAACCCAACCATCACCCGATCAATCTTCTATCTTTGCAATTTTAAATTGGTTCGGTACTAAATGTGATAATCGAAAGATTGTTGCTTTTTCGGAGTTTTTACATTTTATAGAACTAACGTTATTTTATCTGTTACTGGTCCAACGTCATTCAGCAGACCTAAAAGGCAACCAAATTTGCCGACTTGGAAGGGTCGCTGTGTTTATGATGAACGCGATCGACGCGTCGCAGTTCAAAACCTAAAATAAAAAATCGAACCGGACAGCGATGTCTCGGCATCTTCAAAAGCAGGTTCGAGCAATTGCTTAACGGTTTCCCTAAATATAACGCTTCCGATCTTCTTAACGAATCAGGAGAATAAATAGAGAAAAAAAATAGATTGCAGTTTAGTACATTTTATAAAGCGATGGTCGTTAGCATAGTTGGCTGCCGTAGGCGAGCCTATAGTACAGCGCTTCCCAACTTTTTTTTGGTTGCGGCACAATTTTGGACTTTTTCAAAGTTGTGACTGCAGCACTTACTAGAATTGTTTTTAAGTTCGCGGCGCACTTGAACTACAATTCTTGATTTTTGTTCCCAAACCAGGTGATCTCTAAAAAAAAACAGGTTTTTGCTTTCACTTCCTTCTCTAATTTTCTAATTTTCATTCCAAAAATAAGCTGTTCCTAAAAAAAAGATCTGAGCGCACATTCACGCTATGCTTTCTTAATTTTCATCTCAAAATCAAATTTTTGTCTAAACAAAAAACGTTCTTTGCTCAGGATCTGATTTGATTAGGTTCATCGTTCGTCCAAAAACCGCCCAATTGGTATTGGTAGACAATTGTTTTCCACAAACGTTCGTGGCACACCTGGAAATCTCTCACGGCGCACTGATTGAGAACTGCTGCTATACTGTAGTGTAAACAAGAGTTTTTTAAACTTTTTTTATTTACGGAACATGTATAAATACACAAATAAATATAAGGTATTAAGACTTGCGCATAACAATTTCTAAATTTTTCAAAAGGAATCTTTTTGGAAAAAATTCGAAAATGTTTTTATTTCTTTCCTACAAAATATTCACTTATGTTCTTAATAGCGAAATTATAAAAGCTGATATACTAAAACCTAACAGAACTTTAGATATTTTTTGTTTCAAAGCAAGCTTCTGACTCAACAAACTATAAAAAATATAAAACATTTTCATTCTTGTATCAATCAAATTAAAGAAAAGCTTCAAATTTTTTCCTTAAAATATATCAAATTTTTCTACTACATTAAATATATCCCCTAAAACGAATACGTTTATCAAACTTTATTTAATCATTTTGATTTGTTCAAAATATTATCTTGTCTATATAAAACAAGCAATGCTCTTTTTTACTATTTTTTATTATTTTTGGTTGAATAATTTGAATTTCTGCAGGGCAAAAGATAATTTTTCGCATATAATAATACGTACCGTTATATATTTTTTTCAAAACTTATGCGCTAGTATTTAAAAAAGTATTTAAACCACTACAATTTTTTTTCTAAATAATTTTTGTAGCATGTTTTCAAAAACATTTTTCAAGGTTATTCACCAATGCTTAAATGATTAAAAACCCATTGAAAAAACTTTTCAAAACTAATAGGTAGGCTACCTTTTTCAACAGTTACTTATTAATCGATTTTTTTTCTTTTTCTATATTTTTTTATCTAGAACTTTTTATAATTTTTGTGATAATTGATTTGTTTTCTCATTTTTTTAAAAATAAATAATTTGCTGCGTTGAACATTTTGTATAACATTTAAAAAATTTTTTTTCTAGATCGAAAAAAGAAAAAAAAACATTCGTAGTAAAAGCAGAAAGGGAGGCAAAAGTAAAAGCAAAAGCAGAAACAAAAGCGCAAACAAAGGCGAAAACGAAAGCAAAAACAAAAGCGGAAACGTTATATATTACACAAAAATCGATGTCTAGCCTACCTTTCCGGTCCAAAATGAATTTTTTTTGTTAACTTACGTTTATACTTTTACTATATAAATGTTAAAAACTTTGTTTTCCAAAATCTTTTGTTGTTATTCGTGTAATAAGCTAAAGTTAATTATTATCTGGAGTTTTGTATTCGTTTTGCTGGCCTATCTTTTATAGGATTTGATTAAACAAATAAAAATCGACACTAATAATGAATTATAAAACTTGTGATCAATATTAACCATGGACTATAGCCTACATACAGTAGGTTTTATTGTTCAAAATTTCTAGGCTATTTATTAGCGCTTATATTCAGATAGTTTTTAGCACATTAGCTGGCAGTGTGGTCGAGTGGCTAAGAGTGCCTTTTAATGATGCAAGCAATCGGCACGGTCTCGGTTTAAAACCTAATCGCGTCATTTTATAATGTCTTTAAGAAAAGAACTTAACATCACTTTCCTCTGCATAAAGGTCTTACGGCAAACAAGTCTAAATTAAGTGTAAATCTTTAAATCAAAACTAAAATAAAAGTTGTAATCGGAGAGCATTATCTTGACATCTTCGTAAGTAGGTCAGTAAAATCGCTTAAAAGTTGTCTTAAGAAAAGTGCCTCCGGCGTCTCTTTGCATATATGGAAGATAAAGACATAATTAATAAAAAACAATAAATTAAAAAAAATAATTAGTGTTTTGAAAAAATTTTAGAACTTAATAAAAAAGAGACAAAAAACTCAAAAACTACTTTTAGCTGTGCGATTGGTGAGAAAACTACCTGATCAACTTTAAGCTGACATGCAGAATTTAAGCATGATAAGATACCAATGTCAAAGTACTGCACACCAGGGTTGCCAAGTAGTTCAGAAAACTATTATTAATCAGGTACTAGCCACAAAAACTACTTAAGGCTGACAATGTCACTCTGGAGACACTGACAAAATCAGTATCGAAAAGAGGCTAATAAAAATTGTCCAAATTTGGACAAAAAACCGAATGTCCGAATGATTTCCCGACTGCCGGACACAGTAGTTAAAATCAGGACAATTTGTCGTTTTATGTTCAAATTTTAGGTCATCTGGCAACCCTGCCGCATACAGCTACTCTATCGCTAATCTGCTCTTCAGCTGAGTATATTAGCAATATCTTTGCATCTCCGACAGGAATTTAGCATGACTGCTTAACTTTACCAACCTTAACGTTATCTTGTAGGACAAAAAGGAATTTTTTTAAAAGCCAATTACAGTACTTGTAGACTTTAATCAAAAATAAAAGAAAAAAATGCGCTTTGGTTAAAGTTATTTTTGACAAAATTTTATTTTGTTACAATTACAAAATTTCTCTATAAAAAACTGAGCTTACGAAAACCCGTACTAATGAAAAACAAAGTCCATGTCTCAACTTTACTCGTAAATCAGAAAGGATCAGTAGAACCAGGTAATCCAAATCCCTTTGTTGAAGTAAAAATGCGTTTATTTTTATTTACAACGGCTCTAGAAATAGTTTGCCGTGGGATCGAGTTTCTCAATACAGTAAGTTCTAGCCAAGAACAAGTGGATTCGTTATATAACTTCTCTCTACAATTAGAAAAAAGTCACAGTTTCTGACTATAAAGAATATGTTATTCACGAACTCAAACGAACTTGATCAATTCTCGTAAAGATTGTAGCTTTTCAAACTTTCCATCAATTGAACCTGTCGCTTTTTCTAAACTGTAGGTTCCACTTCAGCACTCTCAGACAAATCTAATCTCTATTTTCGGACGAAAGCCCCCAGATGTTACAACTTTACGCGGGGATCCAAAAGAGTTTTAAAACTTATTCCAATCGAAACGAAAGATTTACAACGCTCTTTATATACAGTACATCAGCCAACGTTACGAGATAACAATCGAAGCTACTAGATCGGGCCGGATTTTTTAAATTAATTATTATAATACGTTTAGCAATCAGCTAAAGCAGTCCATGACATCACAATACAATAATGCAGTAGACACGGTAGTAAACAAGTTACATAACTCAAAAGGTCAGATCAGCAATAGTTATAGAGGATCATCGTCAATCGATTGTGCAATCCAGTTAATCGCTTCTTCAACGTTCAGGGGAAAAAAAGGAAGAATGCGTAAAACTGTAGCAAAACGTCACAACACCTTAAAACTACAATCAGTACGCTATAAAATCAAGCAGTAAAACGAGTCCTCACAACACATTCATGAGAACAACTTGTAGACGAAATAAATTAAGTGGAGACGTGTACCAATTAAGCAATGATTACATAAGTATGAAAAAGATTACATCATAATCAAATGCTTGAAAACTAATGTAAAAGACTGAAAATCAACAACAGAATTATAAGGTTAAGATTAGAATCATAAATGAGGCGTTACATTGAACATAATCGCTTGCTTATTTTGCTTGATAAATTTTTATTTTTTAGTTGGGAAGAGTGGAATGAAATTTTATTTTACAATTTGATTGATAAAACGTCTTAAAGCTCGGGGCCCTTGAAACACGAGCAATTAATTGAAGGCTTTTGTTTGTAGTTTTATTTTCAGTTTATTATCAGTTGTATTAGGAAGTGCTTTGAAAGTATGGAGCACGAGGTCTGACGATTTTGAATGAAGAAACCCGATGCTGGTTCAATCGCCGTCAGCATTTGATTTAGGCAGCAAAACAGCCTGCGGTAGTAGAAAGATAAAATCTTGTTTGTGTCCTATGTTTTGTCTTTCATAAGAATTTGTGTTTGATTCGAAGTGGATGCCTTTCCAACGACGATGACGATACCTCAACTGAAAAAAATGACTCAAAATTTTAATTTAAAGTTAAAAAAAAAAAAAATTGAAGGCTATAATAGCATGTACGCTTAAATATTAATTTTTCCTGGAAAACATAATTAATTATATTTTTTGTTTGAAGATTTTATTAATTTTTAAATGGTTACCCAGTATATTACTAAATCTCCTAACACAAGCTGCAAAATCTGTCATATAATCCTATAGCCAGGTCATTTTTTTATGGATTAAAAAATTTTTTGTAACTATTTTTGTTAGATCTTAACTTAATTATTTGGACCTTTTATTTTAATTTTATGGACCAATGTTCGGACAAATTTTGTAGAAACATCAATTTACATTAGTCTAGTAAAGGGTTGTATTTTGTTATCAACAGCTAGATAAAAACTGCCCCAATGTGTTTTCCACCACTCTCGTTCTAAGCATGGGCCTGAGCAACCAGCAATTAAATAATTGCGGCTCGATTTACTCAGTAATTAGCAAAAAAGCAACACGTGTCTCACTTTACGACCAGCCAATACCTATGAAGGGAGAAAATAAAATTGCAGCGAAATAAGAAATACATGTATAACAAATAAAGCTTGGGAGAAATAACGATTCTAGACAAAATATCAAAGAAGCCAAGTTTTGCGATTGCTTGCGCAATAAGCATGAGATATAAAGTTTCAGTTTTAGTTTTAGTTTATTTTGTTTTGTGCTTCAAAACGAAAAATACACCAACATGTAAATGTAGCAAATAAATTTTCCAAAGCATAGGAAGGCAGCGAAATGATCATACGGTCTTCCAGTCAACTGTTTTTCTATAGATAATGGGACACAAACAAGATAATTTAGCTTGAATAATACACAACGGTATACTTGCGAAACACAGTACATTTAGAAAAATTATAAAGAATTGACAGCAATTTTAGTTGTTATTAATTACTTTCCACATGTCAGCTGACTTCATCTAATTGTTGTAGCATGTTATCTAATATTGACTAGTCAAAAAAAATTTAAATTTCTTTTTAAATTAACTTTAATTCGTGGGGTACTTCTTGCCATATTTTAGATGCAATTTAAAAAAGTGTATTTTTACCTAATTCTATTCTCTTTTTATAATGAAAATAATAATACAGTTCAGCAAGTAAATATTGCCCATACGTGTATTGCAAAATATGACACAACATTTTGCACACCAATGCTTTTAGGATTGCTTGCAGAAAATGATTTTGCTACAAATTTTTTAGAAAAGCATGTCGTCGACCATTGTGGAGATACTAATGCAACCACAGGGTTTTTTTATACTGTGGTTTAGAAATATCAAAACAACTTTGCGTTTATGAGTTTTTTTACAAATTTTCATAGTTTTTTTCATTAACAATAATAATTTTTCTATACTTGCCGTTATGACGTATCAATTAAACGAGTCTGCACAATTTATATTAACCTTTCGAATTAAATTCAATTTGATCTCTAAATGTTAGTAAAGTTAACGTTACTTTAAGACTATTAAATGCCTCAATATTGGATTAATGTAAATTCTTCAAATGAGATTAAATTTAATTCTTCACTGGACAGTAACATATTTATTGTGTAAGTTTATGTTTTAAGCTTTGATTATGATAACTTATTTTAATTAAGGAAATTTTTTCCAAAAAATTTAATGTTGGTCTATGATGATATTTTTCTGCTATATACTGTCTAATAAAAACTTTAACATGAGGTATAAATTATTTTGTAGTTTTAATTGAAATGAAATTAAAATGCTCTAAACATTGTTTTATCTGAAGGTCTTGTACACGCATTGGCGCGTTTATTATTGAAAAGCCATTTGGTCTGCTTCCACTAAATTAAAATCCATTCAGAACCGAATCGTTTATTTGATGAAAAAAAAAAAAAAAAACAGTTTTGAATTTCGAAAACATGCTTATAACAAGTAACAAATATTAATCAGTTGTATTCAGTGATGGTTTTACAAAAAGGGGTCCTGGTGCAAGAAAAAAGGGGGACCACTTTTTAGTGTGTCATTTTTTTCGTCCCAAAAATATAAAGATCTCTTAAAAAAAGGTCATGACTTTTATTAGAGTACATTATTCTTAGTTTTATCCTTAAGTTAAAGTGTATTCAAGGGGAAGAAGCACTCTTATGGTGCTACTTTAAAAAAATGCAGCAATATTTTGCTAAGGGAGATCTTTTTTGAGGTTTTTTAGAGGGCCAGGTGCGGCCGCTTCGTTTACTCCATACTAAAGCCATCCCTGGTTGTATTTGATTGCCGCAAAAGTTGATATTTCATTTGAATGCGACATTTCATGTGTGACAACCTATTAACGATTTGAGACTAAAAAAATAAAAGTAGAAAAGTAGGGACCAATAATACACTACCATATGTCAAATTTTGATGATATTATTTTTAAAACAAAAAGTAAGTGGTAACAAGAATACAGTTTTCTGTTGAATCTACTGTAATTTCTTGATAACTTTTTTACATTTTACCTTGAAATATGTTTCCATGGCACTTGCTTCCTGTTGTTATAACCAAGTTATAGGCTGTATGTCATATCTCAAAAACTACAGCTGATTTGAAAAAAAAAAGTCATTTTCGGAATCGGGGCGGGAAATATACTCAAAAACATGAATTTAAAGCAAAAATACTTTTTTTGGTGTGTGTTGATTAGTGTTATATTTACAGTAGAAACGGCGTAAGCTTTCCTCAAAAAAACTTGAATTGGGTTTATAAAGGATCCAATTAAATAAACAAACATAAAACTAATTTTATATATTTCAAAGGATTCTTAAGCAAGTGAGACACTCAACTGTGGTGCTTGAAGGGTGGTTGGACTAGATCTGATAAAAATATAATGATATTATGGAGTAAGAAAACGTGACTTTTTATTAACTCTTATTAACTATTTATTAACTATTTTAAAAAAGTGGGTGCAAAAATGCTGATATTTATTGCTTCAGAAGCGAAAACACAAAGTAAGTGATGAAAATTTTCCCCCTTTTAATGCCGGATACTTCAATTCAACAATACAAAAATAAAATCTTTGAAATTTTCACTTTTTTGTTTGCGAAAAATGGTCTTTATTAATATCGTTGTTCTAACCTATAATTAAAAATCTGAAATCGATTTCAACAAAAGGATTGATCGACACGTATGGTTTTTTAGTTAAAATTTTTTTATTCAATAGAAAAATTAAATTTTAGTTTTGTTACTTGAAAAAATAAAAATCAAAAATATCAACCCATTCAGAAAAATGTTAAGCAAAAAGATAAAAATTTTAAAACGGTTAATTAACCTAATCGATCTTTGCTAGGGTTAATTTTCATTGCTGCCTTTTATAATTTTACTGGAAGCGATTTAGGTTTTTTTTTCTTTCGAAATTGCTAAATTAATGCAATTGATCTGAATCAATTTTTTTCAGTTTTAGTTTAAGATCCGAGTTCATGAATCCTTGGATTCAATCCAAAAATTTTCATTTTTAATTCCGCAAGTTTGAGATTGGTAAAAAAACCCTGGTTCTTTAAAGTTCATCTCACAGTTTTGATCATTAAATTTGGTCTTGAATTTTCGCCTGTAAACTGTAATATAACCAAAAACGTTATCCTATTAGTTTTCAGGAAAAAATCAAAATATCTGG
Organism: Diplosoma virens; assembly: GCA_963680785.1. Classification (NCBI taxonomy): domain Eukaryota; kingdom Metazoa; phylum Chordata; class Ascidiacea; order Aplousobranchia; family Didemnidae; genus Diplosoma; species Diplosoma virens. The sequence continues at coordinate 43,252,333 of OY796884.1, read as the reverse complement.
CCGTATTCTAATTATGATATACTAAAACTCAGAAGATTCGGAAGGATAATAAGCTTTGTTATTTTTAGGCTTGTCTGGGATAAATCATGGAGGAGCTGAAATCTTTACACCAATTGTTTTACTTTCGAGGAATTGTACACACATTACAATGCAAAGCTCAGTACAAAACTCGGGTATCGAGTCGTTTGAATGGTTTGCATATGACAAAAAAACTGAATTAGAAGAAGTAAGGAGGTTGCTCTGTGTTTCAATAAATAATTTTAGATAGTTAAAAAATGTAATTCCCTTTTTGGTCAATTTGTGGAGGCTAATATTCAACCTTTGCTGGAAAACTTTGATAGACGGAAAACTGTTGTTATAATACAAAAATCTTTATCACAGTTCTTATCAGGGGCGCCGGAGTTTTTTTGCCAGGGGGGCAAAATTTAAAAAAAGGGCACTTTTTTATTGAAAAGGCACTGCCAAAAAAAGCAAACTTTGGTAGTCATGCTGCAATTTGAAATTTTGGTTGACATGATAGAATTTCGGTTTGCAGAGGACAGACCGCTATATCGGAAAAGTTTTATTTTGCTAATCTGTTATTTTGGTTCGATCAATTTTTCGGCCAATATCAACTCTTTTTATTAAACCTAGAGCTCAAAATCTTAATCTTAAAGTGTGCTGCATCTTGCAAAAGCCTTTATGTTGACTCTGCCATGACTACTCACTGCGATAGGCGCAGTAATAGCCAATTTTACACAAGTTTTTCTCAATTAGGCTAGACATTAAAAAATCAACTCTATTAATTGGTTACTAAACCAAAAGCTATCCAACATAGGCCACCCACAACTAAACTTTTGTCAAAAGCACCCAAGTCAGTTTTGAAAACAGCATTCAACAATTGCGACGTCCATGCATGGCAGCCAAAAGCAGATAGATACAGATCGAATGCATTTTGCTTGGGAATATGACAAAATGTTCTTCACATGCTAATCAGTAAATAGTTTTTAGTTACCCACAACAGAACGCTGGCAAAACATTTAGCCTACGCTGTCAAGAATACCAAAAGTTAAAATAGATGGAACAATAAAAAACTTAAAGAGCTCGTCGTCGTCGTCGTTTGAAGGGCATCCACTCCAGGCCAAACACAAACAGGACTGGGCCCGAGGGTTTATCCTTTTACTACCCCAGACTGCTGTACTGCCTGGATCAGATGCTGGCAGTGGTGTTATTAAGCCAGCATCGAGTTTCGTCATTCAAAACCGTCAGACCTCGTGCTCCATGTGGTGCCCGATGTATAAGGCACACTGTTAGTACATGGTCTGCGGTTTGCTCTGAGGCGCTACACTCGCAATTCGATGAAGGAGCGAGACCCCATTTATGCATGGACGAATGGAATCGCCCAACACCAGTCCGCAGGCGGTTGAGCTTAACCCAAGCTGCTCGGGGTAAGCACATCCCAACAGGCCTGGCACCGGTCTCGGGCACAAAAGCACGGAGCCTGGAAGCATTTTCACAGTACTCCGCGTTCCATTTGTGATTTGTCCATTCAGAGGCGAGGATGCCAAGTCTGGCAAGGTTGTTCAAAAGACTCCGCGCACCTGGCACAAACGGGTGTCTGGATCTCAGTCTCACTTGGCGAGTATCTGAGGACCCACTTAAAAGACCATACAAGATATGATCGGGGTCCAGAGATCCACGGTAAGCCAAGGAGAGTGTCGCTCCCATTCGTCGAAGCTCAGCTGGATGGATGCCTGAGAGTACAGGTAGGTGGTCCGTTGGAGTGGGACGCAGGCATCCAGCAACTATGCGCAAGGCGTCATTCAAGACATTGTCAATGAGGCGAGTGTGAGCACTGCGACACAAAACTGGCGCACAGTACTCAACTGCTGAGAAGACTAGAGACAAGGTGGCTATGCGTAGTGTTTTAGCACCAGCACCCCATCCCGAGCCCACGAGTCGCCTCAGCAGTGTGACGCACGAAGATAGTTTTTTGCGCAATGCCACTAAATGGTGACGAAACGTGAGCGATCTGTCCAGTTTTACCCCAAGATAAGTAGGGGTTGGACAGAACGGTAAAAGTCTACCATTGTTGTAGACCTTTAGCTCACGTTTGGCCTCCCGGTTATTTAAGTGAAAGGCTGTCGTCACCGTCTTAGTGTGACTGAGCTTCAACCTCCAAGTCTGGAGATACGCTGAAAGTGTGGACATGTCTTGGCTTAAGGTCCCCTCCAAGTCCTTCCAGTTTCCAGAAGAGTGCAACAATGCTAGATCAACAGCATAAGCAAATTTTCTGGAAATCATGGAAGGAAGATCGTACGTATAGATGTTAAATAGGAGGGGAGCCAAGACCGATCCCTGAGGAACGCCGTTTTTAAGACGGCGTAGCCTGCTTTGCTTGCTGTCACCGGAGGTAAGGGTGAAACTTCGATTTCGGACAAGCTCTATAATCATTTTGACCATGTGCTTATCCGGAAGTAGTCTCAGCAGCTTGCAGGTAAGGCCACGGTGCCACTTAATGAGCTATTAACAATTATGTAAAAGAAAAAACGTAATTACATGAGCGTGAATGGCCCTTTAGATTGGGGTTTGATGTCAATTATTAAACGCTGCACTATTAATGTAACTGTAACCCAAAATAATTTATTAGTGTTTTGCTTGCTGGCAAAGTCATCAGCAACGGCTTGTAAATTGATATTCTCCAACAAGTTTTTATGAATATTTGAGAACATTCAATCAATCAATCAATCAACATACTTTTATTTGCGGGAAAAAAAATAAAAACACATAACGAATTCAAACACTAAAATCAAATAAAAAAATAAATAAATAAAAAAAAATTTTAATTCAATTATTGAGACTGTTATCTCTCGTATTGCTTGTAAGCCATGTTTTGATTCTTCTCATGACACTGAAACACCTTTCTGCAATAGCTGAAACGAGAGCTACGCCGCAATAAATTTAAAGCAATTTATGTATTTCCAAAAAACATTTCTTGCTTGTCGGTTTTTTGCTTCAAACTTCGCAAACTGTTGATATCTTTGTTACTTTTTCCGAGGCGTGTTACTTTCTTTGTTAAATGACTTAATATGAGCATGTAGGTCTGCGAGTTCTTTTGTAAGCACATCAAAGCGAACAAGATTCTTAAAATATTACGTTAATATCACAATCATGGTACACATATGTACCACAGTCCTTCAAAAAGGCTAAGAATGTCACACGTTTAGTCTTGGTGTTTTTATTTTTAGACTTTAATGTCGGCCATAAATGAGTATTAAGGAGCCAAGTCAGACAGCTTGTGTTGCTTGTTAAAATTAGATTAACGCCACAATTTTTTTGCTTCTAAATTAAAATTTTTTTTATTATTAGTAAAAACTTTTACTCTTTGTGAGCACTTGAAAATTTTCTGATGCTTTATTTTTTATTTTTAGAACGCTTGGTATAATAGTTGTTAGGAATACCTAAACTACCGGCATGGTAGTTTAGGTATTCCTAACAACCTTGTTCTTGTATTGTGATTTATCTTTTTAACATTAAAAATTTTAGCAGTTTATTTTCTGTTCAGAAAACCAAACAAATATTTTTGACTTTTCAAGCCTTTTTAGCTTATCATTTTCTTTAAAATGTAGAAGAAAAGCTTGCACTTTATGCTACTTTTATAGTTAAAGCTTTTTATTTGTTTATAAAATACTATGCCACTTATAACCAGAAGACCAGACGCAAGTTCACTTTTGTTGGAGCTCGTCAGTGATGCATATATCACTGGGATTGGAACTAACAAACAAGCTTTAACAAGAACGATACTCGAGCCTGGTCGCTCATAATTATAAATTTTTTATTTCAATTTTTTTAGATGAGGACGGTTGAGATGTGCCGATAACGTTTAAAAATTGATAGAATAAAATGATTTTTTATATAAAAAAAATGATTCGGGACTAAAAGATTAGTTTAAATTTTACAATCTGTTGAGCTTTGTAGTGAAGACTAATTTCTTGCGTTTATTACGCTATACCAGGGGTTCTCAAAAGCGCCACGGAACGTTTACCCGGGGGCCACTAGTTGAATCTTTTTTTTGAACTTCAATTTACTTTTCGGACGAAAATGAAGAAATCAGAAACAGTTTTAAAGCTGATAGGTTATTACAAATACTTGCGTATTGTCTTTTGATAAAAAAAGAGCTTGCTTGTAATCTTCATCTTCTGCAGTTACTAGCTAAAAAAATAACAATATTTTAATATTTTTGAGCTAATGGATGTTTTGTCTTACCACAATTATCTCTTGGCCAAGTAAATAAACATCAAACCTTTTTTTTTATTATTAAATTTATTATAAATTATAAAATTTAAATATTATTATAAAAACAAAAGACTTTATTAAACTTGAAACTTCAAAATTAATGTTTAATTTTAATAGTTGTAAGTAACTAAATTTTTTCACTGAGTATTTCAAGAAAGTATTTCAAATTGATTCTTGCGTAACCCATTTATCCGACTATAAAATGTTGTATTTACCAAGATACCGATCCAATTGTCTGCAAAGATCTTTTAATTATAGAGAAGTTAAAGTTTGGAATGATGTTCCATGTAGCATAAAAAACAATTCTTACTCTTTATATAATTTTGACTTTCTGTACAAACGGTATATTTTTAAATTCATATTCTTAATTCCATAAACATTTCAGTCAAACTTTACTATTGTTCATTTTCATCTTATCGCTCACACATTGTTAATTTCAAAAGTTTACTGTAGACCGCACAGCGAATCCCTCTCTTCTTGGCTTCAATTTCTCCTTCTCCAACCACACCGCTGGCTTTCCCACACGTCTTATGGCTTTATAATATTTATTAAAGTTGAAATTTCGATATGAAGGTATAACAGGCTTCCACAAGCCAACGACCACAATTATTTAGTCGACAATACTGCTTAAACGATGCTCTCAACGATGCTCTCAACGATGCAATCGCAAAACGAAAGTTTCCCAAGTTTCGCTTGCGATCTACAAACTCACTCTTCAAACTAAACCACCGAACTACTTGATCACCAACGACTGAAAGGGATTGAATTTTTATCAACATCTCAATTTATAGTGTGCTCGCCACGTGTAAGTGAGCCAATCAGATTTTATTAAGATCGCTGCACGTGATCTGCCTATACAGCAGTGAACGCAAACAATAGAATTAATTAAGAGGTTTCAAAAAAGACTTTTATTCAGTTAATTAACTTTTTCTATTTCAGTGCGAGTTCTATTTTTATGATTTTAACACACATATTAACCAAAAGCAATTGCACACTTTTATTTTTATAATTTTAGTTTATCGGTGGCTGCTCGACTTGAAGATCAATAACTTTTTTCTGGTCACTTCGCAGTCTCCTCGTTTTTTGTGTTACGATTAGCGTTACTCGTACTTTGCATTCTTTTTATTTAGTTTATTTATTTTTTGTCTTTTTTGCGTGCATTCTAGGGTATTTTATAGCATTGTATCGTATTAGATAAATTTTCTCTCTCTTTAAATGGAATGTCAATGTTTCAACGAAATTGCATATATACCCAGGAAATTGGTGATTTTCAATTATTTTATTGTTTGCACTGTTTCTTTGGTTTGATAAAACCATTTCACTGTCCGCAAACATAATTCAGTAAAATTCTATTTCGAAAGCTTTTCAGTATCGAATCTTCGACGTTGTGCAAAAAAGTAGAAGATGTGGCAAACACCATGTGGTCGCGATACGCTAATACAGAAACCATGCTGCATAAAAATCTCAAAAATGTTACTGGAAAACATAATAAAAAATATCATTTGTTCCTTCATTAACGTCTCTATTTATCCTTGACTTACAGGAGAACGTTGGAGGCATTTACACTTCGAGCAATTGTCAAGTGGTTACACAGACCTACTTTGGGAAATGCCAAGATTTTGCTGTCCGGTTAAAAATTCTTTTAAAAAAATATTATTTAAAGGTATGACTGAAATGTAGAATTGGTTTGTAAAACTGCCAAGCAAAGGAAAGTGCTGTAAAGTGTCTTTCTCGATTACACAACATTCTGACACCAATAGGTTTTAAACCTAAGCCGTGTCGATTACGTTTGTGATCAATCACGGCGCTCTTAACCACTCGACCAGATTTCCGACTCACCCGCACATTTACATATGAGTAATAAGCTTAATTAAAAGACAATTACCTAATAGGTTTGAAAATTTTAAAATTCTATAAGCCTAATGTTAGTCAAATTATTTACTTATTTGTTGTCCGCGATTTTGCTACCCAGATCAAGGGTATCTATTAACAGAATAACTAAATGTTTAATTATTTTATCACTGCACTAGATCACCAGACTTGCTTTTTTTAAATACTTTTAAAAATACAAATTGCTCCTACGTATGATTTGCTGCCTCCACAAGGTGTCTCCCCTTCATACACTCTTAAACTTTTTTTGAACATTGCGATGTGAGCAGCCATCAATTATTGCTGATTGAATCACGTTTTTCTATCTACTGCACAGAAAATAGAAAACCTGACCGATGTTGCATTTAACTGAGATAAGGCTCGTTATCATAATGGACCTAAGGCTGCAGCTCATTCAATTACGCCTTAATTCAAATCGGCATAGTTGAAAATCCGAAATGAAAAATATATTGATACACTTTGTAAAATTGTTCTGCTTCTTTAAAACGGGATTGTGTCTTTGAATTGTGTAACTTAAACTATTAAAAAATTATAAGAAATAAATGACCAAAAACTTTTCAACTCCGTATAAAAAAATTAATAAAACAATAAAGGATAATCTTTAACTTTATTACTTTTTAGATCATTCTTGTATTAATTCATGTAAGAGAAAATGGCGATTTGCACATAGAAAAGGCTAACAAAAAATTTTTTTTTTCACTCAAGTAAGTTGGATGTAACTTTGCTGAATAACTTATTTTATTGATTAAATTAGTCAGTAGAATCTGTTTAAGTCGATGATTTCTAAAAAAAAAAACAACGACGCTTCGTGTACCACTACATTGCCAAGATATGCTCTTTCCAATTTTGTCTCGATAAATACAGTCACGGCGATGATGCAACTCCAAAATTACAATTAGTTTACTGGTTATAGATGTATGTAGTATTTATACACAGTTTTTTCGCTGACTACTTACATTACCTTATCGTAGTAAAACGTTTGCTTTTCGAAATCACCAACATGAAAATTATTCTTGGTACATTCCCACATAGCAAAACTCTGCTGCAGTCTTCCCAGGACACAAACCTTCCCTCAATTTTTTGAACGTAGTGCCAACGCCTAAATTAATCTCAAAGGAAAAAGGTGATGCAAGAATGACACTCAGCAAACTAACAATAAAATAGAATGATCCCGGAATTTGATGCGACCCTGTTAAAGCACACACCCATTCACCACTACGGCTGATACTATGTTTCAGGTAATACTTTGTTAACTTGCGAAATCTGCCTGCAAAATGCGATATATAAAAAACTTGTTTTCAAGACGTTTAGATTGCAAAGTAAAAAAACTGTCCTGACCTGTTTTTTAAGCTACGATAAATGCATTAAACCAAGAGTTGTACAGAATCTAAATTTGAACTATTACTCTGTGTCAAAGCAACTCGGTAACAACGAATTGAAAGATAACTTGATTTGACAAAATACGTTGCTTTGAAATTCAAAATTTTGCTGCATGCTTTGCTAATCGCTGCTTCTTCAAATGGAATAAGCTTAGTCGAAAAGGCTTTATTATATGATTACAATACATTAAAAAGAGTTCTCTAGATTTATTTACCAATGAAAATAAGAAGAGGCCTGTAAAATGACTTAAAACTTGTTTGTTTTATGACAAAAAATTTTTCTTGGAACTTGTGTTTGGGAAAATGATGAAGGTGAAAGTGTCGTACCTTATTAAGAGTTTTTGATGAGAAAAGCTCAATTAATTACGTTGGTAAAGAAAGAAGTTTGAAAACTAAGCAACGATCTATTTTTGACCAGTAATGCTGGGAAGATTCACTTATTTCTTGAATTAGAAACAGAAATAGTGCACAGCATAAGATGTTATATATTTTGAAAAAAATTCGACGTTCAAAATTTTGACTGATTATGACGTCAAAAAGACGTGGCACGATCCGGATGAAATTTCAACTTTAGCTGTTTTAGTGTATTTTGCGTATATCACAAACCAATTATTGTACAGAGATAAAATAGATATCAAAGTGTGCAAAAGGGTCATAAAGTAATGCCACTTATTTTCTAACTAAAAAAGTTAAAGAAATAGAAAAACAAAGCAGCATCACTAAATCAAGCACACATTATTTTCAAGAATTTTATTTTTTTACGTAGTCACCTACATTTTCAATGCATTTTTCTACGATGAACAAGGGCCAGTATGCCGCGCTGGTAAAACTCTCTTCTAACTGTAGCAGTCCACTTTTGACTGCGTCTATGACAGCATTGTTGTCAACAAATTCTGTCTCCGCAATCCTTCTTTTAGAACCCCAAACAGATAAAAATGTGATGGTGCAAGGTCAGGACTATATGGCGGCTGAGGCAGCACTGTCCAGCCAAACGTGGTCTCACAAAATGATATGTACCGTCTTCTGGGATGGACAAGGCATTATCCTTTTGGATTTCGTGGAACCAGAGGCTACTATCAACTCTGAACGTTACATTTAACACTAGAAGCCCCAAGGTTTTTGACTACCTAAAAGGACCGAATGGGTCATTTTTGACCCATTAGTTAAATTTGCTTTTGTTTTGATATATTTTTTGTGGTGTTAACTCTACATACCATAGACAAATAAAACCAGTTATTTTCCAGAATTTTATTGAAAAAAATTTTTAATTTTACTCATTTCACAAACTTAGCTGTTACAAAGTTACATGTATGCCATAGTCCAATATGCTGTACTATAGATTATATGTTTATATAGTGACAAAACCAAATCAACGACAAACAGTCACAAATTTTTGACACACTTTGAACAAGTTACAATTAACTTCTTTGCTTTTGTATGAAACCCACAGCAAAATTTTTTGCATTCAATGCAATAGTTATTAGATTTATTTGGACAATTATCTATTTGGCAGTGTTTGCGCTTCAGAGATCTTGGTGAATTTGTAGAGTCAGAACATTTTGGATTTGATGAGGGTTCAGATTCAGCAATTTTGTTATATCTGCATAGTTCTTTTACTAATTCTAAAAGAAATTTTCTTCTTGAAATTGAACTTTTGGTAACTTCTTTATAGACAATGAAGGCATTTATGCAAGCACAATCAATAATGTTGAAGAAACATGCAGCTGGCCATCTTCGAGTTGCTGATTTGCATGTATGGTAGCGAGACATTTGATCCAATACATCGACTCCAGCTTTAGTTTTGTTATAATATTCAACTGTTTCAGGGCGTTTTTTCGAGTGATTCTTGTCAATTGAGACATCTTTATGCATTGAACTTAGAATATAAACAATTTTGTTCTTCTTTGCTTTGTATATGGTAAGTGAACAGCCTGAATCAGAAAGAAGTATTTCTGAAGAAAAAATAGATGCTTTTTTCATTGTTGATTCTACACTTGGTATTTCTTTTCTTTGCTTTCTTACAGTTCCTACAATAGTTGTTTTTTCAAGTTTTAGAGTTTCAGCTAGTTTAACATTTGTGAAAAAATTATCTGTAGTAACATTGTATCCCTTTTTGAAATATGGTTTCAAAAGGGAAAGACACACATCAGTGGGAAGATCATTTTCCTTTTTGCGCAATGGATCCTTTCCTAAATATGGTTTTCCATTGCACAAATATTTTGATTTTGAATCAGCTAATAGCCAAAATTTCATTCCAAACTTATCTGGTTTATTTGGCATGTATTGGGTAAATGGACAGCGAGTTTTACAAGGGAAAAGTTGTTCATCTATTGTCAAATTTAGGTTTGGGACATAGCACTTTTGACAGTTTTCTATAAAAGCATTCCATGTTTCTGAAATAAGACAAAACTTTTCTGACTTTGTCCTTCTTTCTGCACGAGTGGATACGTTATCAAACCTTAGATGTTTCATTATGCTTTCAAAGCGATTTCTGCTCAGCGTACTTGCAAAAATAGGATGACCCCATTCTTTACTCCATAGTTGTTTCACTGGAGTATTTTTTCTCTCCAAAACACCACGAGCAATTTGCAAACCAATAAATTTTTCCAGTTCTTCTAGAGGGCAATTGAAATTTTTATCATCAAGGTGTGCATGATGAATTGTATACCTTTGTATTGATCTCAACATTATTTCATCTATGTATAATTGGAAAGCACTTAGAGGACTTTCTTTCATCACTTGTCTGCAACTGTAAGCTGTTGGTCCTGGTTTTGGGGTAAACACATTTTCCGAAGGGAATCGTCCTCTGGAACTTTGCCCTTCCTGGAATCTTCTCCATATGATTCCACTGCGAGTTTGTACTTCTTCATTACTAAAATGTGAAGATGAACTTGCTTGAACATTGGACAAATTTTCTTGTTCAATGCATACCACTTCATCTTCAATAATAGAGTCATCTTCCTCACTATCTTCAGATGAAAAAGACTCAATCAGTTGAGTTTCATCAAAGTCACTTTCATCACAAGATGAGTAAATGTCATCACTTTGTAAAAGTTTGAGAGTTTCTTGAAAGTTTAATTTTTTCATTATTAGGGTCAAAAATATCTTAGGAATAGGTAACAAATCACACTTATTTTCTGAAAGATAGAAATGAATGTCAATTGAACGAACTTTACTCTTTGACTCTTTGGAAAATACTAACAAGTTCAAGTTTGGAACAAAACTAATTGTTCTAAAATGTAAATAAGGTTGCAATATATACCATATAATACACTAAATAATTAATTGTAAGTATAAAAAAATGCTTGTTCTTTTCTAGGCTTTCTCTACAAATATATTAAAGCAACACTAAGATTGTTTATGTAGATGGGTCAATTTTGACCCATGTGGTACTTCTAGGTATATCAAGATTTTTTGGAAAAAACTTTCACATTTTAACAATTGTGCATATACCATATAAAAGTATAAACCGAATTAGGAAAAGTCACCAAGTTTTGTTGAAAAAAAATTTTCACTGATTGAATGGTAACTATTTAAAATCATAAATGGGTCAAAAATGACCCATTGGGGTTTCTAGTGTTAAACAGTGATCAAACTAAAGGATAGAATTGCCGCACTAGATCAAAGAAGAAGAAAACATTCTTCTTGCAACATGACAATGCCAGGTTATATGCGAGTATGTGTGATGAATGTGATGAATGTGTGATGAAGTTTGGCTGGACAGTGCTGCCTCAGCCGCCATATATCCTGACCTTGCGCCATCAGTTTTTTATCTGTTTGGGGTTCTAAAAGAAGGATTGCGGAGACAGCATTTTGTTGACAACAATGTTATCATAGACGCAGTCAAAAGTGGACTGCTACAGTTAGAAGAGAGTTTTACCAGCGCGGCATACAGGCCCTTGTTCATCGTAGGAAAAATGCATTAAAAATGGTGATGACTACGTAGAAAAATAAAATTTATGAACATAATGTGTGCTTGATTTAATGATGTCGCTTCCGTTTTTCTATTTCTTTAACTTTTAAAATTAGAAGATAGAAGGCATTACTTTCTTGTAAATCAATGCACTCATTGCATTAATTACATGGCATTGTGTTTCTCTGAAATTCTAATGTAATAAATCTTTACTTTTAACCAAAAAAGAACTTGTTGACAGAAACAGAACACTAAAGGTGCCTTAGTCACATGTCAGTTTTGGGAAAATAAGGTTCAAAGTTTTCAAAAACCCTGGCAAATCAGAGTGATGATGGAAAAACCGTAAATGTTTTTAATTTTCTTGTTCATGTATCGCTCACTACTTCAACAACCTTTTAGAGTTTAATTATGACGTCATAAAGAATTAAACTATGCTTTGCAAATTGGGCTTGGGTCCTTTTATTGCAAATTGTGACTTTCTAGCGATTTTTTTTTACCTAATTGACAGTGTAGCTTGACAGACAGAAAAAAGTCAACCATATATAATAATAATTATGCATTCTACAGTATTTTGTACAGAGTGACATATCAGAAAAGTACGTGGGATCCGGGGAAAGTCAAAAACTACCTGAACTAATATTTCCAATTAAAACTAGAATTTTCAATTAATTAAAAAATACTGATTAAAATAATAATTCAGGCAAATATAATAGAAAAGAAGTCATTCAATAACTTTTCAAGAATGAAAAAAAAGTTATTGTTTTGTTACAATGGTTGTGTTACTGTGATTTTGTTAACCTAATTTAATCAAATTTTAAAAGTTTCGATTTTGAGTTTCATTAAAGAAAAAAAAAAGAAAATTGTTCAGCTGAGACTGCTTTGCAGGATATTTCTAGAAAATAAAAAAACGATTTTTTTCTGCTTATCTCATTTTTTTAATGTAACTTGGGTACTTTTAGAAATAGAGCCTTTATTGTACAACTATTAAAAAAGCTTTCGGGTTTTCAATATTTAAAAGTGTGGTTTTAAGGGTGTTGTTACTTTGCTGGAAAAAAAAAGAGTTTTTACATAGAAAATAAATGAAAATAAGAGATCAAATTCAAAGAGTTAATAAGCATATGCAATTTTGCAAAAAAAACAAAAATTGAGATGAGGAGGTAGTGAAATTGTGTAAGAGTAAATTAAGAGTCTACTTAATATGTGTCTGCTATCTCCGATTCTCCTCAAGTTACGCAAAATAAACAAACAAAACAAGCAAAACAAACAAACAAATAAGCAAACAAACTCATAGTTGCAGTTTAGAAAATTCGATTCTGGAATATGTTATTTTGTTTTTAAAAGATGACAATGAAAGATGAAAAATGTTATATAGGTGGTGTTAATATCATCCACGCTAAGCTTGTATCGACGCAAGCATGACTTACCAATAAATTGTGTTGTTATAGATAGCAAGGCTAGCTTCTGCTCACTCGATCTCCTGCCAGATAAGATAAGAATTAGTATTTGAAAAGCAAGAGGATTGATACAAAGCAAAATTTTTGCTCGATCGCATCTGCTATCAGATTCTTAAGCTTTGTTTTAAACTTTTTTCTCACTGACCGAAGATTACTTTTCTTTCTCAAGGCAATATTCTTGAAATCACTTTTGAAACTCTTTTAAAGAATTAAAACTCCGGAAGCTTGTTCAAAAGTTGCGGTTGTATTGCAAGTTGTTTTTTCAGATAAAAGTAATGCTCTATTTCCGGGGCAACAAACTTGTGAAAGACCAAGAGCCTCATTTCTTGCTGTATTACGTAAAAGAGCTTACGTTAATGCCTCAATTTCTTTTAAGCAATTTTCACGTCAATCTACATTCCCCTTATCAACAAAGTTTGTCAATAAAAACTTTTTTGGTCTTTACTTGAAATAAACAAAGTTTTGCATTTGACATCAAGTGAATAACAAAAAGAAAAAATCTTTACTTGCAAAAAAAATTATTTAATTAAATAATTCTAAAAAACACAAATCCAATACAAATGTAAAATCAGCTTGAAACTGAGAAAAAAGCCCAGCGCAGTTTCGCAGGCGGAATCTATTATCAGAATTTTGGGAAAACATTTTAAACTGTTGTTTTTTGTGCCATACGATATCATAGGCTGCTGTAAGGCCAATAAATAGAGCAACAGCCTTCTTTTTTGCCGAGTAGCTATCCTCAATTTCTTTAGGTCATCTTCTGCGTCAAAACTCAGCCTGCTCTCTAAGTAGCAGTGGGTCTATATTTGGTTCGACGCGATCTCGCCAAGATTTTAAAGGGGCTACACAGCAAAAAGATTGGTCTATAACTCCTTGGATACAGTGCTTCTCAACCTTTTTTGGTGAAGAACCAAATGTGAAGCAAAAAGAGAGAGCAAAGCTTTGACAACCCAATCTTTTTTACAGACTTTATTGCAAGCATAAAAATCTCTAGTTTCGTCCAAAAATTGCAGTCATCTCTGAAAAAGATCTTAACTTTGAAACGGTGTCAAATTTCTTGACATTCGTCCCTCAAAAGTAGTGATTAGATTTTTACACAACTATAATTGTCAGCAAACAAATCAAATGAACGGTGACCCAATTTTGGTTCACAAACCAGGGTTTGAGAAGCACTGCCCTAATGGTTTTATCGGCATCAAGATTGCAACCAATGTTGCTTGTCTTTACGTATTTGGAAGCTTGTGGTATAGCATGCAGTAAAATAAGAACTTGTTCAACCATGGCAAAGCCAGCATAAAGTACTAATTTTGGCAAATAAAGTGAGGGTCCAGAGCTTTTCCTGGCTTTACTTGCTGAAGAGCACGGGTAAATTTCTCTAAAATTATTTGCAAATATAGGTCTATCTGCTATATGTTTCCAAAACGATCCTTAAGAGGCTTATTTAGGCCCGCATCAAATAAGCTAGGTTTTGACACAAAAAATCAATTGGGGCAAGAATTCTTTCAAGGCTAGGCAATAAACCTATGATAACTTTACTCGGAAATCCTAAAAGGATCATTTGAACTAAATAACTCAAGCACCTGCGTTGAAGTTTTATTTATACCAGGTTTAGAAATAAAGTAGACCTCGGTTAATCCGGATCCGATTAATGCCAAATTTTGTTTAACTCAGATAAAACCGAAAGTACAAACTATTTACTGTAGTTCTTGATATTTCGTCCACTACACAAACATAATAATTCTATTTTTGTATAGAATTAACTGCGGTCAATTAGACACAGAAACACGAACGACTTAAATGCAATTCAGCAACTCCAATCACTAACTGGAATCCGGAACCTCGCGTGAAATTTAGACCAGAAACAAAACCCACTTGTATAAGATCACGTCACGTGACGCCAGATTAAAAGCAAATTTTCTGAAATAACGCGGAATTTTTCCGAATAGCGATTAAATTAAGGTCACACTTTACCACAGCCAATTAGAGACGCGCTAGCGAACGATTGCATAACGTCGAATTAACTGAAACATTCCAAAAGCCCTTAATGAACGTTGGAGATAAAAGAGACAAAAGAAAATGAGAGAAAAAGGCGCAAATATGCTTAGAATTAAAACGACAGGCATCCTGTGACAATGCACAAAACGTCATAAAGGGCACTATCTATAAAACGAGTGTGAGCGCTGCGACACCAGACTGGTGCGCAATACTAAACTGTTAAGTAGGCCAGAGATAGGGCAGCTGTGCACAATGTTTTTGTAACCATAGCACCTCATTCTGAGCTTGCAAGTTGCTTCAACAGTATGACGCACAAATAGAGTTTTTGTTTAATGCCACCCGATGGTAATGGAACGTGAGGGATCTGGCCGCAGAATAAGTGGGGTTGGATAAAATAGTAAAAATCTAATGTTGTTGTAACCATTTAACACTTATTTAATGAATTTAAATGAAGCGCTTAATTTTTAATGAATTTAAATGAAACTGGCCTCTTCGTTATTTAAATAAAAAGCTGCCGTCACCGTTTTAATGTGACTTAGCTTCAGCTTTCAAGTCTAAAGATACAGTAAAAGTTTAATCATGTCTTGATTTAAATTCCTCTCAAAGACCTTCCAGTTTCCGGAGTAGTGCAACAATGCTAGATCGTCTGGTTAGGTAAACTTTCTATAAATCGTGGAAGGCACATGTAGACGTAAATATAAAGAGGTTGAAAAGGAAGAAAGCCAAGACCAGTCCCTGAGGAACGCCGTTTTTTAGACGGCGAATCTTGTTTTGCTTGCTTTCACCAGTAGTAAAAGTAAAACTTTGGTTTCGGACAAGTTTCTTGATCATTCTGACCATCAGCTTATCTGGCAGAAGTCTCAAGCAGCTTGTGTGTAAGGCCACGGTGCCAGACAGAGTTATATCCCGCTGTCAGATTGATAAATCGAAAAAAAATCCTCGATGTTTTCTGTCAATAGAATGACTTGATGCATCGTTGGCTTTCCGCGTCAAAACCCAACCTGCTCTCTAAAGAGCAGCGAATTAATAATTGGCTCGACGCGGGCGTAGATAAGCCTCTCGAGGATTTTGTAGGAGATACAGAGCAAAGATATTGATTGACAAATTTTTGGGTTTCCTACAGGGTTCATTGGCTTTGTGATTGCGACCACAAACGCTCTTCTCCAGATCTTGAAAATTTTTGAGTCGACACAAGCAGGAAGTAACATAACTGGGATTTCAAAACAGCTCTATCATGGACATTTTTAATATTAATTACGTAATGATTTTAATAGTTTCTTCCACTTAGATTCTTAATTAGTCTATCAATTTTAAATTTATATTTTAATACTTGACACTTGGTCATGGCATCTAATACTAAAAAGAGAAAATTTTATATATCTAACTTTGTGGCCCGCTAAATGTACTTAAATTTATAATTTGGCCCATTATGAAAAAAGGTTGAACATCTCTGCGTTAGAAAAACGCCCATAAAAGTCATTCTAAACAACTTTGGTTCGCCAAAGCAAATCGAAAAAACCCTGGCAAACAACACAAAACTCGTTATATAGTTTGAGAATGTTAAAAATCTTTACTGGAATCGCTCGGGTCTGATCATGATTGGGTTGAGGGAGGTTCATTTTATTGGGTTACTGTGGTTCATTTTATGAACTGATAAAGGGGCGAAAAAAATGAAAAAGCCAGACCCGTATTTTTTATAAAAATGCTGTAAGTTATTTTATCATTACAACTTTTACAAAAACAATATGATTGATTTGCAGAAGCAATGTAACAAAGTTAGATTCACTGGATGGGGCTTTTCAATCAACTCTTACTGTTAAGCTATTAGAAGAAGCTTATTGGTTTGGGATGGGTATTCATGGAGGTTACAGAACTGTACCTACACCTTTTCTCCGTAAAACAAGTAAGAATTTTGTTAAATTTGCACTGGTTGATTTATACTAGTTTTGATCGATATCTGTAGATTGACAAATGCATTCTAGATTATTGGTTATGCACCATGTGCATGGATAGGCAGTAATTAGAAATCGTCGTTTTTGCTTTCAGTTCAAAGTGTTAGATTCTTGACCATATCAAATGAAAATTTAACAGAAATTATTGTTTATGTTTCTGACAACGTTTTAGTGGATTAATAGTTCTTGGCTGTTTAAAAAAAAACTACAGCCTCATAGCTTCATAAGTATAGAGCATGTAATAAAATACTCTACAAACAAGTAGTTGTTTTTCCAAACAAATATTTTTTTATCAATGTTTTAACTTGGCTAGTTACCACGAAAAACGGTTTTGCAAAACCTGCTCAGAATACTTTTAATGATTATGAGAAGAATATTATGGTTGCTTTTATAGAAAAGAGATTTTCTTTCAAAGAACAATCGTTAATTTTCTTCTTAAACAATAAAATGAATGTTTTGTGGTCGTTGGTTATGTTTCGAAATGATTTTTGCTATTGGGCATACAGCTGTATCTAATCTAATTTTAAAACTATTGTAATTACTGAAGAAAAGATTGTTAAGTTATTCAACAAATATTACGCTAGTTACTATATTTGGACCAACAATCTTTTGTATGAAATGCATTAAAAAAAACCATAAAAACTATGATTTTCTAATTCACAAATTTATTTTTTTTACCGATGCATTTTCTTTCAGATTGTGTTGATGATCTTAATCCAAAAATTGCATGCGGTGAAATTGTTAATTTTAAACAGTGTTTGGATGGTCAGATAGTAAAAGCTATGTGTAGGATTTCTGACGACTTTTCAAATAATGTTGGGACTTTAGAAAGCCTAGAAACCTGCCCAGAAGGTTTGCTAGTTAAGTTTATAATTTTTATTTTATAATTTAAGGTGATATACAGTACGTGTACATTAAAAAAAATTGATACTAAAAATTAAACAAGTTTTTACTGGAAATTTTCATTACTCTAAATGAGAAATAATTACATGAAAATATAAAAAACGTGCACAGATATATATACTTTTTTTGTAATCTAAATGCATTTCATTTAAAAATTAATACACATTTTCCAAAAATAAAACCTTAAAAATAAGTTTAAAACAAAGTAAAACAGTGGCTAAACAATATACATCGCACGTTATATTGACGTTGTGCGTATAATGACTTATATCGTTTAGCCGCTATATATTTCCTATTCGCAATCACTTTTTCATTAACAATGTAAAAAACTTAAAACTTGATTGAAAAGAAAATTGGAAATTAATTGGTCATTCAACTCAACAAAGTGGTCATTCAACCAAACAAAGTGGTCAATTTATGGGCGGTTTCTGGCAAATCTTTACGATCTTTCCAGCTATTTTTCATCCCATAAACAAAAAGGTCTTTTACACGATTTAGGGAGAGTGTATACTTTTTTCAACCAGTTATATTCAGCAACACTAATCCATTCATGCCGGATTAAAATATAAAATAAAACAAAAAGAAACAATAAAGTAATATGAGATACTATAAACCTTTTGAACTTACATTAGCCCTGTTCAGATGAATAAAATGTAAAAAAATTTTGCCATCAAATTTAGAGATCGAGGTCTATGACCTGATTACGTAGTTGTTTATCAAATTGGTCACACGCGGTTTTCACAAAGGAGAATTAGTGAATAAATATATTAAAAATACAAGCGCAAAATAACAACCGCAAAGCCGACACAACACAAAGAATGCAAATAACAAAAAAAACAATCTAAAATATAATCAACATAAAGCAATAATCCATTTGCAAGATTTATTTCAGAGATAAGTTTTTCGAATGATAAAGCTTTGTGAATTTAGTTTTAAAATTCGAGTTACATATTTAATTATTTACAAAAAATTACGTTGTATTTAGTATTAGCACAAATGTCGCAAGGCATAATGTGATCTTTAATATACCTTTCACTTTTCAAATGAAAGCTCAAAGTATTCACCTTATCGTACTGTTCAAATCACGGGTCGATATACCCTTGTAAGTCAAACTTGAATCACACGAACAAGAAAACTGACATACAATACTCGAGCAGGGTGCAGGCAAATCCGTGTCGAAAAGCCAATAAATCGGGAGTCAGAGCATCTCGTGGAGTTAATATTTCTACTCAATGGCCAGGGGAATTGTCACACTTAATTGTATACTGAAGAGATGCTGCTATCATCAATTCGCAAAAAAATCTGCAAGCACAAAAATACTTAAACGCATATAAAGCAAACTACGTATAAATGCTCTTGAAACTGCAAAGAAAAACCTTTTACACATTTCTAATGTACAAAATCAGCGAAGTGCGTTTCAATCCACTGCTCGAGTCTATTATATGGCCAAACATAACAAACTTTTTACAGACTTCGCAAACTTGGTTGACCTTTAGCGAGTGAGTTTTAAAGACACGGGCGTGTCGTGGACAGCAAACTGTTGCCATGGATATAATTAATCGGATATCTTCGCAGATGAAGAAAAATCTTGTAACTAAAATAAAGAATCTTGTAACTAAAATAAAATAATAAAGGAAAATAATGATGATAATAATGATGATAAACAATTTGCGTCAAGAACATCTATTAGATTTTGCAGAGTTAAAACAAACGTGATGCTAGAAACAAAATCCGGGGTCGGAAATCACTTAAAGACAATTTTCCTGATTTAATATTGTGGCAATGCTTCAATCGTAGACTTGAACTTGCTATTGGTACTGCATTAGATATTACCAGTGGCATCAAAGACTTCCAGTCATTTTTTAAATGTTTATATTATTTGTATAGCTAGTCACCAGAGAACAAGAGGAAAGTTAGTGAATGTGGTCATAGTTTGCAAATCACACTTAAAAGAACAGAAAAGCTGTTCACTGTACTTTGGATAGCTTCGTGTTTCAGAGTGGTATCAGCAGTCTGACAATTTTTTGCAGCCTCAGTACAACATTTTTACTATGGTGCTTGAGATAAAACAAAGTAAAGTACAGAAAAAGCCAAATTTCAAGAATTATATGCCAAATTATGTACAACTATTTTACTTAGAAATTTAGCGTTTATGGCAGATATTTTGGGAGAGCTAAGAAATGCATCAGAAACCCTAGAAAACCAAAATATCACACTTTCAAAGGCTCACAATGTAATGACTATGTATACAAAGCAAATACATAGTTTTAATGATTGCCCAAGAAATCATTCTGTTTTGCCTCAAAGTGCAGAAAAAAAATTTTTCAAAGTAAATTAAGAAAAGTTAGAAGGCCAGTAATCAATCAGGATCAGCTCAAACAAAAAAATCAATAGATACTGCTACTTTCTCATAACCTTTATTTCCTATAGTGGTAAAGTGGTATCTACCTTTTCAAAATAAACAGAGTTTAAAATCAGAGCTTAAATTTTATCATCAGCAGAGAAAAAGGCTTCATCAGTAACAATTAAGTTTTGAAACATTTAATAAATATATACGCTCAGATTTTAAACCTTTGCTTTTTCTGAGTTTACTTAAATGTTCCAGTTATTATGCTTTAAAATCTTTGCAATGACTATACTTTTCATTTACGAGAATTCAAAAGACTACGGCGCAATAAAAGATTAGTCAAAGCGCATCTAAATTAACACAAATAATATAATTTTTGAACAACTACAATTGTTTGCGACTGAACCAAATTAAATGGCGACCTATGAGTTGAGAAACCGTGGCGTTAGTGGCCTAACCCCATTGATTCCTCATTAATATGTAGGTTCTTTTTTTATAAATTGGCGAGAAACATAAAATTAATTAATTAATAAAAAATGGGGAAAGAATAATTTTTAAATAGAAATGTTGAGGTGGGGCCCTTTGAAGCTGCGTCGTTTTGCATGCCTATAGCTTCGGCCCTGCATATAAATGCTTTAAAAACTTGTATAGGGTGTGTGCAAAACAACCACAAACATCTTTTAGTGTACGAACTAGCTTAAACCTTGAATGCAGCATTTTTTTTCTTTATCTTTTGTTTGTTTTTTTAGATTTTCCGTCTTCTACAACTTTAACACTTCTATATAAAAAAACTGAGTACATCTATCTCGCAATTATCGTCATGAATACAGCAATTACCATCGTAGTAATCCTGATAAGCCGTCACAGATTGAAAACCAGTAAAGGTGTTTGTAGTTTTACGCTTTTGATTAGTTTTTGTTTCCATATGTCATTTTCACTTACTATAAAACAATGGAAAAATAGATAAAGATAAAAGATTTAGTAACATTTCAATCTTATTTGCTTAAAGAAAACCTTTTAAATCATTGCTATACTTTGCGACATCAGATTCTATAAAGCGATTTTTATTTCTAAAATTCCAAAGGATTCATCTTGTCGTAAGGAAACCAAACTGAACTAAGTTATATACTAAAGAGATAAAAATGAGGGAAATCTTATTGCTTGAATATAGTGACCAATGAAAGTAAATAGTCGATCTTGACTAAATAGAAATTGTAAATAGAAAAAGATTTTGACAACAATTTTTTTCGCTCCAATTAAATTTGGCTGAAGAAATTTACTGAAGAAGCTTTTAATGTCCATAAATGAAAACAAGACTTACTTCGGGAAGAAATTTGACTTATTTCAATCAGGTCAAACACTTAATAAGAGCAATTAGACTACGTAATTGTGTATTTAATTATAGTTATATTCAAAACGTGAAAAAAACAAATAATTTTAATTATAATTATAATTAAAGTTTTTTAGTTTAAGTTTTAATTAAAATTCCATGTTGTCCGTGCGTAGCATCAACAAAAAGTTTGTTCCCACTTGTTCAACCACAGCAGCTCACGATAAACTCTCGTCATTTGCTACAGCTCCGGAAGGGGTTAGGAAAATTATTATTAAGATTTATGGCTTCTACCGGATGCAATATCATATCGGTAGAATCACAAATCTTTGATTTTTCTTCTCATATATGACCAGCTCTGCGAATCAACCTGAGTAAGCAGATTGTCCCTGATGAGAGTTTAAAACTCGAAACCATGGTCGGGCAGTAAGCTCGGGTTCGGCATGCATGATGCACAATGCAACAGATGGTACTCGTTAGTGCCATCTGTGGCATTTCAATGCCATCTGTCCTACAACTGGAAAATTATTATTAATTAAACAGCTTTGCTCGAATTGCAATTGTAAAACAAAGTTAGATAATTTTTCCATTCATAGTTTTGCATCTTTACTTTGTATATTTGTCAAACAAAATTTTTGAAAAGCATCTTAACTTGGGTTTCCGATTTCCCGGTTTTTAAAAGAATCCGTTAAAACGGAAAAAATCTATTCCAAAAACCAAAAACTTTAAAAATAAAATACAAGGAGCAAAACATTTAAAATCAGCAAAGCAAAAATGATTTCAGCTTGTTTACTAAATTTAAACAAATTTTTAAAAGTAAGGAAGTTGAAGGCAATATTTCTTCCATTCTAAAACAGTAATTTTCAGATAGGTTGCAAAGTAAAATGAGAACGAATCACGCAACAATATGAACACAGTGATATAACAAATTAGACAAATGAAATTGAAATTTACTAATCCCTATTTCAGTGATTCTCAACCTTTTCGCGCCTGCGCACTTTAAAACCTTTTCAAAATTAATGGCACACTTGGACCAGAGTTCAAATCTTGATTTTTCTCCCTAAAAAGTAGTGCTCTGTAAAAAAAAGTATTCATTTTGAATTTGTATTGTAGTTTTAATTTTTGTTTCTAAAAAGTCGTGTCCGCTAAAAAAAAGGCTGCGGAGCAGTAGTCCAATGTTTTTTAGAAGTTTTCCGGCACACTTGGAAATCTCTCGCGGCACACAGATCGAGAACTACTGCCCTATATGAATGTAGTAAGAATTTAATTTAAATTAAAAGAAAAGTAATAGAAGTGTGCTTGCTTTTAATACATTTATCATCAGGAAAAAACCGGAAATTTTTGCAACCGGAAAACGAGAAATGCAAATGCAAAAAAGCAAAAATTTTTAGAAATATTCAAACGGAATCCCGTTTTTTTAAAGCCTAATTTTAAATTTTTGATTAATTTTTTACATTGAGATTTTACATACATGAGACTGCACATGCATCAATTTATAATATTTACTTTTGTAAAGCATAAAATTTTCATTTATTCTTTGAAATATTATTGCAAAAATTATTATTTGAAAGATTAATGGTAAAGGATTTGATAAATGTCAAAGAAAAAAAGATTATCACTTAATATTATATATGAAACACCAATGTTTCTAAGTCACTGCCAAATCTTCAAATTTTTGAGCGGCTTCATTATTTTTGAATCTGATAATGTATGGTAGTTCCGGGAAAGATGGGTAATTTTTGTGTCGTCCTTATCATTAGTATGTCTTTTTTTTTACTTCTGAATCTCAGAAAAAATTGAATCTGTGAAACGTAAAAGTATCTTTAAATAATAAGGTTCAGTTGAAATATATCGTTTGGAAAACGTACTTTCCGAGACAGCGCGTTGCATTTCTAAACAAAAACTGTCTTCATGCATTAAGAAAGATCGTCGGCCCAGATGGTAGGTGCTTTCACGCAGCCTGGGCCGTGAGTAAGTCTGCTCATTGATTTTAAAATGACAGACCGAAACCGAACCTACCAAAACGGAAGGGTATCCACCCATTCCGATGTTCAGTGTGGGTCTGTTAATCGGCAAACGTCCTTTTCAGGACGGGGCAATGTCAGGATAAAACTGCCCTTTTCAGGGCACATTGCCAACAAGTTCCGAAGACCCACTATTCTTCAGCTGAACATCGAAGGCCTCACTGCAAGCAAGATGAATGTTCTTCATCACCTCGCTATGCAGTCTGAGGCACTCGTCATCCTACTGCAGGAGACCCACTGCACTGATGCAGAGAAGTTGGTGCTACCACACTACCAACTAGCTGGGTCTTCTTTAAGCAGGAAGCATGGCCTTGCCACGTTTGTTCACGAGCGACTGAGATACACGCTTTTGGACCAATCTCCACCGACATCGGAGATCGAGTGGCTATGTGTGGACGTTGATGGCTATAAAATAGTCAACGTCTACAAACCACCGCCAACGCGATTGCGAACCCTGGATCTCCCAGTGTTTCCTCACCCCTGTCTGTACGCTGGCGATTTTAACTGTCGTCATGCTGACTGGGGTTATGATGACAACAGTCCGGATGGTGAGTGCTTGGCTGGATGGGCAAGTATTAATTGTCTTGCCCTCCTATATAATGCCAAGGACGCTGCCAGTTTTTATTCCGGCCGCTGGAACACTGGCACCAATCCAGACCTAGCTTTCGCTAGCGTAGGTCCAAACAGTCGCCTACCGGATAGACGCGTCCTTGAGAAGTTTCCCAGGTCACAACATCGACCCTCGCTTATTACACCACCAAGGTTTGCTATGGCAGTGCCAAGCATGCCTGTTAAGCGATGGAACTTCCGCAAGGCCAATTGGAGTCACTACATTGCTTTGACGAATAAATTCGCAAAGACTTTGTTGCCGCCTGATTCACTTGATGTGGATGCGGCTTACCAGGACTTCTGTAACATCATTAAGAAAGCAGCCAAGAAGACTATCCCACGCGGGTATCGAAACAACTATATTCTGTGTTGGGATGCAGAGTGTGAATCCCTCTATAAAACCTTTCTGCAGTCTCCTCAGGGAGACGACTCAAGTTTGGCTGCTACAACACTGCTTGCCAAGCTTGACAGAAAACGGAGGGATCGATGGTCCGAAGCAGTTCGGAGCATTGATTTTTCACACTCTAGTCGAAAAGCGTGGAGTATCTTGAACAACCTTACTGGTAGGTCACGACACTCTCCTCGTCATTGTCCCGTTTCAGCCGATGCTATTGCATCTCAGCTGGTTAGAAATGGGAAATACGAGGCTGTTGATCGCAAGTCATCTCGACTTGTCTTTCAAGAAGTGTCTGACCTTTGGAGGGCGACAACACCAGATGCAGTAAATATCTCTGACAATTTTTCACAGAGAGAAGTTGCTGCTGCCCTTCAACATTTAAAACCAGGTAAAGCTCCGGGTCCTGATTCCATCTGCCCCGAGCTTATACTCCATGCCGGAGCTGCTTTGAAGTCCTGGTTACGTGAATTCATTTCTTCCTGTTTGCGCCGACTCAAAATTCCCAAGATCTGGAGAAGAGCGCTTGTGGTCGCGATCCCAAAACCAGCAAAGCCCGTGGGGGACCCAAAGAGTTATCGACCGATATCTCTGCTCTGTGTCCCCTACAAGATCCTCGAGAGGCTTATCTACGCCCGCGTTGAATCATTAATCGATCCACTGCTCCCTAAAGAGCAGGCTGGGTTCCGACGCGGGAAGTCAACCGTAGATCAAGTTGTTCTGCTAACCCAGAACATCGAGGATTCTTTCGAGGCTAAAAAGAAGGCCGGTGCCGTATTTATCGATCTGACAGCTGCTTATGACACTGTCTGGCACCGTGGCCTTACCTGCAAGCTGCTGAGACTACTTCCGGATAAGCACATGGTCAAAATGATCATGGAGCTTGTCCGAAATCGAAGTTTCACCCTTACCTCCGGTGACAGCAAGCAAAGCAGGCTACGCCGTCTTAAAAACGGCGTTCCTCAGGGATCGGTCTTGGCTCCCCTCCTATTTAACATCTATACGTACGATCTTCCTTCCATGATTTCCAGAAAGTTTGCTTATGCTGATGATTTAGCATTGTTGCACTCTTCTGGAAACTGGAAGGACTTGGAGGGGACATTAAGCCAAGACATGTCCACACTGTCAGCGTATCTCCAGACTTGGAGGTTGAAGCTCAGTCACACTAAGACGGTGACGACAGCCTTTCACTTAAACAATCGAGAGGCCAAACGTGAGCTAAAGGTCTACGACAATAGTAGACTTTTACCGTTCTGTCCAACCCCTACATACCATGGGGTAAAACTGGACAGATCGCTCACGTTTCGTCACCATTTAGTGGCATTGCGCAAAAAACTATCATCGCGCGTCACACTGTTGAGGCGACTCGTGGGCTCGGGATGGGGTGCTGGTGCTAAAACACTACGCATAGCCACCTTGTCTCTAGTCTACTCAACAGCTGAGTACTGTGCGCCAGTCTGGTGTCGCAGTGCTCACACTCGCCTCATTGACAGTGTCTTGAATGACGCCTTGCGCATAGTTGCTGGATGCCTGCGTCCCACTCCAACGGACCACCTACCTGTACTTTCAGGCATCCAGCCAGCTGAGCTTCGCCGACTGGGAGCGACACTCTCCTTGGCTTACCGTGGATCTCTGGACCCCGATCATATCTTGCATGGTCTTTTAAGTGGGTCCTCAGATACTGGCCAAGTGAGACTAAGATCCAGACGCCCGTTTGTGCCAGGTGCGCGGAATCTCTTGGACAATCTTGCCAGACTTGGCATCCGCGCCTCTGAATGGACAAATCATAAATGGAACGCGGAGTACTGTAAAAGTGCTTCCAGGCTCTGTGCTTTTGTGCCCGGGACAGTGTCAGGCCTGTTGGGATGGGCTTACCCCGAGCAGCTTGGGTTAAGCTCAACCGCCTGCGGACTGGTGTTGGGCGATTCCATTCGTCCATGCACAAATGGGGTCTCGCTCCTTCACCGAATTGCGAGTGTGGCACCTCAGAGCAAACCGCAGACCATGTACTAACAATGTGCCCCATACATCGGGCACCACATGGAGCACGCGGTCTGACGGTTTTGGATGACGAAACTCGATGCTGGCTTAATAACATCACTGCCAGCATCTGATCCAGGCAGTGCAGCAGTCTGGGGTAGTAAAAGGATAAACCCTCGGCCCCAGTTCTGTTTGTGTCTGGCCTGGAGTGGATGCCCTTCAAACGATGACGACGACGAAAGATCGTCGGTTGGTTGTGAACCCCTGACATTGTACAGATGAACGTCTTCTAATGTAAGATTTCGCTGCTAACAAGATACCATTCTCGAAATTTATCTTTTAGTTCTCTAAACTTCAATCATCACCAGTTTTTGTTCTTTCAGTTTATATGATTGTATTTGGGCCGACAACTTCAATTGTCATTACGTTAACGATAACCCACTCAATCATTTTAGTCGTCATTGCCGTTTAGAAGTGCATTCACCCCAGTTCAGACCGAAAAAAGGACTGGGCCGAGGGTAATCTTTTTACTACCCGAAGCTGCTGTACTGCCTAGATCAGATGCTGGCAATGATGATGTTAAGCCAGCATCGGATTTCGTCATCCAAACCCGTGAGACCTCGTGCTCCATGTGATGCTCGCTATATGGAGCACGTTATTAGAACGTGGTCTGCAGTTTGTTCAATGGCGCCGCACTCGCAATTCGGTAAGGAGGGAGACCCCATTTCTGCATAAACGAATAAAATTTCCCAACACCAATTCGCAAGTGATTAAGCTTAACCCAAGCTGTTCGAGGCAAGATTATTACAACAAGCCTGGTACTGGTTCTGGGTATAAAAACATGGAGCCTGGATATATTCTCACTGTACTCCGTGTTTCATCTATAATTCTCCACTAAGAAGCGCGGATGCTAAGTCCGGCAAGGTTATTAAATAGATTTTGCGCAGCTGGCACAAACGGGTGTCTAGATCTTAGTCTCTCTTGGCAAGCATCTCTTGCCCAATACTAGTCCGCAGGCAATTGAGCCTAACCCATGCTGTTCGGGGCAAGCTCAATCCAAAACGCCTGGCGCTGGTCTTTAGTTTGAAAACACGAAGCTTGGATGTACTCTCACAGTATTCAATGTTCCATCTATAATTCGTCCACTGAGAAGTGCGGATGGGAGGATTATAAAAATTTTCTGATGACTTTGAAAATAAATGTCCGGTCTTTTCCGAGAGGGCATTTATTAAGCTTGATATTATTTTCCTTTAACTTACACTATTACTGGAAAATAGGGTTTTCTGCAAGGCTATCAAAAAACAAAGTAACTATCTAGCTGAAGATTTAGTTCTATAAGATGGTGTCTGTCCACTATTCCACTCAGATTTAACCATTTGATAGCACTAAACAATATCAGTTTTTTTATTGATTTTGTTTTTAATGACTATTTGAAAGTAAATAATCTCGGTCTTTTTGTGATATTAATTGCTTGCTGGTAGGGTGCATTTATTATTTTTCAAAAGAGAGTAATTGAAATCCAAAAGAATAAAAAATAGCTATTTTAAGCAAATTTTATTGTAACATAAAACTGAAAACGAGAAGTACATGACTTGCACAAAAACAAATCCTAAATTTTTCAAAAAAATCTTTTAAGAAAAAAAATTAGAACTTTAAAATAATCAATGAATGGACGAAACCATAACTCTTTTAAACTTTTGTTAGTTCTTAAAAAGACTGTTTACTTGAGAATACTTAAAGGGTTACTTATCGCAAAGAGTTTGTCCGTATTATGGAGAGTGTATTTATGTTTTTGTTTTAAAATATCCATTCATGATCTTAATGGCGAAATTACAAAAGCTACTCTACTAAAACCGAATGGAACTATTTTTTGTTTCAAAACACGCTTTTGACTCAACAAACTATGAAAAATATATAATTTAGGCATTGCCGTATCAATCAAACTAAAGATAAGCTTCCAATTTTATTCCTAAAATATATCTTTCTACTGTAAGATGATGGGTGCGTTATTACATGCGTGTATCTTCTAAGCCTTCAATTTGAAAATGAAAATCTTATCAAGAAAAAACGAGTTTATTTTACAAATGTCACCATCAGTAGTGCATTTTGGGAAGCATCACGCCATGGCCCCCTTAGAGATCACTAATACGAGAAATCAGAGACAGATTCAAAGTGAAGACTCTCTTTTTTTCTTGAGTTCATCATGTTTTGGGACAAAAAATTGACAAAGCCCAGACAGATTCAAAGTGAAGACCCTTTTTTTCCATTAAGCATATTTGATTGTGGTTGTATGCCCCTCCCTTTCAAAAAAATCTCAGTACCCCACTTGTCATCATGAATACGTTCATTAAACTTTTCTCAATCATTTTGGTTTGTTCACATTGTTATCTTGTCTATATAAAACAAACAATGCTCTTTTTTGCTATTTTTATATTTTGGAAAATAATTCAATTTTTTGTTTGGCATTGGTTTATTTTTCCCAAATTTTTAAATTTTTTTCAAAACTTTTCTTGATTTAAATTTTTTTTGAGATACGAAGCCATTGCAAAAAAATAATTTTTTTCGAAATAATTGTTGAACTTTTTGGAATTTTTATCATAATTGAGATGTTTTTTATTTTTTTTAAATGAATAATTTGCTGCATTGAGCTTTTTTTAAAATATTTTAAATTGTTTTAGGTCAAAAAAAGAAAAAAGGAAATTCTAATAAAAGTAAAATAGGAGGAAAAAGTAGAAGCAAAGACAGAAACAGAAGAGACAAGAAAGACAAAAACAAAGAAAACCCAATCAACGACAATGTATATTACACAAAAATTGATGGTTAGCCTACTTTTCCCGTCCAGAGCAATTTTTTTGTCAACTTACCTTTATACTATTACTAGTATAAATTTCAATGATATTGTTTTCTGAAGATTTTTTGCCGTAATTGGTGTAATAAGCTAAAATTAATTATTTTCTAGAGTTTTTTATTCATTTTGCTGGCCTATCTTTTGTAAAATTTTATTAAACAAATAAAAATCGACGCTTAATAATGAATTATAAAGCTTCTGATCAACATTGACTTTGGATTATAGTCTATGCAATGTAGGTTTTATTAAATAAAAATTTTTAGGCTATTTATTAGCGCTTATATTGAGATAGCTTCTTGCACATTAGCTGGCAGTGTGGTCGAGTGGCTAAGAGTGCCTTTTTGATGCGCATGCAATTGCAGTTTAAAATTGTGATTCAAAACTTTCTCGCGTCATTTGGTTATGTCCTCGGGAAAGACATTTGACAGCGCTTTCCTTTGTTTGGTGGTCTTATAGCAAAAAGATTTGAATTAGGTCATATAGCAAACAGGTCTAAATTAGGTCTAACTCAAACAGGTTTAATTAAGTCTAAATGTATTTAAATCAAACTAAAAACAAGAAAATAAAAAATTCTATTTGAACAGCATTATTTTGGCATCTTTCTAAGTAGGTCGGTAATCGCTTGATGGTTGCCCTAAGAAAAGCGCCTCCGTCGCTTCCTGCAAATCAGGTAAGATAAAGATAGAGATATTAAAAACCGTTATGTTTTAAAAAATAATTAATGGCTCAAGAAAATTATAGAACTTACTAAAGAAGAGATAAGCAAATCTAAAAACTACATTTAGCTGTGACGATCGGTGAGGAAACTGTCTGATCAAATTTTAGTTTGTTTGCAGAATTTAAACAAGATAAGATACTAATACCAAGTCACTACGCACTGCTACCCTATCACTAATGTACTCTTCAGCTGAGTATATTCAACAATATCTTGGCATTTCTGACAGCAGTTTAGCGTAATTGCTTAACGTCTACATCTCTAACGTTATCTTGTGAAAGAAAAAAGCATTTTTCCTTAAAGCCAATTACGTTATTTTCAGACTTTAATCAAAAATGAAAAAAAAATGCGCTTTGGTTAAAGTTATTTTTTGACAAAATTTTGTTCCGTTACACATAAAAAACTGAGCTCATGAAAACTCGTGCTAATGAAAAACATAGTTTACTAAAGAGTACTTTTTTAATAGTTTGATTGCTTTCTATAACTGAAACAACTTTTCCTGTTAATTCATTCGATTACAGATTTTTACAAAAACAACAACAACGTTGCGAAATATAATACTCAACCTTCAATGACCAAGATAAAGAAAAACAGTTTTGAATGCAATTAGTCCTTTGGCAAAACCAAAAGCGAGGCCAACAATTTTAATTATCTCTAATAAAACCAAATCGTTCAAGCTTTTTTGACAATAAAGTCGCTTTCTTTGGTCTCATTATATCTAATCCAACAGAGAAGACAAGTTCTATTAGCACAGAATATGATATATTGGTTTTGTACTTGGAAACATTTTAACCCAAGCTTGTCGGTGGAACACTAAAAAAGTGAGTAAACAAACAAAAGTACAACAGATTTTTCTCCCAAAAAACATTTGTGAAACGTATAACAATCACATGAAGAAAAACATTTGAGATTAAGTTTACAAATAGGTTTTTCAATTCACTAATAAAATAAAAAAAACATTTTAAATTTCAAATGCAACTGTTTCCGTTGCAATATAATTGTATTATTGATTCGTTTGCTCAAATTTTTTGCTTTTAGGCACAAGGTGTGCCACCAAAACACTTATAAATTGTTAACGTGACGCAAGTAAAAATTACTGCCCTATAAAGTATGTGTAATAAAGATGTTAAACATCGTCAAATAAAGCTTTATTTTGTCACAACATTTTGAAATACATGTATATGTGAAAACAATTTTACGATTTAGTAATTAACGAACTAATGAATTTAGTAAGATTAACGAATACAAATTCGCAAATATCCTTGCACTTTTTCATACAAAATTCAAATATTTTTTAAAAAATAATAATTTACAAGAATAAGGTATTGATTCAAAAATGGCCAAAGAAGGGCCAAACGACCAAACGTTAAATTTGAAGGGAAAAGACTTTAAAAAATGGCCAACTTTTTTAATTTGGTCTCAATAAAGCCAATATGACCTGCAGCTAAATACCACACTGTTTATGATTTTTCGTTTATTAAAACTTCTTCAAATACTTGTTCAAATACAATTTTTTTAGATACGTATTTAAATATTCTTCAGATATCTATTTTATTTGAATAAGTACCTGAAAAAGTTTCAATTAAGGAAATCTTATTAATTGGTAGGTATTTAGCTGGAATGTTTTGTTAATAATTTTTTAAAATTTATTTTCCCTCTTTTTATGCCCAACTATATATTTACCACTCATTGCAATTTTGGACCTGGTTTAGTTTTCGACACTTTTGGACAGTGATGACCTTACAAAAGGGGGTTCCTGGTGCAAGCAAAATAGGAGGGCCAGTTTTTAATGTACCAAGTTTTTTCGTCCCGAAAAATTTAGTGATCCCTATAAAAAAGTCATCACTTTCAATCGCGTACATTATCTCTATTTTCGTTCTAAATTTAAGGTGCAGACAACAGAGTGCCACCGTCAGGGTGCTGCTACGAAGAAATAGTGCAATATTTTGGTTAGGGGGGTACTTTTTGACGTTGTTTAAAGGAGATCTAATTCTATTAATTATTAATCAAATCTAATAATAAATTAATATTAATTATATAGTTATTATTAGATTAATAAATATTAATTATTAATCTAATAATTCGCACCGTATTTAAAGTCATCACTGGTTTTGATAATTTCGGTAGCAGAAGCTTATATGAGATTTAATATTTTTAGTGTAATCGCAAATATGTCCTATAACAATATTTTCTACACATTATTAAAACAATGTTCTCAACAAATTTTAATAACGAATATTTACTTTTACACTTTAAGAATAAGAAAAAAGCAATCTTGCTTGGTACAACTGCGCGTTGATGACCGTTACTTCAAGTTGTTTAGCATTTTTGAAAATAATCCTTTTGTTAATTAATAAGTAATTTACCTTTTATCACAATTAGCTGAGATAACTACTGCTGAAAATGGACAACATAAAAAACGCATTAAGTGTAAATAACTGACTGACAAAACAGATAAAGTGAAATAACGGCGTTTAAGTGTAATTATCAACTGATTAAACAAAAAAATTTTAAGAAAAAATGTCCTTAGCATATTTCAATTGTTTGACAAAATACTGAGAAAAAGACCAGATTAGTTTTGTTAAGTTTAAAAAGAAAGCTGTAATTAATTCTAAAAAAATCGATATTCCTAGTTGAAATTGAATTTGAGATACAAAGGTTTATAGTTTGCGTAAATTGACACTCCCCCAAGTCGGTGGAATTCACTCAACACTCCAATTATAATAGGATTAGACAAATAAATCCTATTTTAAGTTTAAATATTAGCAATGGCATAAAGAGTTTTTTCAAGTTGTTGTTATAATTCATAAATAGAAATAAAGTTAGTTTAAGAATTAGTAGCGTTTTAGTTTTAATTATTTTAGCGTTTCATGCATTATAAACTCCAAAAATTTAGTTTAAACTTATTGGCAATAGAGCAAAATGGTTTGAAACGCCTTTTAATTATTAACATTGTTTCTGTTCAAGTTCTTCGAGTACTTTTGTAATGCTGCATTCCCTTAAAGTAAGATTTGCATTACTTTTCTCTTTCATGTTTTCTTAACAAAAATTTCTAAAACCCATTTGTATCACACTGAACAAAAACTAAACAAAACTAAAATTTTTGTTTTTTCTACAAAAATTAGCAAATTTTTATTTACAAAAATATTAAAAACTTATATCAAAGATTGAAAATAGAAAGTTCTTTAATTATTTAAAACACAAAATAACAAACTTTATAGAAAAAGTCGGCAACCTATGTCCCGAGGCCGGTTTTGGCCCACCAAACAAAATCATACGGCCCAGAACATATTAGTATTAGAAGGTATTTAAAGAATACGGCCCACTCTCTCGTTTGCAATCCTATTTTTTGACGTAACAATTTAGAAAGGTTTTGGTAGCTGGAAAATGTGCGACCCGCCTAAAGTCATAAATTGTTTTAGGTCAGTGATATGCAAAAGATTGCCGACTCCTGCTTTATAGCAAATGCTTTCTCAAGCTCATTTTAAAAAAGTACAAAAATGTTGAGTTAGATCTTTTTGTAAAAGTCCACTTCTGAAAACTGAGCAAGATCACAAAACAAAAAATCTTCAATTTAGATTCTGAAAAATACTTTTGGTCCAAGGTAGACGGAATACCTAAAAATTGTGTATTTGGAATGTATTAGTTGAAAATTTCATCAAGATATCAAAAAATTGATAAATTGAAATAAAATTTTTCATTGTATGCAACAAAGTTCTGCACAAAAATATGAAGAGAAAAGCAAATAGCATTGTTCTTGACGGTATTCTTATCTTAATTTTTTTGTTTTGTGAGAATTAGGTAAAATCAGTTATGGACGAACATTTTTTGATGATCAAAACCGGTTTTTGCCTAGATCAATATTCCCCAACTTTTTTGCATTCACGCAACAATTGAAAAACTTCCATAATTTTGCTGTACGATTCGAACAAAGAGAGAATATTTTTACTCTTTGTTAGATTTTGAACGTTTTTTTCTATATTAAGTATAAAGAAGTGCATATTTAGTGCGTAATAAAGTTGGAAATCAACTAAAGACAAAAACAATTAAAAGATCTTCATCAAACAAAAAAAATAAAATAATATTTTTGAGCTTTTTTTGGTCGCTTCTTGTTACTTTAGATAAATATTTATTTTCAGTCACAAATGTTTACTAGTCTTGGTTTAGAGTAAATTCTAGCAGTTATGAAGTTCAAAATGAAAAAATACTTTTGTTTTCAAAATTATATTTAGATTATTGTTTTTTCGCGGCACACCAGTTGTGGATCATCGTCGTAGAGAAGTGAAAATATGGAAAACTCATTTGTCAACTTTTAGTTTCGAGTTTCAAATATAACATATAATATGATTTATAAATTTTTATTGCGTAAAATAATTTTGCTTAGAAAAGTAATGAACCAACAAAACTTTATTATGGTTATTAGTTTACTGAAATCCATTTCCAAAACAACAGGAAATTCTTTAAATGAAAATCTTGTATAATCGTCTTGATATGAAATAACGACTAATCTGCTCTGGTTTTTATCAAATTGAATGATATAAATAATTAAATCTAACAGTGTAATCACAATTATATTGTTTCGTCTAATTACAAACATATTATTTACAGGTGATTCTTTGATTTATCACAACAATCAACAATTTTCAACAAAAGACCGAGATAATGATGGCTCATCAAGTAACTGTGCTGAACTATGGCACAGGGCGTTTTGGTACAAAAGTTGTCATTCCGCAAATTTGAATGGAGAATATCTGAGGAATGGAGCAATCAGCCCCACAGGTGTTGGTTGGTATCGTTGGAAGAAAAACTGGTACTCAATGAAGCGAGTGGAAATGAAAATCAAACCGAATTAACATTATTAGATTGAATCAATATATTATCACGTCATAATGTTATCAACTCAAATGTAATCAACTGTTTTTCTTTGTATATTCATATTTTGATAATATTAATAAAAAATTCTGATTCGTTAAACTGATTAAGTTCAATGCAAATTTTTAAAAACGTTTTTAAATGAAAATTTTATTCCTACAATAGATGTGTGATTAAAAAACTTGAATTGTATATTTTCTACTTATACTTGCTAAGTAATGATAATTGTTAACAATATTAAAAAAAGTTATTTCTTTTCAAAATCGCATCTTCTTTATCATAATAATAATAATAAACAAGTTTCTATCCCGCTCAGGCAAATAATTACATCAAAGATGTGATTGCATTAGAGCGGTAGTAGAATTATAAGTGTCAATAAAATAAATACTAGTTTAGGTTTGGTAGATACAAATAAAGACACAAACATGCAAAACATCAAAACTCCAAATGTACAAATATATACAAAAGAAATAAAACAAAACATAAAAAGTAAATGTATACAAGCTAAAGCTACAGTAATACTAACATTCAATAAATATTACGTTATTTAAATAGAATAAGTTATTTATGATTCTGATAAATTAGGATATAAAATGCCCTATCCGCTCATATTTCTAAGATCTGACTTAGTAGAAAACAACTAATGTCAGATTCGGAATCAGCGTCCCGCTGTTACACTAAAATAAGTGCTCTTGTTCTCGTTTAAAAAAAACTATTTTTTGTTGATCAGTGCAGAGTTACCAGATTTAAAATTTAAAAATAAGCAAATTGAGTTGAAGAAGAAGCCAAAATTAAGCCAAGCAAAATTTAATTTTTGTCGCTAAAAAAAGTGTTTTCTAAAAAAATAGTCTTCACTTAGAATCTGTCTTTTATTTCTCAATTTTAATTCCACAATCATGATGATTTTCTTAAAAAAAAAAGTCTTTACTTAGACTCTGTCTCTGATTTCTCAATTTTTGTTCCAAAATCATGACTGGTTTGCACCCGGCAGTTGGATTTTATAGGCTCAAATTAGCAAAAGCAACATGACATTTTAGAACTTAATACTGCGTTTTTTTACGTTTTGCTTAATTTGGATAGATAATTTGACATTATGCATAAAACAATGGAAAAAAATTGAAACAATTTAAAAAAGAAAAAAAGCTAAACAAAATCTTTGACGCCAATCACACTAAAAAATAATTTTGCTAATTTGGTCTCGAAAAAGCTAATCTGGCAACCCTGGACCAGTGTTATTTGTTCTGAACTTGCAGCAATGCACAGCTTTATATAAACCGACGTGCGCATTTGCTTGGGCATTGTTGCATAAAACAATAGACATCACAGGTTTTTCAAGAAGTTTTAACCAAGAAAATTATGCTGAATTGTTTACAAAAATTCGAGTGTCGTTACATAAAAAGTTAAAGTTAAATTTTCCTATATCCAGAGTACAAAATAGCTCTTAAAATCATGGCAGTAAAAAAAATCCTTCACCTTTGAATACCGAAGAAAGTCCCTATTGTAATTGTTGTAGTTACTTTCTTTGACATCTTTTTCAACCATATTTTGTTTTTTTAACCTTAATGCATGAAGCTCTGCCTTTTTTTTAGAACGACAAAAATCGCCAATTAAGTTATTTAGATGTTTTTGTAAAAATAAGATGTTTCTGTAATAAGATGTAAAAATTAGACGTCTCTGTAAAAATAAGATGAGATGTTCTGTGGTATCCTACTCAGAATTTGTAGAGTTAGCAGGAATGAATTCGTCGGAATTTCATGCATTTTCTATGAGGTCTTATTTTGGTCACCTAATTGGCAACCCAACTATAGCATTAACATATTCTTTTTGATATCATGAGTAATATTCCTCTGTATTTCTTTGCTCGTAGACTTTCTACAGACGAAGCAAAACCGATCTGGATTGTTTTGCTTTGTCAAAAAAAAAAACAAATATCTATGCAGCAGTTCTAGATATTATAAGTAACGCTTAAAAAATTAGTAATTTTATTAAATTTTATTGTAAAAAAATTAATAGTTTAACAATTTTTTTAAAATTTTCTTTCATTAAACTTAAGTTTTGTTAGGTAAATTTTTTTTACAATTTGAATTGGCAACTTTTTGAGCTGTTTTGATTTCAGCTCAAAAATTCATGTAAAAGTGGGGTCAGGAGGCAATTGCTTTTGAAATTCGCAAGAGAAAAGCATTAAATTGGATTTCATTGTAATAGCCGAATCTGTCGGAGTGGGGGGGGATTTGTGTTTTGGGCAAAAAACTTGGGCAAAATTAGAATTTCCCAGAGAGCTAATGAGAAAAATGTTGCAAAGTCAGGAATTTTAAAGCAGCCACCAGGAATTATTTGGGCAAAACAATTTTTTGTTCATCGAAAATGAATACTAAATGCAGGAAAATGTTTTAGATTTAAAGTACAGATCTTTTTTTTATTTTTTTTAGAGATCACTATATTTTAAAACGAAAATTGAGAAATCAAAAACAAATTGAAATTAAAGTCCTTTTTCTCGGTTTTCAACCTACAAAAATTTTAAACAAAATATCTTCTCATATCCATAAAGTAGTAAAAATTGAAGATTCGAGCATCCATCACCAAATTTGGGCAAAGCTGTATTGCCTCCAAATTTCTTTCGCTGTTACGGCTACGTTTGCCCTAACTTTCTGTTTTTCCAGTTTGACTTGACTGGGTATTGACTAGAAGGCTCGATTAGCGTGAAAAATCGTAAAAAGATTAACGTAAAAAATTGAGTAGACTTGACTGGCCAATATATAAATTCAGGTCTACAATACATGAGAAGATTTTGCTTTATGGTTTGATGGTATGGCACACAAAAATTGCCAAGACAAATGCAAACTGTAGTGGTTAGGAGCGTTACGTTCAAGTTTAATTGGTGCAGTTCATACTCAGAAGGTTAACCACTAACTTGATTCTATTTACAGCACATTTATTCACTTATTCAAATAGAAATAAAAACAAAATAAAAATTTAAACAAATAATTACAATAATAGAGACAATTTAGTATAGCATTATCATGACAGAAGTTAACTTATCTAACCGATATCTGCCGGAGAGCAACTCATTATATTACAATTTGTGACTAAGCCACATCGCTGTATACAAGTGGGCGTATTACCACGTGATCATAGGATATGGAACGGCAGGATGTAAAATTCGAAATTGCATAAAAATAGGGCATGTGAAAGTGAAATTCAACGTTTTGAACTAAATTCTATAACTCCGATTATAATTTAAGTTGTATTTCGTGTGAAAATATTTGGGCTGTCCAATTAATCGCTACAGATACCTCCCCGGCGGATAAGAAAATAAAACAATTTCTAAATATAGCAGAAATTACCAAAAATGCAATTTGCAGCATGACGACACGACGGTGAAAAGGGACGTACATGTAAATACAGAAAAAAATGATTATAGCGCGACTTAAAACAGAAAACAATGTTCTATGTCTTCCTTTTTTTTTGGGGTTCGTTGACTAATTAAGAAACTTTTGCGATGTATCCGAATATAATTGCTGCGATGTCTACATGGAGCAGTAAACACTTCAGTAATTTCGTTATGCTTCTTTTGTAGAGGAAGTAGTCAACGATCTGTTCTGTCGCGTGGTGTCGTCATTGTGCCGTAGATAGTGCTGCAT
This sequence comes from Diplosoma virens, assembly GCA_963680785.1. Taxonomy (NCBI): domain Eukaryota; kingdom Metazoa; phylum Chordata; class Ascidiacea; order Aplousobranchia; family Didemnidae; genus Diplosoma; species Diplosoma virens. The sequence continues at coordinate 43,213,815 of OY796884.1, read as the reverse complement.
CTGTGAAAAGGAACTAACAGCAGTACATGTTTGAAAATATTACAGCACAATATCCACAAACAATATTGAATACGCAAAAGAACAAATTTTTTTAAATAACAAATCTGGTTAATAATTATATCTTGATTAAAGATTCAGTAAAACACAACAAAATAGCACTGATAATTTTTTTTTTTTGTGTTAAATAATCAAAGACGATAATCACAATTCTATATTTCTACACGTTAGATGTGGTGCTATCAATTAAAAGATTCGAATTGCGATTAGTTATAAAGGAGGAAAACTCATTAGTATTCTTCTCTTTTTGGAAAAACGGTTCAGTTTAGATACCACAAGAGGAGTAAGCGCACTTTTGAGATTTTTAATAATGTTTGCAATTATATAGACCAGTGGTTCTTAAACTTGTTGGAGGTACCGAACCCAATAAGTTTCAATGCAGGCACTCACCGAACCCTACCTTAAAATGCAAAAATTTTTATTAACGAACTTGAGCCCAAAGTAAACTGTGCATCTGTTGCACATAAAATCATATTATACAAAGAAACAAGACCAACAAAACATGAACTATACACAAAAACACAACTCAATAAATATTTACAATAAATCAATGTGTCTTATGCTGTTGCATTTTGGAAACAATTCTAAAAATGCGCAGCTTCACTTTGGCAAGGCTCATGGCAACAAAGTCTGTTCCCTATTTTTGTTTTTATGTCTACCATCTTCGAAAAGGAATGCTTGCAAAGATACGTTGTAACAAACTGTATGAGTATCTCAAGGGCTTTCTTAGCAAGAAGAGGGTAAGCTACTATTTGGTGACACCAAAACGTTGAGAGCGCTGTTGTTTTGAAGGTTGCTGTTAACTGCTAAAGTTCAATGATTTCATTGAGGTATTCATCATTGACATCTTCTTTATCAGCACTAAACGTGAATGACTGTCTTACCCATGCTGGATATGACTCTCTGGTCGGAAGTATCCATCGAGTGACTTTGCAAGCTCATCTAAGTGCATAGAAATTTCTTGCTTCAATTCTCTCGGTACGGAAATGTTCCATTTCCAGACATATCTTTGGTCTTACTTGTGCAGTCGTCAAACAGAGGAAAGTCAGTCAAGTTATCATTCCCCATTCGTCGTTTCCGCTAAGTCATTTTTTTTGAAAAGTCTCCAGATGTTCTTCCTCTTCGATAATGTTGACTCCACCCCTGCATCTGTTGATTGAGATTACTAAGAGCATCGAAGATATCGACCATGCATGCCAAAACGAGAATAAACTCAGAATTTTCAAAACAATCTGCATGACGGTGTTGGTGCTCTCGCAATGACATGGCTAATTTCACACGCAAGGTAAAAACACGGTTCAGCATCTTTCCCCGGAATAACAACCAAACATTAGAATAGTACAGAAGTACCTCGAATACAGAGCTTATTTCATTACACAGCTCCTTGAATATGCGCTGTTTCATAGCATTATTTCGCACATAGTTCACATATTCCACCACAATTTTTAATACTTCCGTCAGTTTTGGAGTGAAGGTTTTTGTTGCCAATGCATGCCTGTGCAAACGACAATGCGTTACAGTTATGTGTGGTGCATTGGCTTTCAGTAGCGTATCAAAACCAGAACTTTGTTCCAACATGACTCGAGCTCCATCCAAACAACTTGCATAAACAATATTCCACGAAAGATCATTGTCTCCGAAGAAATTATCTACAATTTTCTTAAGCTCGGCAGCCTTATATAGCTGTTATAAAGGGCTGACAAAATAAAAAATTTCCTTTTTCACGTCTTCTTTATTCCCATAGCGCACGAATACAGCAAGCTGGCTTAGATTGGAAGCGTTCGTAGTCTCGTCGTATTGGAGACTGAATTTTTCCGTGTCCGAAATCAAGTCTAAAACTATTTGAGCCAAGATGTCATCGTTCGTCTTATCAATTTCAATATAAACACTGTTACCGAGGATATTATTTAGTTTAAAATTCATTCGTTCTTCTGGTAAAATCAGCAAGTAAAAATTTAACAAATAACAAAAGGCATAATATATTACCATAGGCGTACAAGCCCAAAAAAATTTATGGGGACAATGAAGTTTTGCCCAAATCTTGTGGGGTTTGCCCAAATCATGATTTTCTAGCACATTACGGATAGGACAAAAAATTTGTCTGAGATTCTTAGACGAAAAAGAAATTTCGTCCTGAAATCATGGTGATCTCCAAAAAAAAAAAGGTCTTCACCTAAATTTGGTAACTGATTTTTGCAGTTGTTCAATGTCAATGCCCTAAAACTTCTAACTTTGCCCAAATTTTTCATGTCCCTGCCCGAAAAATTATTGGTCTTGCCCAAATATTTTCCTGTGACTGCCCAAAATATTTGAATTTTGCTCAAATCTTGGAAACGTGGGGGAAAATTGCCCCCTTGCCCCCCCGGCAGGTACGGCTATGTATTATATATTACGTTTTTCTTTTATAATACATTATGCCTTCCGTTATTTGTTAAAGTTTCACTTGCTGATTTTTACCAGAAGAACGAATGAATTTTAAACTTATCAATTTTGTTGCTAATGGTGTCATTAGAAAGAGAAATTTGGGATGACTTATTTTCGGCTGCTTTTCCAAATATGATATTCGCCTTTTTTGATACAGCTGGTTTTACAATTTTTTCACCAATGGTCTGTAGTTTTCCCTGTTTTGCAATTAAGTACGCAACTTCGTACGATGCTGTGAGGATCGGTATGTCAATGAGTACAAAGCCGAAAACCGGCAGAATAGCATTTTCATCAAATCTGGCTCTCTTCATTTTAAATTGTCGGCAGCGTGGTCGAATGGTTAAAGCGCCGGGCTCGTGACCAACACGGTCTCGGTTCAAAACCCACTCGCGCCATTCTGTTGTGTCCTTGGGAAAGACACTTTACGGTTTATTCCTCTGCTTGGTGGTCCTGACAAGAAGTTCTAAATTACAGTAATATCTCTATTAAATTACAAGCGGACAGCAATATTTTGGTATCTCCGGAAGCAGGTCGGGGTAATTGCCTACCCTATGTATTAGCGCCTCCGTCGCTTTCCTGCGAGTCAGGAGGATAAATATAGAGATAAAATAAATAAATAAATAAATAAAATAAATTCAGCGCACGTGGTGTTCCAGTATTTTCTATCGCCATGCACCTTTTGAAATTGTTCTTTTAGTTTTGCCGGTGCTAAGCAACAATTGCTCAACCTGGCGTAGCAAATTATGTACTGAGGACGCTGACTCCCATCACTTTCTGTAATATACGTAAATCCATATTGCACATATTTTTCTGACCACTCTTTTTTATCGACATAGTTAGTACGAAAAGATCAAAATACTATAAAAAGGTAAATGTGTAGAACAGATTAAATTTAAATATTAAAGGAAAAAAATTGCATCTTTAGTGCCTAATTCTGTTTGTTTAACTTTAAATAGAATTACAGAAGATTAAAACCCTAAATTATAACACAACAATTAAAAAATTATGATAAAATAATGTCAAAAACTAATTGATCAATATATAAATCGATAAAGCTTGCGCTCTAGACTTGATAAACTTGATCTGGTGTGGTCGGCAAAATACAACATGATCTCCAAGAGAAAGGAGAGATTATACTATGTCACAATGAGCACGAACTACGGCTCAAGTAAAGAGGACATTGTGGTCGCCACACATACACATAACGTGTGTATACTTATCCTAATCTCTGCCGAACCCCTGATACTGACTCATCGAACCCAGTTTAAGAACCACCGATATAGACAGTAAGGATCAAACCCCAAGCCAACGCTAAAGCAGTAAGAAGTGATAAAACAGTGTTGAAAAAAGGGCTAAAAATGTTTGAGAGCAAAAGTAAAAAACTATTGTGCAGCAAATGTGTTACGTCAGAGAAATGAATATCGGCAGATGAAACAGAAGAGTAATTTGACTGGCTATCAAGAAATGCTTGAATGCGTTCGGTGCCAAGACTTGTTGTTGCTAAAGTTGCAAGTATTGCATTTAAATTGCGCTCCACTATTGGCTCGTAGTCGATTAAGGAAGAATCAGCAATATAATCTCTCGATGTAATTGTTTCATTTATTGGAAAAAGAGTAGGAGAGAGTTTTATTGTATCTTGAGCAATACCAGCTAGCGTGTAATTAATAAATAAGTAAAACGATTTGTCAATTTTAAAACGAAAGACTCGATTAGGACAATACGACTCGAGAAAAGACACTGTATCAGAGAGGTAAAAATCTTGATTCAATTGAAAGACACGTGGAAACGAGTTAGTGAGGTGATCAGTCTGCACTGGTTCGAACAACGGTCTAGTAGCATAAAAATTGCCATGAATCAGACTCCTCTTTAACCGCACTTTTAGAGGTGAGCAAGATAATTTGCTCATGGTGTTACCTCGTACAACAGCGGCCCGTTTAGTGCCGAGAAGTGCACTTAATATTTGAAAAGGATACAATTTAGATTGTATAGTTAACGTTAACGTTAAAAGGTTCTGTATTTTGCACTGCAAGTAATTATGAGACGCTTCAAGGCGTTTAATCGAGTCTATTAAATTATCCTCGAGGTCCTGTAAGTAAGCAGCATATAATTTCGAAGAGTGTTGTCGCGGTTTGGCGAGTCTAACAAGCGGTTGCTTTTTTAGCTGGCAGTTATAAGGGAGAATTACAAATTGTGAGAAACCGCATATAGCATCCGATTTCAAGCATTCTGACTTTGCGGAACAGGTATACCAGTGATGTATTGAAATACCAAATTTTGGTACTTCTAATCGATAAATTTCTTGCTTTGATGATATATGGAGCGTCATCGTTGTGTTTTCAATTTGCCTTAATTGCGGACAGTCAAGTTTTGCAGGGGGGTTCCAAACAAGAATATTTTGGCTTAATTTACAAAATCCTTTGTGTACCTTACAATGATTAAGTTGTTGAAAAGGTGAAGATTACTTTTTGTTAAAAGGGTTTACAGTAACGTAAAACGAGTTAAAATTGCATTTAAAGTAGTGTGGTGGGTTGTTGTAGGCCAGGGGCGTCCAACCCGTGGCCCGCGAAGTGTTTTTGAGTGGCCCGCGCGGTATTTTTTGAAATGACGTAAACTTGCATTTCACGAAATACAGTAACTGGTTTTCATAGTTCAGGGTTTCAAAATTTTTCGCTTTTGTCATTCGTATTACAGACTTTCTTTTAAGAACAGCAGGTAGTGAGTGATTGTTCAAGTTATTTATATGACCTCATGTCCCGATTGTTACGCTTTGTGATCCGGTTTTTTCGCACTCAGCAAAAATTTGGCAAGTCGCTTGTTGAAAGGACAAATTTCATTGTTTCCAAAAAATCGCATCTGGACAGGGCATAATCATTAGTGAAAAGTCTTTAGCAGTGGTAAGTTATAGCCTATTAAATATATCGAGTAGGAAACGAAAAGCAAGCAGCAACGCTAATAGAATATTTCAAGAGAGGTGGACATATTTATACTTTTTTGTGACTGTCGAGAGTAAGCCGATTTGCTTGATATGTAATCAACTTGTATCAGAGTGCAAAGAATACAATCTAAATAGACATTACATCAGTAAACATTCATCGTCTTATGATAAATATCAAAATGAATTTAGACAAGATAAAATAAAAGAATTAACAAAAGTTCTTCGTGGACAGCAATCGGTTTTTTCAAAAGTTTCTTTGCAGCAGGAGTCAGTTGTAAAAGCGAGCTACTTGGTGGCAGAAAGAATCGCAAAAAAATTGAAGCCATTTTCAGATGGAGAATTTGTAAAGGAATGCTTTGTTCAGGTTGTTGATGTCTTTTGTCCTGATAAGAAAGAGACATTTGCAAAAATAAGCCTTTCGAGACAGACCATTGCTCGTCGTGTTGAAGAGCTCGGAAATTCTACAGAGGAAAGTTTAATGGCAAAAGCGCGAAATTTTTCATCGTATTCTTTAGCGCTTGACGAAAGCACTGATATCAGGTCTACTGCTCAACTGGCAATCTTCATACGTGGAGTTGATAATTATTTTGAAATTACCGAAGAACTTGCAGCCATTGTTCCGATTAAAGACACGACCAGAGGCAGTGATTTGTTGGAAGGTGTGATGGCAACAATCAAGCGCCTTGGCTTGTCTTTATCGAAGCTTTCGGGAATAACCACTGATGGTGCCCCATCAATGATTGGGAGACGACAAGGTCTAGGTAACCTACTTCAACTTGAAGCGAATAAAGTCGGGAATGATTCTGTTATGCGGTTCCATTGCATAATACACCATGAAAACCTTTGTGCAAAGTCATTGAAAATGCAAAACGTCATGTCAGTTGTCATTAAAACGGTCAACTTTATTCGTTCCAAAGGGCTGCGTTACAGAGAGTTTCAAGAATTACTACACAGCATAGATGCAGACTTCCAAGACATTCCGTACTACACTGAGGTCCGATGGTTGAGTCGCGGTAAAACGTTGAAACGAGTGTTTGAACTCAAGGATGCAATACAGGCCTTTTTGGAAACAACAGGAAACCCTATTGCTGAATTCAATGACAAGGGATGGATAGAAAATTTTGCTTTTCTAGTGGATATAACTACCCATGTAAACGAACTAAATTCACGTCTACAGAGGAAACGGCAACTAATACATTTCATGTTTGATCATGTCAACGCCTTTGCAATGAAATTAACCCTGTGGGAAATGCAGATAAAGAACAAAAATTTTGTTCATTTCCCTACTCTTCAGAGTCGGAAAGTTCAAAACTCTCAGAAATACGCAATATTAATAGCAGAACTGAAGGATAATTTCGACCGCAGATTTACTGACTTTAAAAAGTCTGCCATGCATTTTAATATGTTTTCCTGCCCTTTTTCTGTCAAGATAGAGGAGGTACCCGAAAACCTACAGATGGAGTTTATAGATTTTCAGAGTTCATCAGATTTAAAAAAGAAATTCAATAAGTTTTCATTGCTAGATTTTTACAAAACTTACGTGTCAAAAGAAAAATATCAGAGGATTCACAGATTGGCAGTTTTCATGACTTTGTTATTTGGCAGCACTTACTTGTGCGAGCAAGTTTTCTCAAGGATGAACCACGTTAAATCCCCCGTGAGATCATTAATATCTGACAGTCATATGGAAAGTTCGCTTCGCAATGCTACATCGTCTATCGCACCAGATATTGCCAACCTTGTTAGAGAAAAGCAGTGCCAAACTTCACATTAAAATGTTAATGTGTATTAAAAATTTTTTCGACTTTACTATTCGTTGTTTTTATTGTTTTTGAAATTGTGAAAAGTAAAAATTGCAAAAAGACACTTTTTTTTATTTTTTATTTTTATTTTTATTTTTTATCTCTATATTTATCCTCCTGACTCGCAGGAAAGCGACGGAGGCGCTATACATAGGGTACAAGTAGTAGTAGTAGTATTTATTTATCGCGTCCAAAAATTGGCAATTAATCAACGGAATGAAAATACACTAACAAAAAAGAAAAGCGACGAGGTGAAGCAAAAGACCATTATTAGTAGCCTGATGGCCACTCGGTCGCCGAGTCTGCTTCACCTCATAGTAAAAGAAATTAGTACTATAAGCAACAAAAACAAAACAATTACACATTAAAATAAACGTATAATGACACATCAGAATAACAATAGTAATACAAAAAAAGAAAAAAAAAAAAAAAAAAAAACAAATTAGAAGTTTTTTTTTTTTTTTCCCTTTAAATGCAAGCAAGGAAAATAAACATATATAACAACTAGGAAAAAACAAAAAATAATATTTATAACAGCACTGATGGAGAACCAAAAAAATGAAGAATATATAAAAGTAACAAGAATTTAAAAAAAGAGACTAGAAAATCAGGTGAATTGTAACACAATGTAAATAGACGATTCAACCAAATGTTATAATTGCAACAAAAACAAACAACGAGGATGTGCAATAAAAGTTTTATTTTTGACGATTTAAGAAGAAAAAAGTAACAAGAATGAAAAGTTTATTTTAATATTAAGTAACTGTTACCAAATACAAAAATGTACACACAACACAATCAAATTTGAAATGAAATATTTCTTAAGCGAGTCATTGATTAAAATGAGTACCAAGAAAATGTTGTTTGAGCAATTTACTTGAGTGGTTAAAGGAAGTTGTTATTAATTTATTTCTTAAACATTTAGGTAGATCGTTCCAGATTTTAGCTCCAATAACTCTTAGGGATTGATCAGTTTTGTGATAAAAGGTTCTAGGTACATAATATTCATTTGAAGAAGAACTTCTAGTGTAATGGGTGTGGACGGAGGACACCTTTACAAAACTTTTTAGGTATTCCTCACAAAATTGGGGCAACTTGTTAGAGTGAAACTTAACCATAAATTTAGCTATTTCGAATTTAAAAATATTATTAAGCCTCAAAAAGTTTAATTTTTGAAAAAGAGGTTGTAACCGAACTTTTTTACCAAATTTTTTACTTAAAATTTTAATAATACGATTTTGTTTAATCTGTAGTCTATTGAGTACCGTTTTTGAGGTGTTTCCCCAGCATATAATTGCATATTGTAAATGTGAGTAAACTAAGCTGTAATAAACTGGTGTAAGTGTGTTACTGGGAAGATATTTGCAGAGTTTTGAAAAGGCACCGGTGGCGGCTGAGAGCTTTGCTTCCACGTGTTCAACATGCTTGTGCCATTTAAGTTTATCATCCAAATGAACTCCAAGATATTTAATACATTTTGTCTGCAATATTTCAGAGCCGTCTATTTGAATAGCGATATTCTTATTACTTTTACTAAAATATAGATATTTGGTTTTCTTTAAATTTAGCGATAGTCGGTTGAGTTTAAGCCAATGATTAAGTTTCGGTAATTCTGCATTTAATTTGGTTTGCAAAGTATTTGCATTTTTATGAGATAGTGTGAAAACACTGTCATCCGCATACAAGGTTGCTTTTAGATTTGAACATAAAGATATATCATTTATGTAAATCAAAAACAGTAAAGGTCCCAAAACACTCCCTTGCGGGACTCCAATATTGATATCTAGATAGGAGGATGAGAAACCGTCACCGCAAACAAGTTGCTTACGATTAGTAAGATAAGACCTAATCAAATCATTAGCAAAACCTCGAATACCGTATTGAGTGAGCTTATACAAAAGAATTTCGTGATTTACTGTGTCAAACGCCTTTGCCAAATCAATAAATAAAGCGCAAATATTCATGTTGTTGTCTAATTCTGTTAATATATATTCTCGTAGATGTGTTATAGCTAAAGTTGTGGAGTAGTTTTCCCGAAAACCGAATTGTGTTGGCGAAAAGACCTCAAATCTATTCCAAAAATTTACAAGTCGCTTTTTTATTATTGTTTCAAAAACTTTATTAAATGCAGTTAGGATAGATATCGGGCGATAGTTTTTTACTTCGCTTTTTATACCTCCCTTGAACAAAGGAGTAACGCGGGCAATTTTAAGTTCATCGTAATAATGCCCTTTTTCTAAACCCAAATTGAAGATAATGGTTAGATAAGGACTTAAAATATACTTGGCTGCTTTGATCAATTTTGTAGGAATATCATCAATTCCTGATGCCTTGTTTGGCTTAAATTTGTTTATAATGCTTATAACTTCATAATCGTCAGTAGGGTTTAAAAAGATGGAATTTTGAACTCTATGTCCACAGAAAGTATCAGTAAGCGATTGATTTGACCCACCGACAATGCTATTTGCCATATCATGGCCAATGCTGCAGAAGTATTTGTTTAATTCACGACAAATTTCACTCGGTTTACTTATCATATTTCCTTTAACACTTATTTGAGTCGGTAAAGAGTTAGATTTTGGCGAGTTTTTACGAATTATTTTGTTGACCACTTTCCATGTTGTAGTGGAATCTCTACTATTTTTAACCAATTTTTGAAAATAGATTGCTTTACTGGACTCTTTTATATGAGTCAGTTTATTTCGAAAAGACTTATAACGTTTAAAATCTTTTACATCCAAAGATTTTTTAAATTTCTTATAAAGCCTATTTTGTTGCTTTATCGAAGTTAGGATACCTTTGGTTATCCACGGTTTTTTAGCGGACTTGTATTGATTTCTAGATTGGCGAGTTTTAGGAAAAAGATTATTCATTACTTTTGTCATGCAAGTGGTCAGATCAGAAATGTTCGTTGGGACGTTTTTTTTTAGAGTTGAGTCCAGTTCGTTAAGAAAATTTTCAATTTTTTCGGGTAATATTTTCCTTATCAAGGGCCTCCTAGTGTTTTTTCTTTTTAAAGGAAGATTTAGTCCGACGAAAATTGGATAATGATCAGATATATCGCATTCAATAACTGCGGTTGTGAATATTTCATTAAACATAGAACAATCTATATAAATGTGATCTAGAATCGATTTTCTAGAAAAGGACACTCTGGTAGGGTATGTAACCAATTGCTCACAACCAAGACTAGAGATGCCATTTACGTAGAGTTTAACGTCAATTGATGTGTCATGGCAATTGTAGTCAATGTTAAAATCTCCAAGCACCACAAACTTGTTGTAAGTTTTTAAACTAATAATATTGTTTTGAAATTTGCTAAAAAATAGTTTCAAATTTGATTTAGGATGTCTGTAGACAGACCCAACAACTATTTTATTCTTATCACTGATAGTGACCTCCGTCCACACGTCCTCACAACCATCAATTTTTAAATTCAATGTATGAAGTTCGCAGCTTTTTAATGATTCGACAACGTAAACACCAGCACCACCTGCTTTGGTATTGGAATGATTACAAAAAAAATTATACCCGGGTAAGGAGACAAGTTCGACGTTACTGGCATTAGTTCTGGTTTCACTTATACAAATAATGTCAGGTTTTGGAGCAAAATTATCTAAAAAATCTTCTAGTTTTTCAATATTTTTGACTAAACTTATCATGTTTAGGTGACAAATGGTTAAGCCAATTAACCCATTGCAATTTGATTTAAAGTGATTCGTTAAATCATCAATTTCATTGAAAGTTAGACACAAAGGTTTATCGGGATTACCCCAAGGGTAATTTTGTTGAGGGTCATTACCATCGAATACGCTTTTTCGTAGGTTATCTCATATAAAAAGTAACAGACATTACTTCACAACTTACTTAAATCATTTTCATTATGAATAATGAACGACGAAGAATCTTCATTTTTTCGAACATAAATTTTGCCATTCATTGTCCAAATGTATGTGTAGTTCAAATTTTTTGCTGTTTGCTTAGTTAGCCACAGCAATCTTTTTCTCTCTTGCGTAAGGTTTTCGTTAATGAACAATTTCTTCATACCAGAAATAGGATAATCCGTTTCTTTTAGATGCTTTGCAGCAATGCGTTTGCCATAAATCTCGTTGCGCAAGTTCCTATTAATGAACCGTGCAATAATAGCAGGCGGATCTGCAACCTTCGCGTGTCGCTTCGGCGGAAGTCTGTGCGCTGTTGATATGTCCGATTTCTTTACGTCTACACCAACCAAATTGCTGATTTTTGTAACTAACTCAATAGCATCTTCGTTATCAGTTAAAGGAATGCCTTGAAATTCAAGGTTTTGTCTGCGGCTATATTGATCAATCCCATCCAGCTTGACGGCTTCATCATTGGATTTCTTGTCTAAAACGTCTGCTTTTTCCCTCAGTATTTTCATATCTTCATTTTGCTTTTCATTTATTGCCTTCAGTTTGTTATGGTTAAATTTCAAATCCTCATAACTGTTCATTAAAATTTTCAACTCATCACTTTGATTTCGATTTATTTCCAAGATTTCATCATATTGAGTTGAAATAAAAGTTTGACTTTTTTTCAACTCTGAAATTTCTGTTTTCAATACAGCTATTTCCGCTTCGAAAATGGATTTAAAATCTTGCTTAATTTCTTCACAAATTGTAGCTAATTGCTTTTTAAAAATTTCGGCTGTTCTGTTTGCGCAGCTGTTTAAAAACTTTTCGTCTGCAGCTAAAACCGATGTAGAAAATTTTGATTTTTCTTTTGACATGACGTAATTAAAATTAGCTATTTTCTTTCAGAGCTTTGCAAAACACGTCTGCACTCGTCAACTGTGCTTGATTGATTCCGATAAAGGCTAATGTTAATTTGATTGTGAAGATACAAGACTTGAAAAGAAGAATACAAGACCTGAAAAGAAGAAAAGAAGAACTTGAAAAAGCTTACCCTGACCTGATTACCCTATCTTGGTATCTCCGGAAGCAGGTCAGGGTAAGCAATTACCCTGACCTGCTTCCGGAGATACCAAGATATTGCTGTCCGCTAGTAATTTAGTAGAGATATTACTGTAATGTAGAACTGCTTGCCAAGACCACCAAGCAGGGAAAAGTGCCGTAAAGTGTATTTCCCAAGGACACAACAGAATGGCGCAAGTGGGTTTTGAACACATTTATAAAATTGGAATTTTGGTGTGAGGATTTTTTTGTTTTTAGACTAAACTATAGTCAGTAGAATAAAACTAAACCACGAATTCTATTTCAAGTAACCCGCCTAACGATTCACAAACTGTATGTGGCCCTTCGGCCAAAAAGGTTGGACACCCCTGTTGTAGGCCATCGATAATCATTTTAGGCCATTCGGATTTCGATTTTTCGAAGGCGGGGTCACCAATGTAGTGGTTAGAAGCGTTACGTTCAAGTTTAATTGGTGCAGTTCATACTTAGAAGGTTAACCACTAACTTGATTCTATTTACAGCACATTTATTCACTTATTCAAATAGAAATATAAACAAAATAAAAATTTAAACAAATAATTACAATAATAGAGACAATTTAGTAATGCATTATCATAACAGAAGTTAACTTATTTAACCGATATCTGCCGGAGAGCAACTCATTATATTACAATTTGTGACTAAGCCACATCGCTGTATACAAGTGGGCGTATTACCACGTGATCATACGATATGGAACGGCAGGATGTGAAATTCGAAATTGCATAAAAATAGGGCATGTGAAAGTGAAATTCAACGTTTTGAACTAAATTCTATAACTCCGATAATAAATTAAGTTGTATTTCGTGTGAAAATATTTGGGCTGTCCAATTAATCGCTACAAAACAATAACCACTATTTCCCTTCTCCATTTTAATTAACTTTATATGTTTACTAAACGAAGTAGTTATTTCTATTTCCCATTCGTATTCTACTTGGAATAACCCTAGCTACGCGTCATAAGCACCTGACTTATCGCTGTTTGTTTCGAATTTAAACTCTCGATATTTTTCTGGAAAGTTAGTTGTAATCGCGTCAACTAACGACCAAACTTTTTAATGGAAGAAGATGGGCCTATTAACAAAGGCCCTACTGAATTTTTCGTCGATTCAACTTTTGTCGTTTGCTGAACAAAAAAACTAATTGATTACTTTGCTTTTAAACTGTAAAGTGCGAGTTTTTGTATTCAATTTGTTGAAAGCAAATTTTAGTAAAAGATTGTTGTTCAATTTAGCTGGAAACTACTTTTTAGAAGCACAAGCAATCGACCGTGTCATCCCCATGTGGTTTTTAACCACTTCTGTTGTTATGGTTTCCCAAACAAAAAAACTCGTTATTTTCTATTTCAAAAATAGTGACAATTTAGCAGGCTATATCGAAAAAATTGAAAGTATATTGCGCTTTTGCAAAATAGGACTATTTAAAGCACAACGTAACTATGCACAATGATTTGTTTGATTTTAATGCAAAGATAATAATGAGAGGTAATCAGTTTTTTTATTTCATAATGCGCAGCGCAATTAAGCGCAACTTATGATTCTCATATTGTTACTGTAGCGAAAGTGAAAAACGGTGCCAAAAAAAGTATAAAACCACAACGTAGCTTCTGCGGAAGTTGAGCACTGCCCAGCTTGTTTATTACCACTCTGATATTGCAAAAAAGACTGAGATCCATTGACGCCCATTTGTACAAGCTGTGCGGAACGTAGGGAACAACTTTTTCAAACTATTCATCCCCACTTCTCAAGCAAGTACTTCGAGAGAGCATTCAGGCTCAATGATTTCATTTGAGGGTTGCTAGCTGGCCTATTGTAATAGGTTTATTCAATACAGCATGAATGTAGCTTAATTGTCTAAGGCAGAAGTTACCAACTGCTGCATTCAGACGCCTTTTTGCATCATTTAAAACGATAAGAGGACGTCACAATGTACTAAAATAAAAACATTGATCAAGTAGACTAGGAGTTACTAAGCGTTTCTTAAAAAGTCTCATATAACGATATATTGTCATATAAAGTGTCATATAAGTATTGACGATTGCTGGCCGGATTTTGATTCAGGCCGTTGCTGGGTTTAACGTAAAAAACGATTTTTATCGATACGTGACCCGACAGTTGATCGAAGGACACTTGATCAAAACGACAGTTGATCTAAACAACACTTGATCGAAACGACATTTGATCGAATAATAAAAGAAAAAATTTACAACTTTAAATCTGTCCCAATTTTGTCAATTTTTAGTCTCAAAAACATAGTGATCTCTAAAAAAAAATCTTCTCTTTGAATCTGTCCCGGTTTTGTCAAGTTTTTGTCCCAAAATATAATAATCTCCAAAAAAAGATCTTCCCTTTGAATCTATCTCTGATTTCTCCAAGGAATCTCCAAAGGTGGGGCCATGACACAATTTCTCTCTTTCTGTAAATACGTTAATGACTACAATGTAAAAAGAAGGCAAAAAATATGGCAGCAATAGGCATTTAACGAAACATAACCATGACAAGAGGTATACTTGCTGCCCCCTAAAAATGCTTTGCCCATGGACCTTGTTGAGAAACCCTGGCCTTGACATTGGCCAAAAATTATAAAAAAATATAAACAAACTGTCTTCTTACTGATGATATCCGCTTTTTATGAAACTAATTTACAGTATCAAAGCAATTGCTTAATCGCAGAAACATACTGTACAAAAGTAAATTTTTTTTATCAGCTGTCATTTCAATTAAGTGTTGTTTCAATCAAATGTTGTTCGATCAACTGTCGTTTTGATCAAGTGTTGTTTCGATCAAATATCGTTCGATCAAGTGTCTTTCGATCAACTGTCGTAGCACCTTATAGGTATTAAGCTTGGCAAAAAAGTTTTTAACTTGCTCTAAGAAAAAATAAAATATGTTTTTTTGAACATTTGGCTAGAAGTGGAAATCTGTTTTGCCGTCGCCTAGCTTGCTGTGGGTAAGAACCGATTTTTTAAACTTTGAGTAAAAGAATTTTTTCAAAAAAGTTGCTCGTATCTATATGAGCTGAAAGCCGCTGGTAGCCTAAAAGGACTAATGTTGTTCATTTGTCATGCACAAATGCGGTCACGCTCAACTTCAAATTACGAGTTCAAATTGAAAACTGGCCGCAGATCACATCAATGGGCATTGCATGAAACGCAAAATTTGATGGTTTTTGAAGACGAAATCCGATGCTTGCTCAACACGGCTGATCCAACACCAACACTAGGCTGTCACTTGATTTAAATGTTCTGGCGCGGGCGAGTGTTTTCGAGGCCTTTCAATAATTAATTACAGGGAAACTATTGCAGTGGTTTTCAAACAGGGTATTTAAACTTGGTTCAATAATTTGCAATATTTTTTATATTGTTTTTTGCTTTTAAATAGGTTGGGCATTGTATGTTGTTTTTTTATCTGAAAATGTCCGCCCGATGTAACAAACGAAAAGTTGTATATAAATTTTGCTTTAAAAAGATATATTACGTCTTTTATTGCATTTATTGAACTTGAAGTGACCTCTAATTTATACCAGAAGAACTTATGAGTTTTAGATAAACATGCAATTTTTTGAGCAAATTGTTTATATAAAAAACCCATAAAAATCAACTGCAAATTATTAATAAACAAAGCATTAATTTTGTCATTGACTGTATTGGAACAGTCAGCGGGAAGCATTTTACTGATTTGTACCCATGAACATGAACGCTTTCTCAATCTCGATAGACGTAGCATTGCACTCTTTCAAGCTGATTAATACAACCAGATCCAATGTTATGTCGACGCTTTGTCAGAAACAACCACGATCTTTGGTCGAGGAAGCTTGATGCCAACTCGTGTTTTTCAAACATTCGACTGCAAACTAGTGATAAAGTAACAGTTTTTGCTTTGGATTTGGCCCCTAGTCCGTCTACTCCCATTAAGACATCAGGAGAGCATAGAAAAGTTAACAACTTCACCGAATCTACTCCAAATAAAAAGACAACTGTTTTTGAAGTCTTTGAAATCTCTCCGTTTCTCGAGAAACTGTAGAAAACCTACCTGTCGAGTTCTTTACGCCGAATACCACTCCATCTATTCCCTCTGTTTTAGAAGATGTCTTGCTAAGGCGATTATGAAGAATTACGAAAAACACCTGACTGGTTCGAAAACAATTTTCAAGACACTTAATAAAATGTTTTGTTTATTGTGTTGTTGAACATAATCGCTTTCTTACTTCACGTGATCAATTTTAATCTTTTCTGGTAAGAAGATTGTGATAAAATCTTATTTCACAATCTGATTGATAAAACGCCTTAAAACTCGCGCGTCTTGAAGCGCAAACTTTTATTTCAACTTTAAGTTTGATGCGAAATGCGAGATGCGTGATGCGAAACTTTTAACTTCAACTTCAAATTTAATTTCGCATAGAAAAGTTTCGGACACATCCAACTACCATTTTATAACTAAGCATAAGCCAAATTATAAAAATACTAAGCAAATCGAAAAGTAAATGTTGTTTTGAAAATTTAAAACGTTTGACCTTTTTAAAGATGCACCCTTAACCCTTAGAATACCACTGGGGTCCATATGGACCCCAGCTTAAAATTGATTAAAAATAGCGGAAAAAGTATCAAATAAAAAAGAACGATGTTTTGTGACTTTGTCTGTTTTATGGGTCTATACATAATCGCAGTTTGTGTTTTTTATATTTAATTTTGAATGTTTAGATAATAACAAAAATATCATTATTTACCATGGGGTCCATATGGACCCCAACCAGTTTTGATATTTTTCTATTTCTTTTGAACCGTGTTTGCTGACTGTGTGAAGCTATAATACAATGAATTGCTCTTTTTTTTTGTCGTTATTACATCTGAGTAATAACCAGTAGATATTGCATCATCTTGTATTGTCAATTGGATGACTTGTAATGAGTAAATGTTGCATCATCTATTCCATCGTATTACAACAACATAGCGGATCTGCATTACTCCTGCTTGTTTCGAAGGAAACTGTCAGTTTTTTTGTAAGCTTTTTGTGCATATAGCCATAAAATGGACGAAGAAACCATAAGACGTATGTTAGAAGAGACATCTGAAGATTATAGTGATTCTGACGGTGAATTTTCAGCTGATGAAATTGAAGATGATTATGTATCAGGTAAGGAAAATTGGGTATTTTTGTTTACAAAGAGCTGTAAAAGCAAGGCAATTATTTATTTATATTATGTATAAATAGTCTTACTATTGCAGCCATCTGCGTGTGTATTCTATGTGTTTGCTTGAAAAGTATTTTCATTACATTTTTTTGAGTTATAAGGGAAATGGAATGAGAGGTGAGAGCACATGTGTTTCAATAAAAAGTTACTGGCTCGGTTTACCTTGAGAGTTAATTTTTAAATTCAAAAATTGAAAATGTAACATATATGTAAATTTATGGTACACAGAAAGAAAGATAGCAAGCTTCTACAGAGAGTTAAAAAATATTTTTCTACAAACATGTCAAAAGACTAGAAATGTTCATGTTAGTGATATTATATGTAATTTTTTTATATTTTTTATTTTATTACTTGCTAACCCATTACATGGTTTGTGTTGCAGAACCTGAACTATCATCTTCCGAATCAGAGGACGATTCTGTTCATCTTGAAGAAAACCAAAATTCAAGCACAATCATATCTAAAGATGGAAATATTGTGTGGAAAAGGCAACCTTTGCAACAATCAACTGGAAGAAGAACCGTGTGCAATATTGTGCGATCACAAAGAGGGCCAACCAGATACGCTGTTAGAAATATTGATACAATTGCATCTGCGTTTCAACTATTTATGAACAACAACATTAGTGAAACAATTATCAAATATACAAATCAAGAAGGTGCCAGGGTATTCAAGAAAGAATGGATCCCTCTAGACAAAAAAGAATTTGATCGTTTCCTGGGCTGTCTTCTTCTTATTGGTGTTTACAAGTCAAAAAATGAAGCAGTAACAGAGTTATGGAGTCACGAAAATGGACGTCCTGTTTTCAATAAAACTATGCCAAGAAACCGATTTACAAGTCTACTTCGAGTTCTGCGCTTCGATGATGCAGCAAAGAGGCGCCGGGAAAAACTGCCTGATAAAATGAGTCCCATTCGAAAAGTATTTGAAGCGTGGACAGATACTTTGCAGATGTGCTACAATGTTGGAGAGAATGTCACCGTCGATGAGCAACTGGTTACTTTCCGGGGAAATTGTCCATTCAGACAATACATCCCTAGTAAACCAGGAAAGTATGGTTTAAAATTTTGGGCTTGCTGTGATAGTGAAACAGCTTATGTTTGTAATATTCAACTTTACACTGGAAAACAAAAAGGGGAACCTAGGGAGCAAAATCAAGGAACAAGAGTGGTGATGGATATGGTGAAAAATTTAGAAAAGAGTGGCCGAAATGTAACATGTGACAACTTTTTTACATCATTTATTTTGGGAAACCATTTGAAACAAAAGAATTTGACAGTTCTAGGAACAATCAGAAAAAATCGGAAAGAGATACCACAACAACTTTTGACTACAAAAGGACGTCAAAAGAATACATCCCTTTTTGCTTTCAATGAACACGGAACTATGGTCTCTTATGTTCCCAGGAAAGGAAAAGTGGTCACATTATTTAGCACAATGCATGATCAACCTGAGGTTGACAACACCCGAGAGGATAAAAAACCCATAATGATTTTGGACTATAACAAAACAAAAGGGGGCGTGGATACAGCTGATCAGTTAGTAAGGGTATATTCGTGTAAACGAATGAGCAGGCGATGGCCTAATATTGTTTTTTACAATATGCTTGACATCAGTGCCCTAAACAGCTATATTATCTGGATGCATTTGAATCCAAATTTTGGGGAGAAAAAAACGCACAAAAGGCGACTTTTCTTGCGTCAGCTCGCAAGTGAGCTGATACACAAACATGATGAACCAGCATCAAAAAGAAAATTAGATACCACTTCATCTACTAGTTCAGAAGGTCAAAGAAAACGAGCTCGTTGTTCATTTTGTCCCCGCGCAGAAGATAAAAAAGTCAGAGATAAATGTGAAAAATGTGAAAAATTTATATGTGGAAACCATCTAAAACAGTTGTGCCATAAATGTGTGTAAAGTCTTCTAGTTAATAAAATATTACTCTAGTTTTTGTTTCTTTTATCTTTAAAGCCTAATTTAAAAGTGTAACCTATAACTTGTCCACTGCACTGCAGCAATAGAAAATAATATTGAATGGGGTCCAAATGGACCCCACCGGTAAGAGATGCTATAAAAAAATCCTGGTAATCTAAGGGTTAAACAGCTGACGTTTTGCACACACAAATTTTTCATGCATGCGCCAGTTTTTATCACAAGCTTTTACCAGCGAAAAAAGCAAAAAGCAAACAACCTATTCTATAGCAAGACAAACCCTTCCTATTTGCTTTTCTTTTAAAACTGTCCAAAATTAATATGAAAAATTTACGGCACGCGAATAAAATCTCGTCTTTTTCATTTTCTTAAAAACTTATCTTTAATTATGACGTCATTTGATTGTATTGTTTTCAATTGAAATTTAGGATTTTAATAAATTTAAATGTTAATTATGAGCTCATCTGGCAGGCCAGTCAAAATTTAGAAAAAAAATGGCTCAAAACACAAAAGTTTTCTTAAACCTGCTTATTTCTTATTTCTTATTTCTTAAATTTTCTTAAACCTAATCTATTTATTACTTTTTTTGTTACGAGTATTTTATTAATAAACTGTATAATCATAAAACACTCAGGAAATAATTAAAATACAATGCAATCGAAAAAATGAAATTTTAAACATCCGAGCAGGTCACGTGATGTAGCATCATGTTTCGAGAAGTCGTCGGAACTGCGGTTAGACAACTTTGTTTTAGGTCTACAAGCTAACTGATATTATTGTTTACCTAAAAGTAATTACTTCCTCTATGTCAAAATCTTATCAAAGCCAATTCCACTTTCTTTTTTGTTATATATCATTCTAAATACAGGGGCCGCTTATTATGGGAACTTCGGGCCACTTGTGGCCTATATTAAGCGGAGGGACACAATAAACGAAATTTAAAATTTTTGGAGTATAGAGCAGTTGGAAGTCTTCTTCAGTCTAAGAACGAAGCACAGACCCAGAATACTAGAGAGCGTAGAGCCAAAAATTTTCTACTAAAGTACAGAATTTCAATTTTTTCTACTAAAGTGCAATCTCTCCGTAAATAAAAAGTTATCACTGCTACTAACAATGATTGCAACAGTCAAAAAGTACATAAGCAACAGAGTACTTTATTCGGACAAAAACCAATTGTTCCAAAAATAAAACACAAACCTAAAAAGTCTGAAGAACAGGTGGCACAATGCTTTATTGGGACAAATAGCGATTGTTTGCAAATAAAACAAAAACTTCAAACAAACCTGAAGAGCAGGAACCTATAATAAGCGGAGATAAATGCTTTGCAAATCGGTTTCTGTGTTTGTTCCACAAAAATCGCCTACAATAACCGGAGGGCCACAATAAGCAAAGACCATAATAAGCGGAGTCCCCTGTATTCCACATAAAAATAACAATAATTTTAAATTATTTTTCATCCTTTCAACCTTGCTTCTCTGTGCGCACATTATACATAACTTTGTAATGTCAGCGCGAGTTTTCACGTATTAAAAGAAATAATATTTGTTAAAAAACTAAAATTTAAACTATGAAAAAATTGAAGTAGATTTATGAAACAAGATGAAAAAGCAATCTACAACATGGCCGCGACTTTTTCGAACGACTCCGTTCACCATTAGCTTGGTTCAACTACTACTCTCTTCATGTTGTTGTTTCTTTGAAAAAACATTTTACGGCATATTTTCTGCTTCATATTCTTAGTAAGCATTATAACAAAATCACATACGAATAAATAAAGATATTCTTCTAGACACCAATATTTTGGAAAATTTCAAACTAAGTCGTGTTAATCGCTTGACGTTTGCTTTCAGCTTAAAGTTTCCGTGTTATTCTGCGATTCAGGAAAATAACTATTCGATATAATTGATACTGTGACAGTTGATTGAACGTCAGTTTATTTAACTGTACTTTATGTGACTATCTTTCTTTTTTTTAATGAGATTTGTTATCTTCAGAATATAACTGTGAAAAGTTTTAGTTCTGCAGATTTTTTGGAGTTTCGATAAATTGTCGTTCACGGATATGATAATCATAACAATATATAAAGAAATAGAAAGTGTTTTTAAATTTATAGTCTTCCAAATTAGTCATTCAATCTTATCAGATTTCCTCTTTCAGTTTCAACCAGTTTTCAGCCGATCCCAACTTGTGCCTACTTTTCCAATATTCATCTTTGCTCAACTGTTCCGCCATGTTGGCCATGAAACTGTAAAAATTGTTCCTCCGTTCGACAGTGTTTGTTGCACCACAATCCATCATAACTTTGCGCATTTTGCTGAGCGAAAACCCAACCAAATCGAATTCTATTCTTTCATACATCACAATGTAATGTTTTTTGTCACGCTTACGCTTCTGCACTCTTTCATTCACCAAGCAATCTTTACTTGAATCTTCAAATTGAACACTTTCGATATTATCGTCCGATATTTTGTTGTAAAAAGCTGTTTCCATTGTTGTTAATTGATATGTGGCGTCTGTTGCAAGCTTTCCATTATCAGGAAACTCCGAATTAGCAATTTGTCGATGCTTCATATTATTTTCATTTGCATTCTGCTTTAAATAAAAATCTGGTGGAGTTTGCAGTTTTGTGTTTTCCGAGACTATTTGTTGTTTACTTTCTATTTGCAAATTTGGTTGTTGAAGATTTGTTTGTGGTTTATGTATGACAATTTTTTTGCTTCCATTTGTGTTTGTTGTGTATTTGTTTGGTTTTGTTCTGTCCTTTGGTCACGTTTGCAAAATGGAGATTGCTTTTTTTGATAATAATTGTAGTAGGAATAGTTTTGTTGCTATTGTTGTTTTTTTCTATCAATTTTATAGTATGGTGAGCAATATGTTTGATTTGATTTATGAAAATACCAATTAATAAAATCTTGTAAGTAAAAGTTTTGGTCATGGAGGTCCTGAACTGTAAATTTCAAATTATTTAAGTTTTTTCAAGGTGTTCTGAGTATTGTTTCCATTCATATATCCGTTGGCGTGCTTCGGTTATTATCTGGTTCTTGTGGATCAGATCAGTTTTAAACATTTCATTTTCTGCCGATAAAATTTCCTTTTGCTCAGTCATTTGTTCCAATTGTAGTTTGAGTTTTAATATGGTTTCGCTTGTATGCATCTAAAAACAAAACAAAATTTAGTTAAGTTCCAATAACATTAATAAAGAAAATGCGACCGACATGTGAAGACGCGGGCAGTTGCCTCCCTGCCCTTTTGACCTTGTCAAATTTGCCTGCCAAATGACCTTGTCAAATTATAAAACAAAAGTAATGGCCCAGTCTTTTTCAAAGCAAGAGTGCAAAGGTGGTCAAAGAGTTCGCCTTGAAATTTGCGGTATAGAAGCATTGCGTTAGATTTGTCTATACTCTATATAATCATATAAACTTATCAAAAATATCATATTGATTGGAGGTGAATATCAATTTTTACTTTTTTAGCTAGTTTATTGAAACAACAATGGTAAAACTCAACACATATTCAAGATGATGACCTTTACTAAATTTTTTTCTGCATCTACTATTTGAGAAAAAATGGAGGTTTCACACATCGAATGAAAGTGATAACCTTTTTTTTTTATTGTAACCCAAGTGTTTGAGATAAAAATCCTCGCGGAATTCAAGTGGCAACTCTGTAAAATACAATAAAATCATGATTCAGGAGATCGTCAATAAAATTTAAACAAGATGGTATTGCTCCTCGAACTTTTTTTTCGGCTGCTGCGGCTATGAACCTTAAGTTGAATTTTTTCTAACCAATAAAAAATCAGCCTTTGTTTTGATTTTTGCCCTCTCTCCATTAAAAAAGTTATTCGGCGTCCCTGGATGTGAGTGATTAATTGAACTGAAGTAGATTACGTTCATAGTACCAAAAATGGTGTTGCAGAAACGGTATTCAAGGTTGAGTTGACCAGATTAAAAGCTTTGTTGAATACCATGAATATGACAAAATTTAGAACTTACAAACTTATTATCGTTACCTGTACCACAAGCACATAACTATTATACTAAGTTATGATTATGACAATGCTCATATTAATAAATATATTGTTTAATACGTCACTGTCGAGTGTTGCTTAGCCGGTTTTTATGAAGAGTTTTACAAAGTGAAAAGGCTGGATTTGCAATTAGGGGAGACCGGGTCTGGTTGTCCTCTGTCCTGGTTGTCACATTCAGTTTTTTGAGTATTTCGCAACCTTGCGAAATAATCACTTTAATGTTAAATCACGTGTCTTTACCTCTTTGTTTGCCAGATGTAATTTGACTTTAATTGAGTAAGAACAGTTTGAATAAAGTTTAAAATACTACTTTCTGCTAAAAATTCAAAATTTTTTTGTTTTTGATCAAGAAAAGATAGAAGCAACTAGGATAGACGTATTATCAACATCGATATGTTGTTGGAGGCGTAAAAGCATTGGCACTTTTGTAAAATAAGTCTTTATTTAGCTGGTAGTATAGTTTTTGAATTAGGTTTAGTCGAATTCAAGATGGCAGGTCTGTACAGGTTGTCACAAAAAATTAGTGAAGGTTGTCACACTGTGACAACCAACCCCATGCTAAAGAAACTGTTTAATTACCATGTTTTGGTGTGTTTTTAAAAATGTAGCTCATCACGTTATGTTGAAATGTTAAATTAATATAAGCCTAATATGCCCAACAGCTGTTTTATTTATTTATGTAAAGATTAAAAGCAGAAATTAGAGACCGATTTATTACAATAAGTGTAAGCCTACTTTGAAATCCCCACTTTTTAACGTTGGCAGCAAAAAAATTGTTAAATTCTTGCGCTCCGTCTTTGTTATTAAAATAGTGTTTGCTTCATTGAGAAACGTTAAAGCAAATTTACAGCTTTGGAGATTTGAGACATTAAATGAAATGTTGTCCAAAAATATATGATTGGTCTTGCTGGTTTGCTTTTGAGATATAGGCCAACCAAGAGTAACTACAAAATTTAACACGCACAAAACCGATAATTGTAAAAATATTTTAAATTTCCAGTGAGAATATCATGTTTTCATTTTACTGTTTGGGAAAGTTTATACATACAGTAATTATAATAATGCCGCGTAATTATAGAAGGAAAAGTGAACGAGGCATAGCTAAACCTGATGAAATGTTGAGAGCAGTTGGACACATTAAAAGTACCGGAGAGAGTATTCGAAAAACTGCTGAGAGTTTTGATATCAATTACAAAACTCTTTCACGTTATAGAAAAAATTTCTGACAAAGAAATTAATGGAGAAGATTCATTTCCAACAACAACTGTCGAGTACACCAGTAACAGGCAAGTGTTTACAGATGCACAAGAAATAATGATTGTCGAATATCTTCTAAAAGCATCGGATATTTATTTTGGATTATCACCAAAAGAATGCCGAAAACTTGCTTACAGATTTGCTAAAGCTAAAAGTATAAAATTACCGAAAAGTTGGTATGACAAACAACAAGCTGGTCCTGATTGGCTTACATCTTTTTTAAAAAGACACCGCCAATTGTCACTTTGCACTCCAGGAAGTACAAGTTTAGCTAGGGCAAGTAGCTTTAACAAAAACAATGTTAATTCTTTTTTTCAAAATTTGAAATTAGTTTTAAATAGGCATAACTTTCAGCCATTGGACATTTGGAACATGGACGAAACAGGCGTAACTACAGTACGTAAGCCTGAGAGAATTTTTTAAAGACGTGGAACGAAACAAATAGGCGCTATAACATTGGCTGAGCGAGGTACACTTATTACTGTAGTAGGCACCATATCAGCTAGTGGAAATTCTATTCCTCCTTACTTTATTTTCCCCCGAGTAAAATTTCAAAGGCATTTCCTTAATGGAGCGCCACCTGGAAGCAAAGGAGATGCAAATCCATCTGGATGGATGATAGAAGAGCACTTTTTGGACTTTTTAAAGCACTTTGTTGAGCATGTTCGCTGCACCCACGAAAAACCTTGCCTTCTTTTACTAGATAATCACGAATCGCATATAAGCATTAAAGGATTAGACTTCGCTAAAGAAAATGGCGTTGTAATGCTATTTTATTTCCGCCACACTTTACTCATTGTTTGCAACCGTTGGATCGATCTATATACGGACCATTTAAAAAATATTTTAATACAGTGGCTGATGAGTGGCATCTTAATAACCTTGGTGAAGGAATGAACATCTATGATTTGCCATCTTTGGTTGCAATTGCATATGTAAATGCTGTAACGCCATCAAATATTCGAGCAGGCTTTAAATCGGCCGGGATATATTTTTTTAAAAGCCAAATATTTTCTGACTTGGACTTTTTGGCAGGATATATAACTGATCATGACATTTTATTGCCAGCAGCTAGAGAAGCAGGAACGACTTCCAACAAGACTCTGGAAAACTTATTAAAAGATTAGCTCTTTGGAAATAACGAGATTGCAAATAGCACTGCTGCTAATATAGAACAGCAACCTTCTACATCATCAGATGCAGCTGTAAATCCTTCCAAGCAAGGATCGGAAGCGCTGAGCAGTCCGTTGTTTAGTAGATCAGAAAGTGTATCGCCAGTTCAAGTTCGTCCGTTTCCAAAAGCTCAACCGCACAGCAATAACAAAAGAAAAAGGTCGCCAAAAAGAAAGTCAGAAATCCTGACTGTCACCCCAGTTAAAACAGCAATCGCACAGGCAAAGTCCAGCAAAAAGGTGCGAGTACTTAAGAATGTACAATACAATTTGTTTTACAAAAATAGTTCGCCCACAAGACAAAAAGAGAAAACCAACTGCCCTTGCTAAACAAGAATGGTATTACCTGGTATGTATGGACTCCTATTCCAATAGCAAGTCAAAAGAGATTTGGGTCTAGTGTTTCTCATGCAAAAATTGGGCACATGAAAAATGCATTTCTTTTTCTCAAAGTTATGTGTGTCATAACTGTGATGCCGATGAAGAACCAAAGAGAAATTAATACATCGGTGTAACTTGTTCAAGATGAGCGTAAAAACATTTGATTTTTTCATTATTGTGCAACTAAATCTGCAGATTGCATTCCTATTTGGTTACTTATCCTTCCTCAAACACAGCTAGTGTAGCTCGGATCTTATCTAATTGTCATCTGACATGTATATAATATTTTCGTATTGTTTTTTATCAATAAATTGCTCGTTTAATCTTGGCGTTTAGCAAAATTTAAAAGCAACTGAGTGAGTGTTGACTCACAAATAGCTGTGACATTTTACCCCAATGCTTGTGACAACCAGTACAGATTTGTCCAGGTTGTCACACTTTAATTAACTGTTTTAAAACTGTCCAAAAACATGTTTATTGTTGCTGAAAAACCAAAAAAACACTCAAAAGTTATAGCTGAAGACTTTAACTAAAGAAAAAAACAAAAAAAAAATTTTTGAAAATCGACCAACTATTCGCTAGATTATAAAGTTTGAAATTTGTGTCAACCAGACCCGGTCTCTACTACTCCCTAACCCAACAAAAAAGTTTTGCAGAATCCAATTTTTTCGGAAATTAAATATAAAATTTTTGGGCATGGAAAATAGCCTAATTTATGGCTATTTTTTGGGTAGAACCATTTTATCCCATTTTGAAAGAACGATTTAGATTAGGGTCTAAAGATAACAAAGCTTTTTTAATCTTTAATTTTTTTTCGGCAATGCCAAAATCTATTTAGATGTTCAATTTTGGATCTCTATTCCATTTAATGCTAAAGAAATAAAAATAAAAAAAGGCCTACACATAAAACTTTGCTATATTTAGACTTCTCCATTGAAAGATGGGAAATCGCAATTCGGGAAATGATCATATAAAATTTGGGTGAAATTTGATTAAAGATTATTAAAAGAAAGTTTTGCTTCCCAAAATAGGTTGGTCTGATACACCATATGAGTGTTTTTGGCATTTTTTTCAATTTTAACGCAATTTAATAAAAATAGTTGCTACTAACATTGTTATATAACATTTTGATTAGGTTTTCATGTTATTTATCATAACCTTACATAGTTAACGAGACCAAATTGGATTAATTTTCACTTTAATTACTTTTTACTAGCTTTAGTTGTTGTTGTAGTTGTTTATGATAAAGGAACGTACAAATTTGAATATCAATTTGAAGAACATTTATAAAAAGCATAAACTAATAAATAAAGCAAAAAAATTTGAAATTCGAAAAATACAATATATACATATACAGTAATGGCCTTGCAAAAAAGGTGCAAAAAAATAAGAGGGAGGTACTTTTAGTGTTCCAAAACAAAGCAACAAAGCGATCTCTAAAAACGAAAAGAAAAAATCATCACTTTAGAGAGCAATTTCTTGCGTAGGGGAACCACTTTTTGACTGTTTTTATGGAGGGCCCGGTGCGGCAGCTCTGTTTGCACTCTACTAAAACTATCACTGTACATATATGTCAAGAAATTGATAATATTAACTGCAACATATGCCAGATTTTACAATAGTTAGGTAAAATTACATGATTCAATAACTTACATCGATAAAACAAAAGTAATGTTCAATTTCTATAAAATTTATAACAATTATGAATCTATGATTATAGTAATCTTTTAAAACGCATTGAAACAAACCAAGAAAACACACAGTAAATCATTAAGTAACAGATTGAGAATAATTTTGATGTTTTTGAAAATGGCATTATTTATCTTTTTACTATATTATAAAGATAATAGGCTCCTAATAATATTTTCAATATTAACTGCGGTATCTTTTACTTGTTTTTTGATTAATCAATTTGGTCTCGCTGTCCAACTTTGGGTCGCGATCAACTATTCGCGGACCCTAGGCTTCGTACACGTTGAAAAGTTTAAAACACCTTAACCTATGGGCTTACAAGCCATCAACCAAGCTTTTAATAAAGTTAGCAAAAACTTTTTATTTTCTCACCTTAAAGACAGTTGAAAGTTTTTAAATCTTTTTCTTTTGCCAAACAATAAAACTTTCAAATTGGTTTTAAAATATCTCAATCAACTCCAAAATTGAAATACGTGTATCTACAAAAAATAAATCAACTTTTATTAAATTTGAAATTTATTCGATTGGAATCAATCAATTACAAGATTGATTGTTCTTAAGTAAAACAATCATACAAAAAAAATCTGTTTGTTGCTTTGGTAGATTTTTTTATTAGAAGTGTGTTGTGTTGTTGCTATAGCACTATTGGACTTACAATAATTATCTAAGTTTTACAATTAAGCTGCACTCTCCAATTTATCAGTTAGACATGCGTTCGATTGTTGAGCTAAAAGAAAAAAAATCTACTTTATCTTAAAGTCTAGTTACAGAGGGAAAGCATTGCAATTTGATAGCCACGGCAATAAATAATACTTCTGTGTTTCCTTCAGCTTTCAGCAAGGCTGGCTGCTATCCGTTCAGTAATCAAAGTAATAACATTTTTTTTCTTCACTTTAAGTATAATGTAATTATTTAAAATTAAACTCGTTTATAACCGGAATTAAAACCGTAAATTTAGTTGACTATAAAAAAATAAAATAAAAAGTGATCTCTTTAATCTTAATTATTGTTTTCCTAAACGAAGCAAAAATCTCCAGTGCATCAGAAATAATTTTACTCCGACTTTTCTGCGCGCCATTGGATTGGCTCAGAGCAAAGTTACTATACATCTGATTAAAAATTCTTCTGCTGGCCTCGCGTCGGGCAACCCTGCTATACAACTACGTACTGCATTTGACAAACTTGTTAAAAGTAAAAGCCTAAAAAAGTTTTATATTAAACTAAATTGTCGATTTTTTCTGTATTTATGCTGTTTATTGTTGCTATTCTTTATTGTTGTTTTTTTTTCACAATCTTTGTTTTTCATGCAGCTCCTTACATATTTGAGCTTTGAAATTTGTCTCTGACAATAAAAAAATTGAAAACTGTTAATAACAACAGTTCAGCAAAGAATAAGAAACTTTGAAAAATATCCATAATAACTTTGGCAACATACAAACTAATTTAAATCATTTCACTGGTATTTAAACATTTATTAACATGTTCAATATAAAACATTTATTGAAAATGCCACACCCTTTAAATGACAAAATCGACTTTTAAGCACAAACCAAATCAAGAAATGGTTACTTTTATCGTAATATTTGTAAAAAACTTTTTACTGTTTTGATTAGATATGTTTCACTTAGAGTATCAACTTATAGCATTTCCTGGCCAAAATGATTGCTTTGAAACTATAAATTTAATATTACATTTTTTAATATAGTAGAAAAAAATACTTTTTACTTACTTCTGTTGAATAATTCCAAATGTTTTTTGTGTAATTTTTATTGTAAATTATTAACTTTTTTAATAGTAATAATAAATAATTGTGACGTAAAAAAGATGTGTTTGAGAGCACACACACATCAATTTATGATATGAAGTTGCATTGCTGATCGTAATTAAAAAGTTATCGTAATTCACTGCCCTACCTGCTGCCATAAGCATACACATGAGGGAGAGGTTTGGGGGTCAAGCCTCCTCCTTTAGATATAATGTATGTACTTATACGTAATAACATATAAGCGACAAGTAGGCTAAAGCAGTATGGTAAAATTTTTATCGTTATTATGTTTTGGTCTTTTTAAACTTTATTAGTAATTTTATTTAAAGAATATTTTTTCTATTAATCAAATTGCGTCAAAGTTAGTAAATCTGAGTAAAACTCTCAAAACCGAAAAATATTTTAACGTAAATTCATGTCTTCTGTACTTTGATTTTTAAGGCTATTGTTTTATCGCAATGTTTACGCTTATTATGCAAATCTTTCCTACTCTGCTACATCGCTATAAAGGCGAAACAACTTCGAAAAGCATTTAAAGAGGATCATTTAAAGAAACTAGGTTATTCTCTGGAAAAGTACGATAAAAAAATTAAAAAAGTACGCAAATTTAATCAAAATCGTTTTTTTATTTTTACAAAAACTGTTTCATTATGTAGGTAGATCAGTATTTGTCATTGTTTACGCCGTAATATTCCCTTTTAATACTTAGATACAGCCTTTTCCCAAAATTATATGACAAAAATTTTTTGGAAAAAAAAATCTTTTTGTTATTAAGTAAAAAATCTATTTGATTTTGTTATAAAGTGTAGCACCGTGATTTTACCTCCAAGGTGAGTTCTGTCGGATAAGGAGATCATAAGAATAATTATGGAACTTGCTTGAAACAAAAGTTTTACTTCTATTACTTAACAGGAAGAGAAGTAAGTTACGATGTCAGAGAAATGGCGCTCCTCTGGTATTGGTATTGGCTCTACTTCTTTTTAATAACTATACGTGTGATTCACCTCCCACAATCTGTAGAAAGTTTGCCTATGCTGCCGATCTAGCATTGTTGCACTCCTCTGAGACTTAAAGAATTTGGAAGTCGGCGAAAACGAAGCACAGCTGGCTGGATACCTGAAAGTATGGGTAGGCAGCTCGTTGTAATAAAACGCAGGCATCCAGTGACAATGCGCATGTTGTCACATAGGACACTGTCTATGAAGCGTGTTTGAGCGTGCAACAGACTGGGGCGCCATACTCAGCTGGTGAGTAGACCAAAACCAGCTGTGCGCAGTGGTTTGGCATCAGCACAACAATCTGAGCTTGCAAGTTGCTTCAGCAGTGTGACGCGCTAATATAGTTTTTTCGCAATTCTTCGAGATGGTGACGAAACGTGAGTGATTTGTCTGGTTTTACACAAAATAAGTAAAGTTGGACAAAATGATAAAATGCTAATGCTGTTGTAAACATTAAGCTTACGTTTAGGTTTTTTGGTTGTTTAAGTGAAAAGTTGCAGTCATTCTTTTAGTGAGATTAAGCTTCAACTTCCAAGTCTAAACATACAAAAAGTGTAGTCATGTTTTTATTTCTAATCCCCTCAAAGGCCCTTTCAGTTTTCAGAAGAGTGCAACAATGCTAAATCGGCTGCGTATATAAATTATCTGGAAATTGTGGAGGGCAGGTGTAGACGTAAATATATAGAGCGATGTGGACGTAAATATATTGAAAAGAAGACGAGCAAAGACCGATCCTTGAGGAACGCCGCTTTTAAGAAGGCGAATCCTGTTTGCTTGCTGTCACCATTAGCAAAGATGCAACCTCGGTTTTGGACAAAATACATGATCATTCTGACCATGTGCTTATCCAAACAAAGTCTCAAGCAGCTTGCATGTAGGAACAGAGCCTCTTTAAACAGTTTAAAAAAGAATTTGCAAAACTGCATAATTTTTAGAATTTAGCTGGTTCCGAACTATTTCAATCTCCGTAAAAATATAAAAATCAAGGTTTTCTAAAGTTGTTATTTATAAACCAAATAAAGACGAAAATGTTTTTAAATAATCTTATTCAATAATTTTGTCCATAATTTTTTTTTTTTTAAATATTGCAATCATTTAATCCATTTTATTAGATACAACGTTTTTTTAAATCTTTATTTTATTTTCCATCATTTAAAACTGAAAACATTGTAAAATTGTAGCTACTAAATAGATAAATAGCGCTCACCAATTGCCATTCTAACTCTTGCTATGGCAATTGGTAAGTTTTTGATTTTGCTATTACAGAAAACAACGGTTTTTGTTGCATAAAATTTTTCAGCTCATTCTAAAAAGATTTTGATTCTAAATATAAAGAAAGTTATGCTCTAATTAAGGGATGTCCAACCAATGGCCGGAGTAAAGTTCTTAATTTG
The DNA here is from genome assembly GCA_963680785.1 of Diplosoma virens. Taxonomy (NCBI): domain Eukaryota; kingdom Metazoa; phylum Chordata; class Ascidiacea; order Aplousobranchia; family Didemnidae; genus Diplosoma; species Diplosoma virens. Next base: position 43,181,813 of record OY796884.1, on the reverse strand, counting down.
TTTTGAGTAGACTGCGCCGAATTTTCCGAAACCATGCGAGCGAAATAGGTGATAGTATTTCCGAAACAAATTCTTTATGCAAAACGTAGACAATAATAATATCTTCACTTGAATTGGAAGTAAATCTATATAAATCTTCTTTAATTAAAAATGAAGCCGAAAAAAGTTTTTGTAATTTCAAGTTTGACAGCAATGTTTTATTTACTTGACCCCCGAATATTTCAGATAAGTAACAATAGCCTTGGCTCAGAAAGCTTGGATGCCCATAATTTAATTCTTGCGCAAGTTAAAACTTTTGTTTTGAAAGAAATTGTATGATATTTGCTTAAATTGCTGTAATCTGAGTATCTTTGTTTAACAGTTAACTTGTTTCTCAAATAAATGAAGCCAAAAACAGCTGATTTTTACGTGACTATAAAGCATGAATGTCATCTAAAAATTTTTGATTAACGTTAGTTTTCAAAATGCGGCACAATGCCTAAAATATATTTTTTAAGCTTTTCAAGATGCGCTCTTTTTTTTACAGAAGCAAGACTTGCGCTTCATTGACCACACAAACCAAGAACAAAACCTAAGCTCTATCATCATATTCTTCAATTTCGTCCAAAATTAAAGGTAAAGACTAAAAACTTTTTCATTTCAGTTCAATTCAATTCAATTTGTAGCTATTTGCTCGCGCCCCCTGATAAACACGCCTTCAGATAAAAAATCCCAGCTGTTGATGCGGGAACCGGGTGTTTATGCCCCCTTTTTTCGATATTGTGCTACTTCTGTTTTTTTTTGTAAGTTAAATAAATTGTACCCGAATACAATTCATACAACCTATTTGGTACTTTCTCAAATTTTTTCTTTTATCTCTTAGAGCAGTGGTTCTCAACAGGGGTGCCATTTGCATTTCGCTAGGGTGCCGCAAGTTATCGCACATTATTTACTAGTCTAGGAAAAAGGTTGAGTGTTGTAATGTTATTTTGAATTACAACAATGTTTCTCAATCTTTGTGCCGTGAAAGGTTTTCAAATGTGACCCGAAAGATTTCGGAAAAAATTTATCTAGGGACGTCGAATATTGCGTTTTTTACGCGTGGAATATATAAGATTCGGAGCGAAAACCGTTTTGATTTAGAAAAAACTAATTTGGGAAGGAAATTGATAAGAGAGACATGAATTCAGGTAAAGACTTTTTTTTTAGAGAACAGCTTATTGTTGCGGTAAAATGAGGAAAACAGAGTAGAAAATTGTGGCGAAAGCTTTTTTTTGTTTTTTTTAAAAAAACCTGTATTTTGAGATATAAAAGCAGGAAATCGGTACATAAAAATAGGTAAAGACCTTTCTTTTTTAGAGATTACATAATTTTGGGGGAGGAAATCAAGGATCCTGGCTCAAGTCAACCGCGAACTTTGGAAGATACCAACTATGTGCCGCGGCCAGAACAACGGTATGTTTAGAAAAGATCTGATTTTAGGGACAAAAGCAAGAAATCTAAACACAATTGTGGGTGAAGACCTTTTTTTTAGAGATCACCTGATTTTGGGAACAAAATTTAATAAAAATGGTCTAAAGGTGCCGCGATTTTTGAAGAATTTTAAATATGCCGCAATCGGAAAAAAGTTGAGAAACACTGTCTTAAAGCAATCTTAAACCAAGACTTCCAGGTTATATTTATGTAACTGATCACCTACCTATTGAAATGCTTCAACAAAAAAAAAAACTTTTTCCATTATTCAATAAAGCCAGACAAGAAGGCAAAAGAACGTCATGGAAAGTCGTAGCTGACAAATATCGTCTTTATATTGACGGAATCAATGTTAATGTATAATTTTATTCTTATCTGTTTATTTCCTATCTTATTTTGCAATTAATAGTGCTTCTGGCCTGTTGGTTCCGCTTTTTTATACATTTGATTAGTTGCTTTTGTTCTCTTTTTATTGTTCTTATTGGGATTCGATTCCTCTTTTTTTTTTTTTTGTTTGATTTTTTAAATTAAGAATAGTAAATTACACAAGGACAAAATGGTAGAAGATTTGACTTTAAGCAACAAGGAAGAAATTAATATTGCGAATGTTTTGAAAAATAATACAAATGATTTTGATTTTATTTTTTCTCTACATAATTTACTAGCAAATAATTTTAAACAATGTAAGACTTATGAGACAAACTTTAAACTACCATTACTGAAAAAAAGAAAAACTTATTTATATTACATATTAATATCAGATCAATATACAAAAATTTTGATGCACTAAATCAGTGGTTCCCAACCGCCGGTCCGCATAAATTTTTCGCCGGTCCGCGAAGTATCTTATTTTCTGCCAAGATAATTTTAATATGGAATCATAAACATTGCAAAGATGTTACTCTCTGTAAAACTCATTTTACGCCTGGCCGATTTGCAGCAGTAAAACTGACGTATCTCGCCTTTCATCGTTGATACCACAAAATTGTTTAATAATAATCAAGGTAAACCTTCCGATTACCTTCTAGATTCATGTTTGACTTAAGTTTTGTTTCGTCATAAGTGATTTTGTTAAAATTGCTTCGAAATAAACTACGTCTAGCGTTCTAAAAGTTTATTGATGGAATGCTGTGCAAAGTAATTTTTTACTTTTGAGATGCTGTAATAGCTTGTACTGTGACCTTGCAGAAGGATTAGTATGGAATCAACAAAACAACAAGGTATTATTGTGTATTTTAACAAAAAGGATAAAACTAAGACTTCTGAAACAGATAATTCTAAAAATGGAAATGAAGCTAGTATTAGTAGGGCTACTGTAAGTGTAGAGCAAACTACGAAAAGGACATGTGCAGATAAGTTGAATGTTACAGGAGGAAGTAAGAAACGAAAAGGGAAATTTGTCAGGCAATACGATAAAAAATACTTTGAGCTTGGTTTTACTGTAGCTCCGTGTAGTGAACAATCGCCACGGCCCTTATGTTTAATGTGCTCCCAAATTCTCTCAAATGACGATATGAAACCTTCCAAACTTGCTCGTCACTTCCATTCAAAACACAACAATCTTAAAGACAAGCCCCTTGAATATTTTAAACGACTACGCTCTAATATGAATGACCAAAAAAACAAATAAAAAAGATGACAACTATCGAAAAATCTTTTCTACATGCATCCTACCTAATTTTCCTACAATTAGCTAAAACAAAAAAACTTTATACAATTGGGGAAGAGTTAATAAAGCCATGCATCTTATCTGCGGCTGAACAACTTTTGGGTCCTGAAGCAGCTCGAAAATTTGATGGCATACCACTCTCCAACAATACAGTTCAATGAAGGATTAAAGATATTGCAATGGACATTGAACAGCATGTAATAGAGGAGGTAAAGAAATCACCCTATTTTGCTATTCAACTCGACGAGTCAACTGATGTGAGTAATTGTGCCATTCTTCTATGTTTCGTGCGTTATAAGGGAAAAACAGATTTTAAGAAAGAACTTCTTTTTTACATTGACTTACCAGGACGTACCACCGGGTCAGAAATATTTAGGCTTCTTAACACGTACTTTAGTGGGAAAGACATAAACTGGGCAAATTGCGTCAGAGTATGTATTGATGGAGCTGCGAGCATAACTGATTATTGCTCTGGTATGGTTGCAAAAATTAAAGAAGTTGCGCACAAAGAAATGCTGTTTACTCACTGCATCATCCACCGAGAGCATTTGGCTTCAAAGAAGCTTTCTCCTGATTTGAAAAACGTACTTACTAACGCTGTGAAAATTGTCAATGCAATTAGAAGTCGACCTCTGAACTCCAGACTCTTCCAAGCATTGTGTGAAAGTATGGATTCGGAGCACGATCATCTTCTTCTCCATGCAGAAGTAAGATGGCTGTCACGAGGACGAGTTCTTTCTCGCCTATTTGAACTTCGTGAAGAAACAAAACACTTTTTGAGAGAAATGAACTCCCCATTACCAAAATTTTTGTTAGATGAGATGTGGTTGTGTAAGCTTGCGTACTTGGCAGATATACTGTATTTGGCCGTTTGAACGAGCTTAATACTTCTCTGCAAGGTCCTTGCACGAGTATGTTTGTGCTGAGAAAAAAGACTGATGCTTTCAAACAGAAGCTGGCACTTTGGGATAGTCTTGTGCAAAAGAAAGATACAATTATGTTTCCAATTTTAAATGAGTATTTGGCAAGTGCTGATGTTAACTGTAAAGAGTTACTGAGCATTGTAAGTCAACACTTAAAAGAGTTGGCTAACAGTTTTGACCATTATTTTCCGGAACATGAAGATCCTCGACGTGGAAACCTTTGAATCAACAATCCTTTCATCGAAGATGTCAACACATGCAACCTTAATCCCCATGAAAAAGAAAGTCTGATTAAATTATGCTGTGATTCTACTTTGCAGTCCAGATACAAAAAAGAATCATTGTCGCAATTCTGGATATCTCTTGAAAACCAATATTCGTGTCTAATTCACAAAGCAATCAAATTGTTGGTGGTATTTTCAACTAGCTATTTATGCAAGAAATCTTTTTCATCGCTAACTTTAATTAAAACAAAGCAAAGAAATCGGCTGGATGCCGAAGCACACCTACGTGTTTCAGAAACTTCTTTTATGCCTTGCTTGGATCGCATACTGACAAAGAAACAGCAGCAAATTTCACACTAACATTGATTTTTTATGTAAATGAATTAACATTTTGTTGTTTGAGTTAATTTGATTTACATTTTGTTGTAATTTTTTGTTCTGAATACATAGCTTATGCCAAAATCTTGCAGTATGTTACGCAACGACAACTTTGGTTAACAAAAAGATTACAAATATATGTTCTACTCACTACGGATCTTTTGTTGCCGGTCCGTGAACATTTTTTAAAATTTTTACCGGTCCCCGGTGTAAAAAGGTTGAGAACCACTGCACTAAATCATGAATTTTACAAAGACTAGATTATTTACCTGATATTATTTGTTTGAGTGAAACAAAAATCAAAAATTTGCCAACGGTTAATCTTTCCTTAACTGGTTATCATTCGATAGAATATGCTGACTCTCAAACAGCTGCTGGCGGGGTAGAAATTTACATTTTTGATAATTATTCTTCAAAAACTATTGGAAAAAATAATTTAAATTCTAATTGTAAAAATATTTGGATTCAAATTTCTGATTTTAATTTTAATCAAATCTTTTATCTTGGAGTTATTTATCAACACCCAAATAGTAATACGTATTATAAATTTCATTTCGGCTTTAAATGATAGACTAATACAGCTAGGTAAGCATAAATATTTTATTGTTCATGATTTTAACATCAATATTGATGATAAAAACCGCTCAGTAAATTCTGATATGTATCTAAATATGATTTTGAGTAATGGTGTATTTTTGCCTATTGATAAGCACAGTCGAGTTATAGGTAATTCTAGATCTATTATTGATCATGTTATTATAAATGATATCTTTAATACAATTTTTCTTGTGTATTCATAAGTGATATTAGTGATCACTTTCTCATAGCAATTATAGTTAAACGAAAAAATAAACAACAAGATAATAGTAGATACAATAAGCAACTTTATTTTTTTAGAAATTAAAAAAAATTTAATTATAATAGCTTTATTGATAATTTGCAATTATCTATAAATAATTTTCGGCATTCCCTTTCTTTTACATACAGTAATGAAGTTGATAAATTATTTTCAAATTTTATTGAACTCGTATCTGCGACTATTAGCACGCATGCACCATTAACAAAAGCTTCACGCAAAAAACGTAAATTAATGAATAAACCATGAATAACGAAAGGTATTTATTACTTCCACAGAATTAGTTTTTGAAATTTTGTAGAAGTTTTTGAAATTTATGTTCCGCTGGTAAAAAGTTCTTTAAATTTTTGTAGAACTTAATTTAGTAACTCAGTGCGTTTTTTAATCTTATATCCATTCGGTGCCTGTTAAGAAGGCCTCAACGATAACGCAAACTTGGCCGCCTACCAAAAGACAAAATTCTTAAATGTTCTTACTGGACCTGCCCTAGGAACCAGTAACAGCAAAAATATAGTTTAGCTAAACCGCAGCTCAGACTACCACAATAACTTCTTTATTAAAAAATATGCCCCAATCCCCTTGGGAGCCCACAATAGTATAAATCAACAGCAAATACAGATTCAGTAGCTTAATTCTTCAGCAATTACGTAGACAACCAGAGACTTGCGATCAAAAACTATGAATTCCCACAGTTAACAAAGTTCCAATACTAAGTTACCACAACGAATCATAATAATGCTTCCGAGCGAGCCTTATTTATATCACTCGGTCGTGAGTATACCGAACGTTCTGAAGTTATCCAAATCAAGCCAATCACAATCACAATTAGGTCACATTTGTCACAATAGCAAACCAGTCAAGCGAATAGTTCTGGATCTTTCTTTACCAATCAGGAAATTAAGCAGTGTTGCCATTTTCTTGTAAATAAATGTAAAATATTTAAATTGCTTATAAAACCTTTATTTCTTCGGCTATTTGAGCCGGACCAAAGCGAAATCAAAGAGATTTTTCAGGAGATTGTAAATATACATACTGGGGGCAATTTTTAAAAACAGAACAGTATTTTAGTTTCAATTCGACGCAAACAAAATTATATATAAATTTTTTTTTAAATGATACTAAAATAGAAAAAATATTGTATAAAACTTATGCCAATAAATTGTCTAAAGTCAAAGCTTTATCAAAAAGCTTTACTTAAAACAAGAGATTGTCAACTCCAGTCATGATATGCATAAATTTTGGTGTATTATGAAGACTTTACTTCCTCAAAAACCAACTCGGGTTCTTCCTAATTATATTCATGAAGAGGGCCAAATAATAAATACACCATTAGACATTGCTGATAAATTCAATAATCACTTTTGTATGGTTGGTAAATTCTTAGCTGAAAAAATCAAACCTTCTAATTTAAATAATTTTCAACAGTATCTATGTAATCGTGTTTGTTCTTCTATGTTTTTAAATCCTACTAATGCGTTCGAAATTCGCTGCATTATTAATCAGTTAAACATCAACAAAAGTTGTGGTTCTGATGGGATTGATGCAAAATTTATCGTTCTTGCATCTGAGGTTTTGTCTCCAGTGTTAGCTATATTATTTAATGCTTGTTTTGATTTCGGAATTTTTCCTACTTGTCTTAAAACAGCTAAGTCGTTCCTGTATATAAGGCTGGTGATATAAATGAAATAACAAATTATAGACCTATCTCAATATTGTCTATATTTTCTAAAATTTTAGAAAAACTAGTTCATACGCGGACGCTTTCTTTTTTGAAATGTCATTCAGTATTAACTCCTACACAGTATGGTTTTAGACCTAAGTATTCAACTTTGCATGCTTTACTAGATATTACTAATTCTGCATTAGATAATATTAAAAAAAAATTATATTCTGGGCTTGTATTTTTAGATTTAACCAAAGCATTTGATACTGTTAATCATTCAATTTTACTTTATAAACTTGAACATTATGGAATACGAGGAATAATTAACAATTTTTTTGGTTCTTTTTTAACAAACAGAAATTAGTACGTTACAATTAATAACACTAATTCTTCCTTAAAATCTATAGATAATGGAGTTCCTCAAGGCTCCATTCTTGGCCCGCTTCTTTTTTTAAATATATATTAATGATATTCCCAACAGTGTTATATGTACTCCGCGTTTATTTGCTGACAATACTTATCTCCTGATGGGAGCTCCGTCTACTACTATTCTAGAAAACCAACTTAAAGATGATCTTAATAATATTTGTAATTGGATATCTGCTAACAATTTAACGCTAAATTCAAAAAATCGCAATTATTAATTATTGCACCAAACCTTAAGTTTTCAAATGCTATTTTAAATATTCAAAGTCCAGCCGGTGAAATTAAAACTGTTTTTAACTTAAAAATCGGTTTTGTTCAGGTTTTTATTTTTGAAGCGATAATTTAAAAATTATTTGTATCAAATTGACTTTATCTTGAATTTAAAGTCCTGTTTTAAATTAGCATATTTTTGATTTAAAATCTTGCTATTTTTTACTCAAGCTGCTGCCCCCGCAACCCCGAAAGGACAAGCGGGAAAGGGAAATCAATTCAATGTTTACCGAAAATGTTGATAATGAAAAATTGCTACTTTAGCTTATTAAATAAACTGATTTAGTCTTTAAGTCAGATGCAGCGCTGCACACCAACTAATAGCTTTTATTTGACCGTTAATTTTGGATTTCCAAGAAGTAATTTTACAATTTTCCTCGTGACCAAGACAATGAATTATTCACCTCAAATGGTTGACCCTTATTGCCAAGAATTTTTTTTACTATTGAACGTATAAAAAATTAAAAGAACGATCTGAATTTCGAAGTTTGTGGAAACCGCAAGACAATGTTACTAACTGCTGCATTTTCCTGTTAAAACCAAATGACGTTGGGAAAAGCATCGCCTTGAGAACTTTTTATTCCAGCTTCCACCATCATTACCAATTATCATTATTACAAACATTGTTATTCAATCTATTCCACGTTGCAGTTTAGGATTTCTGAAAATAAATACATAGCCAAAAATCAGTTTTTTAAATATAAAACTTTTTAAATAGCGTTAATCAACAATCAGCTGCTAAACAATTCAGTTAAATGTATTGAATGATGATTGTGGTCTCTCCAAGACAACCACAAAATATTTTTTTACAGACAGTAAGGTGAAAAAAACATTTATTTGACGATCTGCTATAGCTATATTTTCGAAATTGAGAATATTTTTTTGCTTTCCAGAAGAAAAAGAGTTTGTTTACTCACGATATTCATTGTTTGGCCTGGGAATCATAGCAGCAGTCTACATCCCAATTGAAAAAAGACCGAGTGGATCTAAAAAATACGTTCTTTTAATATGGCTATTCTGTGCAGAAATTCTTTCTTTTAATATGGCTATTCTGTGCAGAACAACAAAGAGTTATCTATAATATAAAAGAAGTGCTAACCTCATTCAAATGTCACAATTGCACAGCTGAAGTGTTTGCACTGACTTCAAAATGGTCGGTTTTTCATTGCTCTTCGGTTGTTTGTTTGTAAGCCGAGGCTATTAGCGATAAAAAAAAGAGAGCGATTCCATCAAGACCTCATGATCATGACACATCACTATCGAGACAAGTGAGACACAAATCTGATGGCAACTGTTGGAACATTATAAAATATTTCCTTGAGTAAACTTGGAACATTATAAAATATCATCTTCCACGCAAATTTTTACCTAAACTGCACCAACATGATATTATTTATCGGAATCGACAGGCTTTTTTGCACATTTTAATTTGCATTTTTTCTGTTTAATAATAATAATTAATGTACGGTACAACCAAATCAAAATTGCTTAAGTGGCAATAAAAGCAAAGTTTAAAAAGGACATATACTTGTTGTTTTGAGTTAAAAGTAAAAATTTGCAAAAAAAATCCTGATTTTTAAAATATCTGTAGCTTCTAGAGAAAATCTACTGTATGTACAATGCCGGCAAAAAAAATCTTTACAATTTGTACGGCAAAAAAAAACTTTACAAGAAAAATCCTCATAAGTTTATTACTTATTGCTCCCGCCAAAAACATTGTTTCCAACAAACGCTTGCAGTTACGTCATATGCTAGTCTCTGGCTATGCTTTATCGCATAGCCATTGCTCTGCGTGCCTCGTGTTGCTTTACAGCTAGTCAAATAATAGGTCAATAAAATTCGACAAAACTTTTCATTTTTTTAAAGTTTTGAGATGTTGTAAAAATTATTACAAAAATTAAAATGGGTCAAAAGAAGATACAAATCGAAGAAAAAGCTCGGGCCTTGACTTTATTAGAGAAGGGAGAGTTTGTGACTGCTGTAGCCGACGATGTTGAAATCGCAAGAAAGGCAAACTATCAACTAAAAAGATAGGCAACATTATTGCCACCAGGGATGGTACCAAAAAGAAATTCCGGTCTGGCGCACCTAAAAAGATCTCTTCAAGAAACAATAAGCTTTTTGAAGTTTTTAAACGAATTAAGCGTTTGTCGGAAACAATGTTTTTGGCGGGAGCAATAAGTAATAAACTTATGAGGATTTTTTTGTAAAGTTTTTTTTGCCATACAAATGTAAAGATTTTTTTTGCCGGCATTGTATTAATTTAGCGTCACAAATTTTGTATAAAGAAGTGTGGACATCAATAGAACAAATATTGTGTTTTCCTGTGAGCAAACTGAATATAAATTTGCAATGTCACTGCGAGTTATACGTATTACTTTGAACAGAAGTAATATTTTTGAAATAAAAATTGAACAATTTTTAGAGATACTTTAAAACTGAAAAAAACTTAAGTAGAATTATGAAACAAAGCAAAAGAGCAATCGACAACAGGATCGCATAGATATAGAGCGATTCTTTTAGGCGACTCTGTTTGACATAAGTTTGGTTCAACTCCTACTGTGGTATCTTTGGGAAAACATTTTACTGCATATTTTGCTAGCAAACAACCGTTTCACTTGAGGGTCGCTAGCTGGCCTATTGTAATAGGTTTATTCATTACATCTCAGCCAACACGCCTGTGCAGGGCCCTTGAGGGTAAAATGTGGGCAATGCGGGCTCGTGCGGGCAAGCCAAAACCGTAAGAGCCCGGTACAGGTCCGGTGCAGTTTTCACGAGGGTAAAGTGCAGTGTTCAAGTGGGCTATCGTCGAAAGCAGACGTGTGCAGGAACCGTGCGTTTCCGGTACAGATTGGTAAATAGCAAGTGCCAAAATTTTCAGTAAAATTTTGATGTTGTAATGATGTGCAGGACTTGTGCAGGTCCTGTGCAGTTCGCTATGCAGGTGTTATGCGAGTTTCGAGTGGGGAATTACAGCTGAAAACCTGTAGAGGTTTTGTGCGGGTCCCGTTCAGTTTGTCGTATTGTCCGAATAAAATTTTTGAAACGCAATGTGTATGCAAAGCCCGTGCCCGAACTGTGCAGGTCCTTCACAGTTTATTACATAAAATCTTTAAACATTATTTGAAGTTTGTATGTAGAAATCATGTGCAGGAACTATGCGGGTCTTGTGCAGTTTTCTATGCAGGTATTATGCGGGTTTCAGGTGGACAATCCAAGTAGGATAACTGCACAGGTTTTGTGTTGGTCCCGTGCAGTTTATTAAGTAAATTTTTTTAATATTTTCAAGAATGTCAAATTTCAAGAACGTCAAACGACGACGACAAGTATATTTTTAAATATTTTCAAGAATCCAAGGAAATTTAACAAAGACTTGTTGTTCTGTGCAGGTCCTTCACATTTTCTCAGATAAACTTTTAAAACATTATTTGAAGTTTGTTTTTAGAAATCATGTTCAGAAAATGTGCGGGTCCTGTACAGTTTTTTATGCAAGAGTTATACGGGTCTCAGATGGGCAATCCAAGTAGGATAACTGCACAGATCCTGTGCTGGTCCCATCCAGTTTATTAAGTATATTTTTTGATATTTTCAAGAATTCAAAGCAATACAACAAAGACTTGTTGGTCCTGTGCAGGTCCTTTTCAGTTTATTAGATAAAATTTTTAAATATTATTTGAAGTTTACATGTAGGAAATCAGGTTCAGGAAATGTGCGGGTGTTTTCTATGGAGGAATTATACGGGTCTCAGGTGGGCAACCAAGTAGGATAACTGCACAGGTCCTGTGCGGGTCCCATGTAGTTTATTAAGTATATTTTTTGATATTTTCAAGAATTCAAAGCAATACAACAAAGACTTGTTGGTCCTGTGCAGGTCCTTCACAGTTTCTCAGATAAACTTTTAAAATATTATTTGAAGTTTGCAAGTAGAAATCATGTACTGGAACTGTGCAAGTACTGTACAGTTTGATATACAGGTGTTATGCGTTTTATCAAAGAGATATTCGTGCTTGGGCCACTATTGGTAATGTCAATGATGCGTTCATTGATTTTTCATATGTATGTAATGAGGGTAGAAATATTTTTTATTGTCATCTCTATAATTATCCTCCTGACTCGCAGGAAAAAGTCAAAAACCTTATACTTGGGGCAACCATCAAGCGATTATCCCGACCTGCTTTTAAAAGTATCAAGATATTGTTGTAAATTTTAATGTTTTTTAGCAACGTAAAATTATGTCTTTGCAGTCGCTAGTAGCCTAAGACGACCTTCCACTAGTTAATCAAAATGAACACTTTATTTTTTGATTATTCAACTGCAATTATTTTGAATATTTTATTTCAATCTCCGTTCAATTTTTTATAATTTTTTTCGATGTTCAATGTGTTGCTTGTAATAAAAAAATCAATTTTTACTTAATTTGGGAGCATAAAATTTGGAATGCTTAACTAATTTCAGAATAAAAAGTATAGCCAATGTACTTTAAAACATAGTTTTATTTAGGACGTTTTGAAATTATAACTCATTCTATTATCAACTGCGTAAAACTAAATATATAATTTTAATTTGAAAATATAAATTTAGATAATTTATGACGTAACGGAATAAAATATTGCCAATATATATATTTTATTGTGTTACATCATAAATTATCTAAATTTAAATTTTCAAATTTACTTCTTCTTCTCCTTTCAACCTTTCCCTTCAGTCAGGGGTGGCCACAGCGTATCATCATTCTCCACATCTTTCTGTCTTCAACATCCGTCTCCTTCACACCAACTTCCTGCATATCTTCCTTTACTGCATCTAAAAATCTTCTCTTTGGTCTCCCTCTTCTCCTCTTTTCCGGTAACTCCATTTCCATCATTTTTCTTCCTACATACTCTTGGTCTCTCCTCATGACATGTCCATACCACCTCAGCCTGCCCTCCCTCATCTTCATTCCTAACTGTTCAACCTTAACAGTACTCCTGATATGCTTGTTTCTAATCTTGTCTTTTCTCGTCACTCCCATAGCAAACCTCAACATTTTCATCTCTGCGACTTCCTTCTCTTCTACTTGTTTTTTTGTGACTGCTACTGTCTCAAGTCCATACACCATTGCTGGTCTTACCATTGAACTGTACACTTTTCCTTTTACTCTAGCTGGTAACCTCCTGTCGCAGATTACTCCTGATACTCTTCTCCATCCATTCCATCCTGCCTGTACTCTCTTCTTTACCTCCCTCTCACAACCACCACTTTCTTGCACCGTTGATCCCAAATACTTAAATTCCTTTACTCTTGGCACTTTTGCATCCTCCATCTTTACTGTTTCGTCATCATTTCCTCCATTTATGCAAAGATATTCGGTCTTTGACCTACTTACTTTCATCCCTCTTCTTTCCAATGCATACTTCCAGGATTCTAATCTTCGCTCCACTTTTTCCCTGGTCTCTTCACAAATCACAATATCATCAGCAAACAGCAACGTCCATGGTGGTTCTCTCCTTACTTCATCTGTTAGCCTGTCCATTATCACTGCAAAAAGGAATGGACTTAACGCTGATCCATGGTGCAGTCCAACCTTGACCTTGAAACTTTCTGTAGTTCCTACTGCACACCTCACTGCTGTTTCGCTTCCCTCATACATATCTTGTACTAGTTGTACATACTTTTCCACTATTCCAGATTTTCTCATACAGTACCACAGCTCTTCCCGTGGAACCCTGTCATAAGCCTTCTCTAGGTCCACGAATACACAATGTAGCTCTCTTTGACCTTCCCTGTACTTTTCCATCAACATTCTTAGAGCAAACATGGCATCGGTGGTTCCCTTTCCTGGCATAAATCCATATTGCTGTTTGCTGATCTCCACTCTATCTCTTAACCTTGCTTCAATAATCCTTTCCCATACCTTCATTGTATGGCTCATTAGCTTTATTCCTCTGTAGTTTCCACAACACTGTGCGTCCCCTTTGTTTTTATAGATTGGGATAAGCACACTCCTTCTCCATTCTTCTGGCATCCGTTCACCCATTAATAGTCTGTTGAACAGTCTGGTCAAAAACTTTATCCCCATCTCTCCCATGCACTTCCAAACTTCTACTGGCAACTCATCTGGCCCAACTGCTTTACCTTTTTTCATCCTTCTTAGTGCATTTTTTACTTCTTCTCTACTGACACAATTTACCTCTTCGTTAACCACTTCTGTTTCCTCTGTCCTAGGGTCTCTGTTATTTTCCTCCTTCATCAGTTTCTCAAAGTACTCCTTCCATCTCTTTAACACTGCTTCCGAATTTACCATCACATTACCATTTTCATCCTTTATAACCCTCACATGCTGTACATCTTTCCCTGCTCTGTTTCTCTGCCTAGCCAATTTGTACAACTCCTTTTCACCTTCTTTTGTTTTCAATCTAGCATACAAATTGTCATATGCACGTCCCTTTGCCATTGCAACTGCCTTCTTTGCCTTACTCTTCTTTTCTTTGTATATCTTTTTAGTATTTTCATTTCTTATTTTGTCCCATTCTTTCTTTGCCTCTTTCTTTTCTTTTATGCTTTTTTGAACTTCCTCATTCCACCACCAAGTCTCCCTGTCTCCTTTTCGTTTTCCGAATGTTACTCCCAGTACAGTTTCAGCTGTTTTTCTTAGCATTTCTGCCGTTTTGTCCCACTCATCAGGTAACCCATCCTTGCCTCCCAAAATCCTGGTCACCTCTTGTCTAAACGCTTCTTGACAGCTTGTCTCTTTTAGTTTCCACCATCGTATCTTTGGCTTTACTTTCTCTGCCTTTTTCTTTTTCACCATAAGAGCCATTTTGCATACCACCATACGGTGCTGCTTTGCAACACACTCATTCAATATTACCTTACAATCACACATTTCCTTCAAGTTTCTCCTTCTGCACATCACATAATCTATTTGGGTACTTTTTCCTCCACTTTTGTATGTCACTCTGTGTTCATCTTTCTTCTTGAAATAAGTATTGACAATCGCCAAATCCATTCTTTTCCCAAAATCCACAACCATTGATCCTTCCTTATTTCTTGTTCCAGCACCGTACCTCCCCATTATTTCCTCATCCCCTATGTTTCCTTCGCCCACATGTCCATTAAGATCTGCACCAAGAACTATCCTCTCTTCTTTTGATATACTTTCAATCAATTCATCCAGGTCTTCCCAAAAATCATTTTTCTCCTCCATGCTGTTGTTAACCTGTGGAGCATATGCGCTTACTATATTTAGGATGGACCCATTTACCTCCAGCTTCATGGCCATCAGTCTGTCTGACACCCTCTTCACTTCCAAGACACTTTCAGCCAGCTCCTCCCTCAGCACTATCCCTATCCCATTTTTTCTTCCGTCAGCTCCGTTGTAGAATATTTTGCATCCACCTCCAATGTTTCTTGCTTTACTCCCTTTCCACCTTGTTTCCTGTAGACACAATATGTCTACATTTCTTCGCTCCATCATATCTGCCAGCTCTCTTCCCCTTCCAGTCATCGTTCCAATATTTAAAGTACCCACTCTAATGAGTGAGCATCTTCCTTTCCATGCTTCTCGCTGCTTCTTCACTCGCTTTCCTCCTCTTTTTTTGCTTTTATTTTCACAATGTTTAGCAGTAGCATAATTTCCACAGGTGCCCTGCTGTGCAACACCTGAGGCGGTTGTTGGTAACCCGGGCCTCGACCGATCCGGTATGGATTGATGATGATTTCGCATTTGTCTGTTTTGGCAAAAAATTTTTACGCCGGATGCCCTTCCTGC
Organism: Diplosoma virens; assembly: GCA_963680785.1. Taxonomy (NCBI): domain Eukaryota; kingdom Metazoa; phylum Chordata; class Ascidiacea; order Aplousobranchia; family Didemnidae; genus Diplosoma; species Diplosoma virens. Next base: position 43,166,202 of record OY796884.1, on the reverse strand, counting down.
CGCAACCCTGCCCATTTATCCGGGCTTGGGACCGGCATCAAGAGACACAAAAAAAGTGCCTCCGATGGCTGGGTTACTATTAAAAGATAATAAATTTTCAAATTTACAATTAATTATTTAGTTTTACGCAGTTGCTAATGAAATAAGTTATAATTCCGAAACGTATTAAATAAAACTATATTTCAAAGTATAATGGCTATTTATTCTGACATTAGTTAAGCGTTCCAAATTTTATGCTCTGAGGTTCATAGAGAGCCATTATGAAACAAAAGCTAAAGTAGTTTTAAAAAAGTCAGAGAGGCTAGTTTGCAAAATACAAAAAAAGGAAAGCAGACATAAAATTTTTAAGATTTTATCTAATTTATCAGCCTTGTCCTAAGTTCACCAAATTTAAGCTGCATAAGTCTTTAAGACAATCTTTAACTCAAGCGTCAGCTCAAAGAAAATCTTTAGTTACGGCAGAAATAAAATCACATTTAAAGTGCTTAAATTCTTTAGAAATTGAGTTTTTAACATTAAAACTACAATTGTCTAAAAATATTGGCAGGTTTTCATTTATGTACATTAATCGATTTTCAGAAGAACAGAAGAAAGAGTATGAAATAAAGTGTTTTAAATACACCAAAAGGAACTCTGGAATTTAGGTTTAGATATTTCAGCAATGTACTTAGAAAATACAAACACTATTCCCAATTTATCTGCGTGCTTCGTCATAGACTCTGAAAAGAAACTACTTAGTAAAGGTTTAGATTTTGCTATTTTGCTATTTAGATTTTGCAATACTTAAATATTCTTGATGCTCAAGCTGAGATTGAAAATTTATATTAATACCACGATGTTCAATTAAGCTTGAGCCAACCTCAACGTACTGAGTTTAAACGTATGCTTATTAATTATTGGCAATATTTTTTTCTGTTACGTCATAAATTATCTAAGTTTTTAAAGCTCAACATTTTTGTGTCAATGGAATAATGAAATTATCTGTCATCTTAAGCACAATAAAATAAGTGTTAAAATGCGCTTTTTAGCTAACTATTTACGTAAAGATTGCCAAAAATTAGTAACAATTTTTAGCAATCTTTTATGCGTTTTTTTAATAATGCTGTTTGAATTTATTTTTCTTTTTTCAGAAACTTTAGCACATACTGTGCACTAGGACGCACCCTATATTTGTAAAATAAACTGCAATGTTAGCATTACTTTGATCGAATAATGCAGCTTGATAAATTCTTGACTAAATGCTTTGTTAGTTTACGTTAAAATTTGTTTTTCATAAACTTTAATTTGCATAATATTCAAAACTTTCTAGATTTAAATTGCGGCAACAATAGCAAATCTTTAAAAACGACAAACTTGTTATTTTGAGTTAGAAGTAAATTTTGTTATTATTAAATTATCTACGTTTAAAATGAAGCAATCCCTAAATAAGTAGTTTGTATCAAAAGCTTATATTTGTGTGCTGGATAATATACACAGTTATAAAAAAAAAAATTGTAAAGTTGTTTTAACTACAAACGCAAACGATCTTAAAGTACTAATGAAAAACAACATTTATATTCACGTTGTGGCAAGGTTGATGCCAGGTTACATTGCGACGTTTCTTCGCCACCCAACCACCACCCAATTACAACGTTTACTCAAAAATATTTATATAAATCAATTAAGTCACAAATTCAATATTTAAAGATCGTTTCACAACTTTATCAAATGCCAAATTACTGATTTTTAAATAAAAATATTATTTTTTTAGGATTAACGCTGTAGCAACGCTGATGCCATGTAGAATTGGCCACGTTATTTTGCCACCAAAATACTACTTAAAAATAACATTGACTTATAATGGTAATTTTTAAAAAATGTAACGTTTAAATTTTTTTTACTTCAGACAGACAGACCAATGTATTTACGAGGATTGTGAAAATAAAACAAAAAAAGAAATACAGTTAATATACGTATTTGAAAAAACAATAATATACGACAGTTTATAAGTCTTTTATGAAATATGAAAAAATAAGGAAAAATAAAAATAAAATAAATAATAACGAAAAAGTGAAAATCTTGACGGAGACTGCGAAGGACCGGTTAAGGTCATCAATTCAAGCAGTCACCGAAAAAACAAATACGTTATTAGTGCACAGCAATTAGTTGTAAGGATTGTACGTTAGTAGGTTATCAACAGTATAATTGTAATACAAAATGATTTAAAATTAAACTTAAATTTGTAAAAAGATTGATTTTGTAGTTCAATAGGGATAGAGTACCAAATATTTGTTCCTTGAAATTTTATTGATCTTTGGCAACGGGACGTATAAATTTTAGGAAGATATAAGGTATTATGAGAGTGAGATCTGGTAGGGCGGTTATGAATTTGGCGTGTTGTAGTAAAGAAGGAAGAAAGATAATCGGTATTGCTTTTCGAAATGCTGGTGCATAATTTTAGCGATTTCATAAATATACAAATCTGCTAATTTTAAGATCTTTAGTTTGTAATAATATGGCGAAACGGATTTTTTTGGTGAAATGTTGAAAATTATACGAATGGATTTATTTTGAAGACGTTGAAGTTTATTGCAGTAGGATGTAAACGTACTTCCCCAGATCGGTAGAGCATGCAATAGATGAGGGTGTATCAAAGAGAAATAAAGAAGTCTAAGAGCAGATAACGGAAAAATATGTCGCAATTTGCTAAGGATACCAACTGCCTTAGCTGACTCGGTTTCAAGTTGGAGAATGTGAGGTTTAAAATTTAATTTGTTATCTAATAACACTCCGAGGTATTTGCATATTTGGCTAGAATTTATTTTGGAATTTCCGTAAGGAAGATTTAGGTTTAAACTAGGTACGTCAAGTTTGGGAGATATTGGTAGTATAAATGACTTTTATGAATTAATTTGAATTTTGTTTGCATTAAACCAGTCTTTTAAGCGAGACACTTCGGTTGCACAGATGTTTTCCAGAGATGTAAGAGAAGAGTGATTTAAAAACAAGCAAGTATCATCAGCGAATAGACACGGGTTGGTATGAAGAGCATTGGGGAGATCATTGATATAGATTAAGAAGAAAAATGGTATAAGAATTAAGCCTTGAGGAACGCCAATATTAATAGGTTTATATAAAGAAGATGCATTGTTTATAGTTACGTTGTTGTCTTCTATAGAGATAATTTTTGATTAGTGAATGAGCTGAACCTCTTATGCCATAGTGATACAATTTGTCCCGTAAAATTTTGTGACAGACTGTTCAAAAGCTTTACGAAAATCCATAAATATTAAAGCGGTGTAATGATTGTTTTTTATGGCATGATATGCGTTAGTTAATATGTCCATCAAGGCGTGAATTACACTGTGGTTTTCTCTAAAGCCGTACTGATTTGGATACAAATTTTGTTTTTGCAAAAAAATTTGGTAAAGCGATTTTTTATCAATTTTTCCAGAATTTTTGATAAGTTAGGAAGTAAGGCTATTGGGCGATAATTGCCTATATTATCTTTATTTCCTGATTTAAAAATAGGAATCACTTTGGCAGTTTTAAAGACATGGGAAAAAATATCTAGTTCAAGAACTTCCAAAATAGACAGCTAATATGGGTGCTAAAACAAATGCTTCTACACATAAAAAAAATTACTGATGTTGTCACATCCTCAAGCTTTAGGCGGGTTTGTTAAAAGTAACATGTAAACAATTTCGTTAGCCGTTGGAAGTTCTAGGACAATAGAGTTTAAAACTGGGTTTTTGAGGTAAGCAGAGTAAATGGTGTTGTTTTGATGTCCCATATTTTTACCGAAACTATTCCCGATTTCCACAAAATACTTATTAAATTCTTGTGCTATATCAGATGTATAATCAACAAATATATTATAGACGTTAATGTTTTTGACAAAAGAGTTAACGGTTTTACGAGGTATAAGTGAATTAATTATTTGCCACACTTTTTTCGGATTGATGTTATGTTTAGAAATATATTCCGTGTAGTACATTTTTTTGGACAATTTTTTTACTCTTGTTAATTTATTAACATATTTTTTAAAAATTGTTTTTCAAAGGCATTACCCGTTAAAAAGTAAGTGCGGTATAGCTTTTGTTTATGTTTAATAAAAGTAATTTATACCTTTTGTCAGCCAAGGCGTTTGACTGAAACGCCTCCATTTTCTAGAAACAGTTTGCATTGGTGCATATTTATCGATAACTTCTTCTATATTTACTATTAAGTTATTAATTTGTTAATGCTATGTTCAATTATCAAAGTTTGTTGATGTTATTGGCAGATTGGTGAATTCATAGACTATTGGTTCTAAAGTATGGTGTAGGTCGTGGCGAAATGCATCTTCTTCAACATTATTAATATTACGGTATGTTGTGTTAGTTTTTATGATTGGAGAGTTATACGGTAAGGAGGAGATAGAGCGGAAGATAGGAAGATGGTCAGAGATGTAAAACTTTAATATTCCAGGGGTAATTTCATCCCTAACTATGTTGGTTATTATATGGTCGATTGCTGTTTGAGACGAGGTTGCAATGCGAGTGGGTTTATTTATGCAGCACGTAAACCCGTTGCTGTAAAGTGTTTCCAAATATTGGTGCAATAAATGCCTATACTAATAGCTGCACATGTTTATGTTGACATCACTCATAATAATAACGTTCTTATTACAACGGTTTAGCATTTGAAGTGACTCATCAAGCGCATCATAAAATGGAGAATGATTGTTGTAAGGATGACGATAGATTACAGCAAAAATATACGAGGATTTTATGTTTGGAAAACTAACGTTCAACCATAGATCTGCACAACCGTTGACTCCAAGATTAAGGGTTTCATTAAATGTGAAGTTTAAATGATCAGAAATATATGCACCAACATCACCAGCTTTAGTTGGAGAAGGACAATGCATAAAGGTATAACCAGGAATAGTAATGTTTGTAGAAGGTTCAATATTTATACGGGTTTTCGAAATAAACAGAATACTGGGGGGCTGGTCTAATTGTGAAAGAAAATCAAATAAATTATCAAAATGTGCTTGAAGCGATGACATATTTAGATGAAGAAATAGATGAAAGGAATCTTTTTTAGTACTATTATTCAGTCTACTTAAGTCGAACTAGTTGCAGAGATTAACATTGGAACTAAAAGAGTTAGAAATAAAATCAGTTAAGTTTTGTTGGTTTAAATCGATGGTGACTGCTTGACTATCAGAATCACAGCAATTAGTAGCTGCACACATAACGTCAGTCGCGCAAAACGCAGCAGTTGCCAGCTAACAGTGACCAGAATGAGAAAGCTACAAATACATTGATGTGAGGCAGACTATGTAATCAAGTTGCAATATTAACTAGCACAAAAAGAACTTGTTTGAGACTCAGGGAAGACGAGCAATAATTCAAATTTGCACAATTGAATATAAGCCATTCATTAGGAAAGCGGGATTTATGAATTTACCGATACAAAAGCAGCTTATTTTCTAATAACTTAGCAAAAATGATAATCTACAAGCTAAAATATTTGTTTAGTGAATGAGCGAAATAAATATCCAAATAAGTACATAGGCTATAGTAATTAATATAGAAATTTATTAGCGACAGGCGACCATTTATCTTAAAAAATTGAAAGTATATTATTGAAGAGCGGCTGTTTTGTTCGTAAATGAAACATAAGTATATATAAGCATACTGTAGTGTATATGAAATACGCAAAAATTCAACAGTGATAATCATTTTCTGTAGATACTTTAACGTTATCTATATACAAGCAATAGTGGCCATTTTCTGCTCTCCAGCTTATTTTTTTCTTCAGAGCTTTGGCCTCTTTAAAAGCAGGTAATAGAGCTTTACACTCAAGTTGAAATTGCTTGGGCAAATGTTCTGTTATATACGTAAAATTTTGCTTGTTCAATTTTCTTGCATTGTTAAATTGCTTTAAGTTTTTCAAGCTACTAATGATTAAACGCTTGTCGTTTGAATTAGTTAATTTAATAATTATAGGTCGGTTTATCTTTATGCCATTCTTGAGGACCGGATGTTGGGGCAAGCGGTGATAATCGGCAAGCATTATAGCAGAAGGATCTTTTATTTGCAAACCACATTTCATAAATCTTGCGCTAGCTGTAAGGTAGTTTCTCGCTTTTCCCAAACATTCGTGTCAGTTTCTTCTATTCGATTAATTAGTATGTTAAATCGCTTTTCATACAAATCCTGTATAACATCTTCAGCAAACTGATCAACTTGTCGCTCACATCTGCTTTTGTTTTAAGTTCCTGTTGAAATGTAGAGATTTTTTCTTCAACTAGATATTTGAATTTAGTTATGCGCCCATCAAAGTTTTCTAGTTTTTTATTTAGCTTGTCAATTCTTTCTGAGATATTGCCAACTGCTTTGAGTACTTCATTCAATTTTCTTTCTATATTACTATTCATACTTTTTTGATTTTTACTTCTATTGAAAGTAGAAATTTTCTGGTAATTTGCTAGACTACAACTCAGAGATTAAACGCATCCATCCACTAAGCGCATTCACGCATAGTTCTGTTCCAATTATTTAAAATGATTTAAAGAAAACTCAAACTTTTTTTTCTTATTTGTGAGAACGTTGTGGCCTCGCGACTTTTACCACGTTATTTCGCTAACCAACTTCCTCCTATATCTAACTTGGAATACACGTGGTGTGTTTGCTATCTCCGGAAGAGGATGGAGGTAATTGCTTGTCTTGAATATAACGCCTTTGACGCTTTTCTGCGAGGTATGAATATGGAAATGACAATAAAAAATTTAAGAAACTATAAGGGTGTTCAAACGTTGTAATTCAGAGCGCCATTACCTCTTCATTTTTATAAACAATCGCAGGCCATAATGAATGAATATATAAATAAATTGTTCAAATTATAGCATACATAAATTTTATAACAACAAAAAATTGTTTGCTTTGTTTTTGAAAAAATAAATAGGATCAAATAATAAATTTTTATAGTGAAAAGGGTTCGATCCAAGTTAGCATGGACAATGGTCCGAAACAGTCATTAAAACTAACGACCAAAACAAGTTGTATTATTGTAATTCTGTACCGATTACGGCCCAGGAGATACTTGCAAAAATTTGGCTTCCAGCGGGTAAAAGATTGGGCACACGTAATGTAATCCGAACTCTTAGCGATTACATTATTTTGAGTAAGTGCACTCGCGCCATATTAAACTCAAAAAAATTCGAATTAAGCATATTATTAGCCGTGTCGCGGACCATATTCAGGCCATTTACAGGCAATCTTTTGCTCAGATCTGAATTAAATATTGTATTCTATTGCATTGTCCGCTTTAAGTCTTCGCGCAACTTTATCGTTAACATAGAGTTATCACTATTAGAGTCTAATTCCAAATTTATTTTAAGATGTTTTTAAACTTCAATCTAAAAACTTTAGCTTCAAGTTAACATTAAAGTCATTTTTATCAAATTTAATCACAGTTTTAAAGTTTTCAAGCAATTACAACACAGTTTTAAAGCAACTTTTGCTGGCGTACTGATTTTCAAGGTACGTATATAACTAGCTGTAAATTAATTGTAACAAACAACATTTAAAAATCCATGTTCGCTCTCTAGAGCTACTGCTATATTTAGGCTGAATCAAAGCTATATAATCTATCTTGCTATTGTAGATCTAGTGTAGCTTTTTGTATTATTTCTTTTGTTCTTTTGTTAAAGCTTGCCTTCAAGCTAAAAAAACTCGCTTTAAAAAAGACTATTTACGTAATCAATTACTTGATTTTTCTAAAATCGGATTTATTTAGTGTGAATGTTTCAACGGCAAGGGTGTGGGAAGAAACATTCAAAGCACTACTAGGCTTGCTTGTTGCCGAAAGAAAAAAATCTATATTAAGTTTTTGTTTGTAACCGTATTAGGTTGTAACAGATGGACCTGATCACAATAAAAAGTTTGATTAAACTAAATGTAAAAAAGTAGTAAAACTATAGATAAAAGAAGCTTGACTCTAAGCTTTTTATCACTTCAAATTGCGGTAAAGCTGGTCAATTGAATGTTATTTTTAAGAAAATTGCAAAACTCATAACAAAAACATTAAGTAACAAAAATATCAAAAATCCCGGTCTCGAGACCAATTTAAAAAAACAAGACCGATACCACATGACCTCGAGACCGATACCACATAAACTCGAGATCGAAACCGAGACCATCAGCACAAAAGCGAGACGAGACAGAGACTGCAAAGAATAGTCTCGAGACCTTCATCACTAGTAGCTATGCGTACATAGTGATATTGTTGCAATATCTATATTTTTGCATAATAATCATCAATAAAGTGGTATATTTTTTCTGAAAAATTGCCGTCTTTTTTATCACAAGCAGATTCCAAGTAACTGTAATGCATTTTTCTCTATTTTTGCATAATAGGTTATAATTTATGTAAATCTTTGTTTAATTTGAACTAAATATTGTCGTCAACACTTATTAACAGACACATTTACTTTTATCCACACCTCTTTACCAAGAACCATATTCACACTTGTCTACCAAGCACCGCCAATATTACACAAAAAAATGCATCCTTGTACAAGACTTTTGCACATAAAAGTGCACAAAAAAATTTGATAATGCGAGAGATGAAATAATGACAAGTTGGTTTGGTCCATATACTTTCAAATAAAATCAAACTTAATGAGATGTTTGGTTTCATTTTTTTATTTTATTTTTTCATTTTATTTATTTTCCTGACTTGCAGGATAGCGGTATTCCATAGGGCAAGCCATTACCGCAACCTGCTTTCGGAGATATTGAGATATTGCTGTCCACTTGTACTTTAATAGAAATATGACTGTAGTTTAAAACTGCTTGCCAAGACCACCAAGCAGAGGAAAGTACAGTAAAGTGTCTTTCCCAAGAACTCAACAGAATGGCTCGAGTGGTTTTTAAACCGAGACCATGTTGATCATAATTACGGCGCTTTAACTATTTGGCCAGGCTGCTTACTTTAAACCAATTTTAAACTTTCGTGATTGACTTTAAAAAATAAATGTGTTTCCTTGTCCACTTCTGGTGTTTCCGTGATGTTAATAGCAAAACATATGCCATTTTTCAACAAACTAATACTCTAAACAAATCAACAAAATCGCAGTGCGGGACCGACATTGACTTTGTTAAATCTGTTTTGAGTATTATTGATTTTTTCTGGTTCCAAATACTACGTCTGCACCATCTACAAGTACTTCGATAAAAACCGATCTTTGCAAAAACAAAAATTTAAAAACTCCAAAACCAATGAATCTTGCCAAAATTTTATTGTGGACAAGATAAATTTTTCGTATTAATCTTAAAATATCTAATCTGGTCTTGTTGCCAGTTAACTTTAAAAAGTTGGCTAGTGTTTAAATATATTTTAAAATTAAGTTAAGTTTTATTAAATCAATCAAGTGCTAAGAATTACCAAACACACACAAAAAAATAAAAGGTTATGATATGATATTTATCGCAAGAATGTATAAATCATTTATGGTAGATAATTGCTTTCTACAATAATGAATGGGCAAAATAGGTTGGTTTAAAGGAAGCAATGAATATATCATTTCTTGTGATAAACTTTACATAAACCTCTAGTTCGGTTTACAAGCAATTTGATAAACAATTCGAAATCTCAATTTTTAATCACTTTTTGTCAAATAAGCCTTAAAGAAATCAACAATCTGCTTATGAATAAATACAACAAGCACCGTTCTACAACTTCATTACTCTTTTGAACATACCCTATTTAAATTAAAAGTTTTTGAATTTGTATGTTGTGAACCTAGTAAAGACTGTTTTTCGTTTACTAGCTTTTTGCAAAAGCACCGATACAATAAGCAATTATTTATTGTTTGAATAAACTTGACAAACACCGCTGGTTGGCTTTTATCAACTTTTTCTAATATTTTTATTAACAACTATCAAAATTAAGTTTTATATAACAAGTATAAAATTATTTGTGCTTGTTACTATTTTTTTCAAATAATTCTAAGTAAAATTCTGTCAACCAAACTTCAAACTTAAACATAGTAACTCTACATTTATGATGGTTGCAATATTTGGAAAGAAAAAATTTAATAATCTAACAATATTACAGTATATTGAAAAGATAGAACGATAAACATGGCCACCTAAATAAAACAAACAAACAATAATGTCATTTTCATGTTTGTAGCGTATATTAATAAATTTAGATCAATTTATGTTTGTAATGCAAATAAAAGTTTTGATTAAATTAGTTCGAAATAGCTATATTGATTCAAATTGCAAAATATTGCTTTTGTCGATAACTTAAAAAAACTGCTTCTATGTTTTTGCAAATCACGGAAGAGTTGATAAAATCATTACGTCATCATATATATTTCAAATGATCTGGAATTTTGTCTAATTATACTCAAAGTCGTGCACAAATATAATTAATGTTTGAAGTAAATCATGGTCTTATAATTATGTTTGCCACTTAGCCAATGACGTAACTTGGCGTTTATTTTTAGAAATTTATTCTTGATTACAAGCAAGATGACGTTCAATCAGTTTGTTTTAAAATGCGACTATGTGAAAAATCATTCATTTGATTTGGTAGATTCTTTGACAGGTAACATGTTTTTTGCTGTTTAGCTGCAAATCATTTTTATATACTTTAGGTCTATATTTGTAAAAAACAAGTTTTTAAATAAAAAAGTAAAATAAAAAGTTGTTTTATAAAAATACATATTGAGCTACACGAGTAAAATCTAGTAAATGCGCTTTTACTTTATATATATTGCCAGACAATAATACGTTATTATAATATATTGTTAATATAATAAATTATTATAAAATATTATCAAACAGATTTAATATATTATCAAACATATACGAGTATATATTCTATTTGATTAAGATGCTGTGTCCCCTGATAAGCTTCACTGGCGAAACAGTCTGTTGGGAATATTTTAATAAAATATCTTTTAAAAAATATTATGTTCCGATAAATATGAGTATCATCAAACAGATGTTTGCTTTTTTTTAATAAGTTTTACAAAAGAAAAGGAAACAAATATTTTAAAGTATTTGTCCAACATGTAATTAGATAAATCAAATTTTAAGGCTTAAGTTTGAGTAAAGTAATCATGTTATAAATTTCTTGTACAACATATTTTACTATAAATATACTTAGAATAAGCCATCTTTCTTTTTCAAACCTGAAATTTTAAAGAAATTGTTTTTTTTTTACAACTTGGTAAAATAGGTTTTAACTGTTACATTGTGACGTAAATTTTGTTTAAATTTTAGAGTTCTTAAAATCTTATGATCATGATTTTAAGTTCTGCTTTTGATATTTTATTAAGTTTTTTAATTCTGGGGCTTTGTTGGAACCAACTAAACGCTTCTAGACAAGTAACATTGACTTGTGGCTCTGATGAAGCAACTCAAAAAGGATCACCTGGTTCACCTGGAAAAAGAGGCCCAAAAGGATCGATCGGTGCTCCAGGCCGAAAAGGTATATTTATGTATACTATTACTTATAGCGATTTATCAAAACCAAAAAAAAAAAAAAAAAATCAAACCTACAAATTTGAAAACTTTACAGTAAATGAAATTATAATAACATAGTACTTGCTGAAGTTTTGTTTAAAATAAGTGAATTAACGTAAGTTATTCTCACACGCTAACTTAATCTAAAAAGTTTGTACTAAATGTTTTATCTTTAAATTACATTGTTTGAAAACAAATGACCAAGTTTAAATGATATGAATTTATAAAAGCTCTTGACATAAATTGGCATCGAAGTCAAAAAGAATTTCACTGATGAGATATATCTTAATCTCAAAATTAACTTTAAACATTTTGGTTTATATTGACGTCATGTTCATGACTTACATTAATTTTAATGTATTCTTAATGCGAACTTCGTGACAATGTCAATATTTTAAGAGTTTAAAATACTTAACAGTTTGGTGTTTTTGGTTAATCTTCAAAATATTGTTTAAATTAATGGTTTTTAATTTTTTTATCTTTCTTCATCTTTTTAACAGCAATTTAAAGTTAAAAGATTTTGGATTCGTTTTATCTAAAAGTTCAAAACACAGTACAAAGATAAAGATGATTTTTTTACATCAAAGAGATTATTATTATAAGAGATTTTACTTTTTGAAAAATAAAAATAATATAATTTTTTGAATTTTAAAAATTTAGTAGTAGTTGTTTGGGTTGGGCCAAAAATATTTGCTAACCCGGAACTAAAAGAATTGTTGGCAAGGTTTTAACACAAATATTACTTAAGAAAATGTAATGTCTTCTAAGTTACATATTTTTAAGTGAGATTTGTGTTAAAATGTTGTTTTTATTGAAATTGTTTTTCCAATTTAAAACTAAAAGTTGTTTTTCCAAATTGTAAAGTAAATAATGAAAACCAGGAAATTTCAGTTTAAATCGTAGGCCAGAAACAAACAATTTGGTTTTAAAAATTAATGGAAGACCAAATGCTGGCAAAATTTTATTTGGGAAATATTGTAAACAAAAAGAAAGTATTGCATGAAAAGTGGTAAAAAGTTTTCGCAGGTGGGAAAGAACCTCCACGCCCCTAGTTTAACCCAGAGGTAAATGAATTATTTTAAAACACTAATCGTTAACTTTTAATCATCTTGTACAGAAAATTAAAGTCTTTTTATGTATATCAAAACTATCTAATAATTCTAATTTTCTTTTATACACTCTACTAAATAGTCATTGCCCAACTAATGACAATGCTTTATCTAATTTCTTGATTATGATTAAAGACGGCCAAGCTACAATTGTCGAGCTGCTTGCAGTTTTTTTTCACTTTTTGTAAAGGTCTTTTTTGCGTAGTTTTATTAAATAAAAAATATCTGATTTTAATATTTTTGACTTTGAAAGATAAAAAGATTTTTTGTTGGGTATGATTTAAAGCAAAGACCTTCTTTTAATCTCTACTAATATGTGTCTTAGCAGACATTATGTTTCACAACTATATTGAAACCTAACGGTGGTTTATATTCTTTTATAAGTTTTATATACGTATGATAAGTTCCTAAACCAAACCAGGACAGATAAAGATAGACAGATCAATTCTAGACCGTATATAAAGTAGGTGATCTAAAACCTTTCAAAAAACAATTGCGCCTAAGTTAAAATGTGGTCGGGTGTTCGTGGTAGACTTTTAATGAAATAAGTCCAATTAAGACTATAAAATCAATAAATTTTAAAGAGGTCTTTGGATTTGCAGCTGGAACCAATTTATCTCGAACTTTAAGCTTCTCTAAGCTTCACCATTGCTATTAGCATAAAGTTTTAGGCTTTTATTATTTGGTGGGTTAATTTTATCAATTCTGTGGAAAATATCTTGGTGTTTGGTTTGGAGTCAGAAAAGTTTTAAAGAACAGATCAAAGTTGGAGTTAAAGCTTAAAATTATAATTATCTTCATATCCTTGGAAAAAGCAAAGAAATTCAAAGTTTTTTAACCTCATAAACCCATATACTCCAAGTAAAATAAATCGTTATAGGGCAGTATTTTGTTAGCCTTTGACGCTTGCTTTAATCAAATCTACTACTAAATATAATTTTTGTAGGAAACCAAGGGTTGAAAGGAGAGTCAGGAACCTGCCCTGAGAGCTGTGATCTTTCTAACAATATAACAAGACTACAAAGAGATTTGCAAGGTAATATGTCTAGCTAAATTTAAATTTTTGTATTTTTATGATATTTTACTTTTCTTATAAAAATATCAAACTTTTTTGATCCGGTGCAAAGTAAACTTTTACCTAAGCTTATTGTCTTTTTTATCTGAAAATAATTCATTCAAAATGACACTGAAGCATGTCTTTCTATTAATTCATAATTGTTTTAGTAGAGATTAGTTATTGTTTATATAAATTTCAATTCAAAAACTTCTTTTAGCTGACAGCACTGGCGGCGTCATTTTTTTAAACCAAACCAGGAAAATATTATTAAATGAATTGTTTTGTTTTAAAAATTCAAAAAGTCTTTTCATTATATTGAAAACAAAAAGCGCTTTTTATTCAAAAATATAAATTGATAAGAAACCGCTATAGGCCAAAAACATTTATTAAAATTTTAAAAAACAACCAGAGTCCGGGTTTGCCCCAGTCTATCTACAGGTTTATTTTTAACTCGATCGTTTAATGTGATTTTCAAAATAAGCTATTATTTATGTTAGTTTGTTTGAACTAAACCAACATAAATAATAGCTTGATTTAGTTTGAAGTAAAACCAGCCAATCATATTTATATAAAAAAATTTTTTGATTTTATCGGAATACGCTTGCTTGGTTTTGATTTATTTGAAAAATTTTAGATTTTTATTGTTGTAAACTTTGTACCTTGGAGATACAATTTTTTTGCAGTGTTGTAATTATCGATTGTTTAAAAAATTAAAAATTTGTTTCATTGTAAATATAAACAAGAAAAGCTAACAAACAAAAAATGCATTGAATGTTACATTACCCAGTAATACACTGCTATGACTTTTAACAATTTATTTAACACCTGAATGCTTCGGTTCCTGCCTTGTTTCAATTAAAACAAACCTTTTATTTGATGTATTGCAAGTGGCAATTTGTTTTGTACGCTTTACAGCGTCTTAAATTGATTGATACATCACGTGTTCAAAACCATCAAAGCGGATATTACCAGGATAATCAGACATCCTCTGCTCTTCCCCGTAACTTTAGATCAAGCGGCTGAGGCAAGTTTCAGTAAACATATTATAACTTTGGGACAAAAATCAAAATTCCGAGTGAACGGCAAAACAATTTCTAGGCAGCAACTACAAAAAGATTCAGTGCGGTGCTGGAAAGCGATTGTGCTATTTTTCTCTATCGATTTTTAACTTGTATAACCCAAGTAGGTTGTCCAGAACGTCTACCTTTCAATCCCTTCTTATTAGCATTTGGATGATGTAAAGTAGTGAAATAAATTTGATCCGGAGACTTACGAACTCGTCGTTTGATATAAAGCACCGTCATTACGCTGACAGAGTTACTATCAATTCTAATATTAACATTATTTATCCAATTGCTGACCAAGTCACTCTGGACACTCCAATAATTCCTGCCCGGCAATCGTTTTTTTTAGACTTGAAGTATTGTCTGTAAAATTGCCTAATTTGTCGAGGTTGTGAGGTCATATCAAACTGTTTAAGAAAATGTTTTTGACTAAAATAAACTAGAAAAATTTGTTTTATGACAAAACAAAATTTACTGTTTTTAAAACGTGGCATCTTTAATCTTAACATGTTAAGTGCCGCGTGCCACGTTGTGCATGTAATAACGTACTTCGTTTAGTCGCTGCTTCCTTATTCACAATCTTTATTTCTACATGCACTATGATTAATTTCAAGTTGATTGTGAGTAAAAATGAAATAAATAAATGAAATGTATATCGCGCGCGCATACTGGCTGGTGCCGGCCATTTCTGTCTGCGGTTTTCCAGTGCGTTTATTTCGTATGCGTAAATCTTCTTGTTTTAGTTCCGACGAGAAAAGCAAGCAAAATTGATATACTGCTATTTCTAGAAGAAAATTATACACATAGAACATAAACCAGTTTTTATTCAAACTTTCAGCAAAATGATTTGCGCGAATGGTACACGGAGAAGCAAGTCTTTGGGCAAAGGGGAACTTTGCACTTTTTGCAAAACACTCTTGTGTTTTTTCTAATGCCGTTTTTTTGGCAAACTCTGCAGCGTCTCTAGGGGAACTTTTTTTTGTCAGTTGCAGGGAAGACTGCTTGCTGATGACGTTTAAAAGCCACCTCTCAATCTTTCAATAGAGTCATTTCTCGGAACTTTTGCAGGTGGCGCCTCATCATCGCTAGAACTAGAAGAATCGTAATTTGAAATTTGGCAAAGTTTTTCAATCACTTTCAGGTGGAAGGAGCGTAAGTTCAACTTTGCTTGAGGGTTTTTTGCTTTGTATATTACGAAGCTGTTCCAAAGGCTTACTTCCAAAAGATAAAAGAACACCTTTTTTGGCCATTTCATCGTTTTTCTTGTAAATGGATAATAGGATATCATCTGATCCAGGCGGTCAACTCCTGACATATACTGATTGTACTCAATAATACACAGTGGCTTCATTATTTGTTCTGTTTCACCATGGCCCCTCTTTTTTCTTCTGGTAATTGCAGCAAGACTTCCATCATGTTTGGTACTTAGTGCCGTCACAACTCTTTTATCCTTCCAGGCCAACACCATTACCCTGCCATTATCTCTGGAAATACAATCTCCTGCCTTCATTTTAGGGTTTCCGGACTTCGCGCTTCGAATTTCAGAAGGCTCTCCTCGGTGTGATCGTAGTGTCCCCACGGTATGCACTTTGTCAGCTAGCAGCTCTTCACTCAGCTCAACACTATTGTAAAAATTGTCCATGTAGAGGGAATGCCCGGAACGAAGACATGTGTCAGCTAATAAGCCGGTAACAGTTTCTCTCAGGCGTTTTCCTTTTCCATGGTAAATATCCATATTCCAGCAGTAGCCGGAATTGGAATCAGCGAGAATGTACGCTTTTATGCCATACTTTGTTGGTTTATCTTTGTTGTAAACCCTGAAAGATAATCGACCCCTCCATTTCAACATCCCCTCATCGATTGATATTTGCTCTCCCGGATTATACAACGTACGCCAATTTTCGACGATTTTATCGTGAATTGGTCTCAGTTTGTACAATTTGTCAGTTGAGTCGGATGGCCTGGCTGCATTATCGTTGAAGTGCAAAAACTTCAAGATGTTTTGGTACCTATTTCGAGACATAGTTTGACCAAAAAATGGAGTGTAAAGAAGTGGATTTTTGCTCCAGTAATCTGACAAGTGGCCTCTTTTGTCAAGTATTCCAGTAAGGAGCGTCAAACCAAGAAATATTTTCAGCTCCGGGAGAGTCAAGGGTTTCCAATCATGGGCTCTGGAATGTGTTGGCAAAGTTCCAGCTGT
Source organism: Diplosoma virens (assembly GCA_963680785.1). Lineage (NCBI taxonomy): Eukaryota > Metazoa > Chordata > Ascidiacea > Aplousobranchia > Didemnidae > Diplosoma > Diplosoma virens. The sequence continues at coordinate 43,149,259 of OY796884.1, read as the reverse complement.
TGAAGAAAAGAATTGGCCGGCGTAACGATTAGTTTCTTCAACTACTATGCCAAGAACGTCATCGTTTATTATCAGCTGAAAATATTCTAGAAAATTCTCAGGATCTGATACCTCAGCCAGAGCGGTTGGGCCAGGGTTTCCCGTAAAACCGATACGCTGTGGTTGCCTTGTAGCTGGGCACCATACATAATTGTTTCCTCCTCTTACTTGCGTTCTTCTGCCACCACAACCACTTTGCGCAGCCTGTGACGTACTAGGTGCATCATCTGTGTCACTACTCTCATCAGAAATATTCATGTCATCACTATCTTCAGCATCGCTTTCGTTTTCTAACATACTTTCATCTGAATCAGAGTTTAAAACTAGTTCTTGAGCTTCACTTACACGTAGAAATTTGCCTGCCATGTTGCTGTTATAACGGTTGAAAAGTTATGAATATGGTTGTTTCAAAGAGCAACTCCAACCCTAGAGCGCTCCTCTAAGTTCTTCTCTCTTCTATTCTCTAATCACTTCTCTAAGCCATCCTCGTGCAAACACACACGCAGACATTCAGGAAACCGTGTCTAGACTTATAACGACGGTAAATAACCGTGAGTAAGTCTGCTCATTGATTTTAAAATGACAGACCGAAACCGAACCTACCAAAACGGAAGGGTATCCACCCATTCCGATGTTCAGTGTGGGTCTGTTAATCGGCAAACGTCCTTTTCAGGACGGGGCAATGTCAGGATAAAACTGCCCTTTTCAGGGCACATTGCCAACAAGTTCCGAAGACCCACTATTCTTCAGCTGAACATCGAAGGCCTCACTGCAAGCAAGATGAATGTTCTTCATCACCTCGCTATGCAGTCTGAGGCACTCGTCATCCTACTGCAGGAGACCCACTGCACTGATGCAGAGAAGTTGGTGCTACCACACTACCAACTAGCTGGGTCTTCTTTAAGCAGGAAGCATGGCCTTGCCACGTTTGTTCACGAGCGACTGAGATACACGCTTTTGGACCAATCTCCACCGACATCGGAGATCGAGTGGCTGTGTGTGGACGTTGATGGCTATAAAATAGTCAACGTCTACAAACCACCACCAACGCGATTGCGAACCCTGGATCTCCCAGTGTTTCCTCACCCCTGTCTGTACGCTGGCGATTTTAACTGTCGTCATGTTGACTGGGGTTATGATGACAACAGTCCGGACGGTGAGTGCTTGGCTGGCTGGGCAAGTATTAATTGTCTTGCCCTCCTATATAATGCCAAGGACGCTGCCAGTTTTTATTCCGGCCGCTGGAACACTGGCACCAATCCAGACCTAGCTTTCGCTAGCGTAGGTCCAAACAGTCGCTTACCGGATAGACGTGTCCTTGACAAGTTCCCCAGGTCACAACATCGACCCTCGCTTATTACACCACCAAGGTTTGCTATGGCAGTGCCAAGCATGCCTGTTAAGCGATGGAACTTCCGCAAGGCCAATTGGAGTCACTACATTGCTTTGACGAATAAATTCGCAAAGACTTTGTTGCCGCCTGATTCACTTGATGTGGATGCGGTTTACCAGGACTTCTGTAACATCATTAAGAAAGCAGCCAAAAAGACTATCCCACGCGGGTATCGAAACAACTATATTCCGTGTTGGGATGCAGAGTGTGAATCCCTCTATAAAACCTTTCTGCAGTCTCCTCAGGGAGACGACTCAAGTTTGGCTGCTACAGCTCTGCTTGCCAAGCTTGACAGAAAACGGAGGGATCGATGGTCCGAAGCAGTTCGGAGCATTGACTTCTCACACTCTAGTCGAAAAGCGTGGAGTATTTTGAACAACCTTACTGGTAGGTCACGACACTCTCCTCGTCATTGTCCCGTTTCAGCCGATGCTATTGCATCTCAGCTGGTTAGAAATGGGAAATACGAGGCTGTTGATTGCAAGTCATCTCGACTTGTTTTTCAAGAAGTGTCTGACCTTTGGAGGGCCACAACACCAGACGCAGTAAATATCTCTGACAATTTTTCACAGAGAGAATTTGCTGCTGCCCTTCAACATTTAAAACCAGGTAAAGCTCCGGGACCTGATTCCATCTGCCCTGAGCTTATACTCCATGCTGGAGCTGCTTTGAAGTCCTGGTTATGTGACTTCCTTTCTTCCTGTTTGCGCCGACTCAAAATTCCCAAGATCTGGAGAAGAGCGCTTGTGGTCGCGATCCCAAAACCAGGAAAGCCCGTGGGGGACCCAAAGAGTTATCGACCGATATCTCTGCTCTGTGTCCCCTACAAGATCCTCGAGAGGCTTATCTACGCCCGCGTTGAACCATTAATCGATCCACTGCTCCCTAAAGAGCAGGTTGGGTTCCGACGCGGGAAGTCAACCGTAGATCAAGTTGTTCTGCTAACCCAGAACATCGAGGATTCTTTTGAGGCTAAAAAGAAGGCCGGTGCCGTATTTATCGATCTGACAGCTGCCTATGACACTGTCTGGCACCGTGGCCTTACCTGCAAGCTGCTGAGACTACTTCCGGATAAGCACATGGTCAAAATGATCATGGAGCTTGTCCGAAATCGAAGTTTCACCCTTACCACCGGTGACAGCAAGCAAAGCAGGCTACGCCGTCTTAAAAACGGCGTTCCTCAGGGATCGGTCCTGGCTCTCCTCTTATTTAACATCTATACGTACGATCTTCCTTCCATGATTTCCAGAAAGTTTGCTTATGCTGATGATTTAGCATTGTTGCACTCTTCTGGAAACTGGAAGGACTTGGAGGGGACCTTAAGCCAAGACATGTCCACACTGTCAGCGTATCTCCAGACTTGGAGGTTGAAGCTCAGTCACACTAAGACGGTGACGACAGCCTTTCACTTAAACAACCGAGAGGCCAAACGTGAGCTAAAGGTCTACAACAATAGTAGACTTTTACCGTTCTGTCCAATCCCTACATACCATGGGGTAAAACTGGACAGATCGCTCACGTTTCGTCACCATTTAGTGGCATTGCGCAAAAAACTATCCTCGCGCGTCACACTGCTGAGGCGACTCGTGGGCTCGGGATGGGGTGCTGGTGCTAAAACACTACGCATAGCCACCTTGTCTCTAGTCTACTCAACAGCTGAGTACTGTGCGCCAGTCTGGTGTCGCAGTACTCACACTCGCCTCATTGACAGTGTCTTGAATGACGCCTTGCGCATAGTTACTGGATGCCTGCGTCCCACTCCAACGGACCACCTACCTGTACTTTCAGGCATCCAGCCAGCTGAGCTTCGCCGACTGGGAGCGACACTCTCCTTGGCTTACCGTGGATCTCTGGACCCCGATCATATCTTGCATGGTCTGTTAAATGGGTCCTCAGATACTGGCCAAGTGAGAATAAGATCCAGACGCCCGTTTGTGCCAGGTGCGCGGAATCTCTTGGACAATCTTGCCAGACTTGGCATCCGCGCTTCTGAATGGACAAATCACAAATGGAACGCGGAGTACTGTGAAAATGCTTCCAGGCTCCGTGCTTTTGTGCCCGGGACCAGTGTCAGGCCTGTTGGGATGGGCTTACCCCGAGCAGCTTGGGTTAAGCTCAACCGCCTGCGGACTGGTGTTGGGCGATTCCATTCGTCCATGCACAAATGGGGTCTCGCTCCTTCACCGAATTGCGAGTGTGGCGCCTCAGAGCAAACCGCAGACCATGTACTAACAGCGTGCCCCATACATCGGGCACCACATGGAGCACGCGGTCTGACGGTTTTGGATGACGAAACTCGATGCTGGCTTAATAACATCACTGCCAGCATCTGATCCAGGCAGTGCAGCAGTCTGGGGTAGTAAAAGGATAAACCCTCGGCCCCAGTTCTGTTTGTGTCTGGCCTGGAGTGGAATCCCTTCAAACGATGACGACGACGACGACGACGGTAAATTACGTCGAAACCAGCAATTTGGCAGTTAACCGATGGCATTTACCGAACGACGTAGATTTACGTCATAAAGCACTCTGCGCAAAAAACTCGACGACGTTAATCTACGTCACACGGCACTTAACGTGTTAAAAATGATTGTTTGAATGATTTCTTTCATTGGTGTTTTGAAAAACGTTGTGAGCTAATATTTGTTTGGATTAAAAATCCTTATGTTTCAAACCCTTCAGAGTTATGCAGTAATGGCTTTAATAGGGTGCGAACCGTGAGGCCGCACCGAGCCCCTGTCCTCTACTACACAAGATATTGCTTTATTTTTTCATAGTAGCATCAGGACATCAATGGCATGTCAAAAATGAAATTTTTTTTAGAAATAACTTTGTTTTGAGACACTAAAAAGTGGCTCCTTTTAAAACAATGACTATTTTTTAGAAACCACACACATTTGAACACCTAACAGTGACCCCTTAAAAATGAAGATCTTTTTTATTTTTAGAGATCACTTTGTTTTCATACACAAAAAATGGACCCCGCTATAAAAAAGAACTTCTTAAGAGATTGCTATGCTTTGGAACACTAAATAGTGGTCCCCCTTACTTTTCTTGCACTGGGCCTGCCTTTTTGTAAGGCCATCATTGGTGTTACCGGTGGAAAAATACTAATTCATTTTCTTTAGTGATATAAAAAACCGCTAAATTTTAAAACGTCGATTGACAACTGTTATTGTATCACGTTGAATTATTTAATTTTTTATTTAAAAAATTTTTTATTTTTTATTTTTTATCTTTACGATGCATTATGATGCTAATCTAAAAAATAAATACAGGGGATGTTTTAAAAATATTAATAAAAATATAGATTTTATTTGATAAAAAGTAGTTTAAAGATAGATTCGGGTATTTTTAAAAAAATTTAGAAAAAAGAAACAGTGTACTTTTATAAAACGCTGCCCACATTTTTTCAAATAAAATATTTCTATGTAGTAATGGATGAATTACAGAAAAGTGGCCCCTCCTAAAACAATGACTATTTTTTAGAAGCCACATTGAATTGAACACCTAACAGTGGCCCCTTAAAATAAAGACATTTTTATTTTAGATATCACTTTGTTTTCATACACTAAAAATTGCACCCGCTATAAAAACAACCTTTTTTAGAAATTGCTGTGCTTTGAAACACTAAATAGTGAGCACCCTTACATCTTTTGCACCGAGTCCCGCTTTTGTAAGGCCAGTGGAAAGTTTTTGTAAGGTCTAGTGTTACCGGTGGAAAAATGCTAATTCATTTTCTTTAATAATATAAAAAACCACTAAAATTGAGAAAGGTTGATTGACAAATGTTATTTTATGACGTTTATATTAATTAAATAAGTTCTTGTTTTTAAAAGAGTTTTTTTTTTGGTTCTATCTTTACGATGCATTATATTGCTAATCCAAACAAGAAATACGGGAATGTTTTAAAAATATTAATAATAAAATAAAATAATTGATAAAAAATAGTTTAAACATAGATTTCATTTGTTTTTAAAAAAAATTGGAAGAAAGGAACAGTGCACTTTTATAAAAAGCTGTCCGCATTTTTTCAAATAAAATATTTCCATGTAGTAACGGATGAAACACAGAAAAAAAACTGATGCACAACAACTAAATTTTATATCTCTCAACTGTTTTTATGAAAATGCTCAGAAGTGCAAATTTCAGTCTTGCATCAAACCGCTTTTGAAAAATCATTTAATGATTTTATACAATAAAAAATCGAAAAAAAAAATTAAAATCTTTTTTCAAATTGCAAAGTAATGATTTTTGGTTGCTGCCTTCTGTTTCAGCGGATTTAACATTGTGGATAAGCGATATAAGTTTTTCAAGGACATTTGTGGTGAAGTACTTTTTCCATGAGAACAACGTAAAAAGTTCAGATAGAATAAAATTGCCTCACGTTCTTCAGGTCAGAAGTCAAAATGAAGTCATTATGAGCTATCCCACTTTAAATTTAAAAATATAGAAAAATATTACGTCACAAACGTATATGTATAGTTTAACTAACGACAACTATTAAATATTTGACTCAAATAAAAAACTTTTACTTCAGCTTTTAAAGAATGTGTCAGTCGATGTGTGAACGGTAGATGCGTCAACGAAGACAACTCTCACTTGTGTTCGTGTTATTCTGGATATGCTGGAAGAAACTGCAGCCAATGTACGATAATTAAGATTTAAAAGCATCAAGTACTAAAAGCTTAAACAGTATTACAACCCGAGACCGACTAGTTCGAGTCTGAGATCGATTCCGGCTAAATTGAACCAAATTGACGAGTCATGAATCCCGAGACCAAATCGGCTTCACTGGTTTTAAAAATTTTTTTTGTTTTATTTATAATTTTTTTTATCCAAAGAGTTATAGTAGACAGCAGCAAAATTCCATTTATCATTCATTTTAAATATTTAAACAATTTAAATAGTTCATAAAACTTTTTTGAAACATTTTAGATTTACTAAATTTATTCAAATGTTCAAAAAACTTTTCAGGAAAGAAATTATCATCTTTATTTGCTGTACCATACATCGGAATATCTTCGAAACAATTTTTTGTAAAAATTAAATTCATTTTAAAAAAAAATTTCGAGTTAATATTTTTACAATGTAATTTATAAGACAACAAAAATTCGCCGATAGTTTTAATTACAATGTCGTAATTCTTTTCCTCTGTGGCCTAATGTTGTTTACGAATTCTCCTGTTTGCGTGATGCAAACGTTACCTACTGTATATTGATACTTTACCAAAATAATTGAGCATCAGAGGTACAAAGCACAGTTCATTTTACCTCTTCCAAGAACAGTGCAATAAAAAACCATATCAAATCATGTAAAGAATAGTTCAATAAAAAAACCTAGGTTAAAATTATTTACAGTTATAAGAAATGTAATTCCGCGTACAAAGGAAGAATCCATGAAGCTCTTATAATAAAAAATAAAATCCTTCTCTAGATAAATAACAATGAAATTTGAAAATAAATAAGCATAGCCTTTTTTGTTTAATATTTTTTAATTTACTTTCTGCTAGTGTTGTAATTTATTATTCGATTTATATTTAATTTAACTTATAAAATATTTTTGTGTTGTTTTTATTATTCTGTTATTATTGTTATTGATATTTTTAGGTTTTTATAATTATAAGTATTAGCTTTATTGTAATTGGTTACACTTAATTTTGACCTTGACTTATAAATCCCATTATTACGTTTATCAGCACAAAATAATAAAAATAACTTATCGTACGCTTAAAAATAAATTCAGGATTTTTAGTGCAAATTATTAATCTGATTGCATTTTTAATTAATTCTTTTAATGTTTCTGATGCATAGTTTAAAAAAATTATTATAAGATTCTTGAAAAGGACAAAATGTTACGACGAAAACGTTTGAAAAATATTTTTTATAAATAGTCTAAAATGATTAAATATTTAAAATGATACTTGTTGATAAAATTGTGCTGCTCTCTGTTATAACTCATTGTATTGTAAAAGTTTCCTCTCTTGCAAAATTTTTTTCAAATGAGTAAATAAATGGAAATAAAATCTTGTTAATAGTTAAGCTCTTAAAATTAATGTTAACAATTAATCTTGAACAAATAGTTTCTTATCATACAACATAGCACTATTTTAAAGTGATTTAAACAGAATTTTTTAAATCCATATAAATTTACTAAATAATTTTAAACAAAAGTTATAACTAAATTGTTAAAACACCTTTTATTAGTTCGTACTAAATTGTATAAAATAATCTTCAGTTTTATAAATATTTTTTGTTTAACTAACGCTTGTAACTTAACAGACAGATTTTTAAATTGTCGTGATATTTCTCGAGCTGGTAATACTGAAAGTGAAATTTACAACATCACACTATCGGGAAGAGCTGGAAAAGATCAAGTTTATTGTGATCTTGAAACAGATGGAGGAGGATGGCTGGTAAATATATAAATACAAATATAGACTTAATATTCAAGCCAGAGAGAAAAAATACTCAAGCTAAATAAATACGGTCGAGGGGTTAGAGCGTTGGCAGCATGGTCAAGTGGTCATACTGCCGGATTTGTAATCAACCTGGTCTCGGTTCAAACCTACTCGTGCCATTCTGTTATGTCCTTGGGAAAGACACATTAGCGTACTTTCCTCTGCTTGGTAGTCTTGGCAAGCAGTTCTAAATTTCAGTCGTATTTTTATTAAATTACAAGCGGACAGCAATATCCTGGCATTTTCGGAAGCAGGTCGAGGTAATTGCTTATCCTATGTATTAACGTCCCGTCGCTTTCCTGCGATTCAGGAGGGTAAATATAGAGATAAATAAAAAATAATAATAATAATGCCAACCATTAAATTTTAATCATGGGGTTTACCTCAATCAATCTCTGGTGGTATCGCCAGCAACTGGTTATTGAGTTTGCTTTGTAATGTTAAACATTGTTTCTAGTTTTCAAAAATTAAAAGTTATTAAAAATCCCCTTCTAAACATAATAAATAAGTATTAAACTTATTTTGTAAATTAACGCCATTGTAAAAACGTAGGTTATATTTATGAACAAAATTTTTAGGTATAAAGTCATTCAAAACACATTTTTTTTATATTTGGTGATATTAATACAAAGCTATTATTATTTAACAATTTATTTATAGGTTGTTTTATTCATGATATTAAAGCTTTTTTTATTCATTTACATACAAGACTTGAAATAAATAGTTGATTTGTGCTTTGTCTAATGCTAAGACACCACAGCAAGAAAACAGTGAAAAAGAATAAAAAAGACCACGATCAAATAGTTTGGTCAAATAGGTTGACTGAATTTTACCCGAGGTCAAGACTTGGGATTGGCTATCATGGAAAATCAAAGCACAAATGGTTGAAATTTTGCCTGGTATTGTTTCGTTTAAAACCGATGCTTTGAAACCTTTTATAGCAATTTTAAAACATTAGTTAAGAAATTTTTGGCAGCAAGAACCCAAACACATCTAAAAACTTTTAGCACTAACTAACTAGATGATAACTTTATCATTTAACCATTTAGTTACCTGTCATATAAGTGTGGCGTTTTATCAAGAAAACTGTTTTTCTCAAACGACAAAGTTCAACTGACTGGATATTGAACCAGTAGAGTTTGCAAGTGCATATGAGTTATAGTGACGTAAACCAATTAAACAATTTTCACGTCAACGATTGTTGGATTACGTAAAAATTACGTAAAAACAAACTTAAAATTTCTAGCAATACAAACATGTCTTTTAAAACCAACGCTTAATATTTTGAAAACACAAAGCGCAGAAAACTCTATATGAACTTTTGTATCCTCACGAGCGTGATTAAGAAGTATGAGAGTTGCTCAGAATGCCGAAAACAATTCGTAACAACAACAGTCTCACCAAAAATTACTTGTTGCAGTTGTAGATCAAACACACCTCCTTGGTTTTTAAAATAATAAACTTGCTTTGAAATAAATGTTTACTCAAACGAAAACTCAGAAAAACTTAATTTTGGTTGTTGTCACTTCTTGCAATTGTTTTGAATCTTAATTTTGAGTTTTAACTTTTTCCATTTTTTTGCAAAAAAATTATAGCCAAAATTAGTGTATCCTGATCGGAATATTTAGCAGTGAAAAAATTTAATGTGGTAGAAGTTCAATAGAATAAATAACAGTAAAATTTGGTTATTTCAATTCAATCAAAAAGCTAATTCTTAATTTATGAAAAAATATTCAGAAGCTCCCAAACAGAAGGCAATTTTCCCTTACTTTTTTGCCCCTACCTTTTTTAAAACAGAAGGATATAGGTGGGTAGATACGGAAGAATTGGGTTAGATTTGCCCCTACAATCATAGAAATTTACGGAAATATCAAGACAGATTGAAGGTGAAGGATTTTTTTTATAGTCTTCACCTTAAATTTAAAACAAAAATAGAGATTTTGGACACTGATTTGAAGTGACGACGTTTTCTTTAGTTATCAGTAGATTTTTGCACTGAAAACGGTTGCGATACTAAGTTGCAACTTTGTAAAAAGGTCTCTTTTTCAAAATAAAATGGCTTTATAAAATTTTGTTTTTCTTTTAAAACAGACTTTTGGCGATTGAACTTTTCTAGATTTAACTTTTCTAACATACAGTAGATAAAACGCATTTTATGCTGATACACAAATTTACTAGTTGAGCCAAAATAAAATCAATTAAAAAGTTGTTTTGTTTGAAAAAGTTTTTGCGTATCTAAAATTGTAGTGGTAATTAAGAATTAAAAAGTTTTTTATGGGCTATTAAAAAACAAAATTTTTTCAGCTCATAGCTAAAAACAATTTTTAAGTTTTCAACTTCGAATAATTGGCAGAACGAGGTGGAATTCACTGTTCTTTGTCAACAATTTTAGCATCAAAAAGAAATCGCTGAGCGTTGGTTTTGACGGGGTCAAAAATATTTAACTTTTCCTAAAATCAGAGAATTCAGAGCAAAAACTAAATTGTTAATAAATTAAATTTAACTGCATTACTTTTCCATGTAGAAACGTTATTTTAGTAAGCGTAAATAAGTTGTCTGCGTTGCTGCCGTTAATAATATAAGTTTTAACTAAAAGTAGAATATGTATAAACTTTTATTTTTACTTAATTTATTGACAAAAATAGATTATTTTGGACAGGGATGCCGCTCTGACTTGGTACTCAAAACTCGTTAATTTGGTGCAATATAGCTGGAATCAGACTTGAACTTTCCAAAAAAGTAGCAAGTCTGGCAAGTCTGGCAAGTCTGGCAAGTCTGACATCTAAGTTTTATGCAGCATCGACCATATAAAAGTTTTGCAGATTATTGTTATCAATGCTTATTAAGAAAAAATTTGCTAAACCTTAAATGAAAAATGAAAGAGAAGTTAAAATATAATTTCCTTTCTATTATTTCTCTTCACTGTTTTAAATTTTACAACTGTTTCTCACTCTATTGCGCTCAAGGTTGTCACTTTTTTTGTAATACCAAGTGTTCAACAAAAGCTATTTTGTCAGGTCGGGTGACAAAATTAAAAAATTTTTCATAGAGAGTTTCCATTTTGCATCGCCATCATTTTCAGCAAAAAAATTTACTGATGTTTAAAAAAGTATCCAACATTTCCAATTTTGTCCTAAAATTTAGGTGAAGACTATAAAAAAAGAAACTTTATTACTTCCAATCGATGTCCAAAATCTCCATTCGTCATTAGTTGCAATTGAGTCCGTGGTTCCGACTTTTATCCAAAATCTGAGATGCAGAACATAATTAAATGAATAGCATCCCTTTTCAATCAATCGTTTCAATCGTTCAACCTTCAATATTTTGTTTGAGTTCCTATGATTGTAATGGCAAATCTGACCCAATGCTTTTGTAACCTTGCACCTGTACTCTCCTTTTTTGGAAAGAGCAGGGAAAATTTAAAGAGGTCAAAAAAATAGGGGCGATTGCTCCTGTATTACCACTTTCGGCGCTCTTGGTTTTCAATACTGGTATACAACAAAAACATTGCCAGTTAGATTTTTTTGCAAATTATGTAAGATTTTGGCTGTTTTTTCCATAAAAGTCAAAAGGATGATTCTCAGCCTTAGATGATTCTCAGCCATGATGCGTACTTAGGATCTGACTCGTCATTTTTGCCTCACTCGGACTCCGGACTCGGACTTACTTCAAAAAATTTCGTCGTCAGAAATTAACCAAGAGCAACTTATTTTTGAAGTTTAAAGTTAACCATTATGTTGCTGTTTGAATCCTGTGCCACTGAACTCAGTAGACGTTTCGCAATTACTATTTTTCAAAATCAAAATTAAAAATAAAAAACAATCAGATAATCTTAATCTTTTTTAAATTAAAGGATAAAAAAAAATTTCAACAAATCAATCTCAAACTATTCAAAGAAATGCTACCAAATTTTCCTAAACAAAAGCAAAAACCAATGGTAACAATATCTATTCAAAAATAAAAAATCTTTAAACTAACTCTTTTAAAAATATGAATTTTTAACTTAAAAATTTCAAATTTATTATTAAATTAGAACATCGGTAGAAACACTACTTATAAATTTAATTTTTTGGTTCAAAGACCAAATTATAAATTCAAATTTTGGAGAAGACCAAATTCTTGTTAATGAAGGAAAGACTCGCGACTATCAATTTCCGCTCCCCGCCGAAAGGTGTCGGCGTGTCTAACTATAAAACGGAATTCAATAACTATAACCGTCCTTGAAATGCTGAACTTGTCTAAATAAGGTCAGCTAAATCCTTCCAAGTTCAACCACCCTTACTTAAATATGCGTAACTCTATGACGCTCGATACAGAAAATTATAGTTGCAACTTAAAAGAGAGGATTGAATTAACTTTTTATCTGCGGTTTCACACACACGCAACACAATACAGCAAAAATTAATGCAACAGTCACCGTTCTCTGAGCCAAATTCTAGTTATTGTGTGATAAGAGCGATCTCTCACTCTATTTATAATAAATCCGAATTGGGCCACGTGGCCGACGACAAGATTAACAATAAAACTCGATTTTATGCTCTTATACAGGTTACTGCCAAAATGAGGTCACATTGGGATTAATTAATTTGAACAATGCATTCAGGTTATTTAGAACGGATGCAGTTAATTTAAATTTCTAAATTGATTGATCTGTTAAAGGCGTCAATTTTATCACATTTCCTCGCTGTTGGCAGCTGCGACTCATTGTATTTCTAATATGTCACAAAAAATTAATCTAATTTTCTAATAGGTCACAAAAAATTCACAAAGAAGCGATTTGGATTACGTAACAAACATAAATCTCAGAAATACTGGCATTGTTTTCATTCTTGTTTTTTCACAAAAGTTACTTTCTCAAACGTTAAAAAATTTTCAAAAAAACAAATTGGCAACTTAAATGTTTTTATTATTCTATGTTTTACTTTTTAACTTTTTTAGAATAACACTATAAATTGTCAATTTTAAAATGCTATGCAATAACTTGTTTGACTTGACTTACAAAGCAAATTTTCTTCCTATCAAACTGTTACAAACTTTACTCGGGAATTCAAAAGGACCACTTGAACAAGGTAACCCGAATACCTGCGCTGAAGTAAAGCTGTGTCTATTTTTTATTTCTTTCGGCTCAAGAAATAGTTTGCCGCGAGACTGAAGCTTTTTATGCAGCTAATTTTGGCTAGTTCAAATTGATTTTTTTTTAAATTTCTCTCAGCACACAGCAGAGACCATTGTCTCTAACTATAAAGAATATAATACAAATTTAATAAAACTTGATCCATTCACAAAAAACGTGGCACCCACGCTTTAACAACTTCAAAACAATTTCAGCGCTAAAGCTTAATAATTCGTCCGATACTCAAAATAATTTAATCTCTGCATAGAATTAATCTCCAAAAACACTGGCGCAAAATGATTCCAACACTTGTCAATCACTCAAATGAAACTTGGAATTAATTGGAATTTCAACTGGAGTTTACACTGGAATTTACACTGGAATAACTAGAGTTTAGACTGAAAGGACTGGAATAAAAGGCAAACAACATACACGCTTATATAAGGTCGCATCACGTGACGCCAGACTACGGTAGAACATACTCGAAATTACTGTTTAAGATTAAAATAGAGTTTGCATTTGGTCATTGTTTGGTTTATTTCTAAGGTCTAGATTAAAGTCACGTGCTTTTAATCTGATTAGCACGTGCTTAAGATTACAATTGATAGAACAGACAATTAAAACAATTATGAAACAGTTAGCAAATAAGTTAAATAAATCGAATTAACTGGGGTTTTACCGACTATGCAATTATTATTTGGCCATGAAATCATTACATCATAATAAAAATTTAGATTATTAAAAAGACAGAAAATTAATTATAGATTTGGGAAGTTGAGATTACTGCAAATGAAGTGTGACTCCAATTAAAGAATGAAATTTTCTCTTAATGAAGCTTAGTAAATGGTGATTTTAAAAATTTCTAGCGCTAAAAATTGTCAGCACGGCCATATATAAATATTATTTGAATTATTTTATATTGATATTGACTTGGTTGTTGGTTTATGTTTAAACAAAGTCATTATTGTAGGTAAACCGTAAGAGTAATATCAAAAATTAGAAATAATTAATATGTGCAATTACGTCGGACGCCATATGAAAAGTATTAGCATTTACAAACTAATAAACTGTTTAACGTCTGATGCAATAAAATTTCAATAAAGGAATTTCGATTGTTTTGTTATTTTATACAGTATAGAGGCCTAGATTTGTTAACTTAAACATTGATTTTAAAATTATTCCCTTATACATTACATCCTATTATACGTATAAAGGTCTTTCAACGGAGAATGGACGGCAGTGTGGATTTCTATCGAAACTGGACTGAATATCAACGAGGATTTGGAAACTTAAACGGGGAGTTTTGGCTCGGTAAGACATAGCAACTAATGTTTTCGTGCAACGGATATATTCCATTATAATTTTAAATTAAATGAGTCTAAAATTTTAAATCTTTGTTTGATAATTCTTAAAAAAATTTGCTGCTCATTTGCTGCTCATTTTAAAGCATTTGCTATTTAGCTTTGACTTTTAAAAGTTTTATTTTCTTATATTTCAAAAAAAACTCAAATTTTTGCTTTTAAAAAAAATAAGAATTGAATATATTCATGAGAAGATTTATTTTAAATAGCTTTAATATATATATTAATAACACTTAATAGGAAGGTTTAAACAAAATTTTAAAAATTAATAATTAGTTTTAAGTACACAATGAATTTTTTTACAATCTTTGAAAAAAAATATTATCAAGAGTTTTTCTGAAATTTTAACAAAATAAAACAAGTCCTTATTGTCACAAAAACAATACCGTTAATTTTATTCAAATTATTAAAAGTTTAAGTTGTTATAGCAGGAGAATTTTTTAAATTAAATTATAAGAAACGTTTTAATGGAGAAAACATGGTTAAGTACCGAGACAGAGCTCCGGTTCGGCGTGTGTGATACCATTCCTTTCATTGTAATTGCAAGTAGCCCCAAATTTAAACTTTGAAAATAGTGTTGCCAGCAGTTTCTGAATCAAAAAATAATTTCACAAAATTTTAAATATTATCATTTCTCTTCCAATCAAAATAGAGTTATTGCTAAAGTCGATGATTTTTTTTCCAAAAAAAATAATACATGTAAAAATAAAACAGTTTTTTTTATCGATAGGCATTGGTTTGTTTTGTCTGAAATCAAAAAAATTATTTGTCAACGCTTTCATAAATTGCAAAATCCTCACGTCATTCTTATGCTAAAACATTTAAAATTTATTACTTATTATATGCAACGTTTCAATGACAACATATAATTTAATTAAACTAAAATTGTTTTTTTGTTTTGCTTTAGAGGACATTTTTTGTTGATAAGCGACTATAGCATAAGAACTTCTATTGTAAAATTGGAAATTTTTTATGCTATAATCACGTATCTGCAATATAAAAAGTGATTTTAGGGCAATTTTATAGCTGAATGAATAGGAAATATTACTAAACAATAGCAAGACAACAAACCTAAAAGCAAATAATTGCTAGTAAAAGACAAAATTTGCGTAAACCAAAATAATCAATTGAAAACCACACTTACCGCTAAGCACAAATATGAGCAACGGTTTAACTCGTAATTAGTTTTATTAAATCAAAATCTTTTTTCTTCAAAACTAAGTAATCAATTACATTGTTATAAAACAATTTATAATTTTTGGTATCACGAAACGTAAGCACAAATTCTCTGAATTAGCATCTTTTTTTCACAAATTTATTGACGCGTGTACGTACGCCTGATTGCAAGAACTTGGATCAACTTTATTTTTGTCGAAACCCTTATTCATTAATACTCAAAGTAATTTTTATTTTCTCTTTTATACTGACAAATTTATATGAACTTGAAAGTGCCGATTAGAAAAACAATATTTATTTAGAGATGTTATTTCGAATACTATTTATTTTTTTAACATTTAACAAATTAGAAGAATGTATAGTTTTTGGTATTGTTAAACTTGAGCGCAAGTTATTCCGATTGACATATTTTTTTCAATAAATTTATTGACGCGTGTACGTATTCCTGATTACAAGAACTTGGGTAAAATTTATTTTTGTCGAATGCCTTGTTCATTGATACTCAAAGCAATTTTATATTTTTCTTTTTTTACTGACAAATTCAAATAACTATTGGCATATAGAAAGTGCCGATTCGACAAACAATATTTCTCTATATACTATTTTGACCTCTATTTACTTCTTTAACATGTACAAAGTTAGAATAAGCAATTGAATCACGCATTGAGACATAACTTTCATTCTGATTTTCATTGAAACAGAAACGGTAATCAATTAGTATGAATCACTAGCTTCACTATCCCAGAAAATTGTACAGTATTTCTAACAACAGGGTTGCTTTAACTCCTGATTCTGAATTCAAAAAATTTTTCGATCTAGAAGTATGGTGGAAAAAACTGTACAAAAGATATTGACAGAAGATCCGTTTTTTAACAGTTTTATAATGACTTTAACTCTTGCCAAATTTCTTATTTATATATTGACCAATAAAAAAATTTAATGGTGCGATTGGTCTTTGCATTGTCTAATTTTGTGTCACTCCAAGTTTGAAAAAGCAATATAACAAAAATAAACATCAAATACTAGAAGCTAATAGCAAAAGCTGCATTGATATTCAATAAAGTTTGCAATGGATTTTAGCAGTAAGAAATAAAAAATTAAAGTAGAATTAACACAACACTAACATCGTTTCACCAAACATTGATGCTTTGTTTTAAAAAACATAGCCTTTTATTAATTTTATATTTAATGTCATAGTGTTAATGTATAAAAATATAGAACTAGAAGACCAACAAAATAGTTTCACTTTAATTCCACTGCAGATACGTGAATATAGCATAGGAAATATTTTTGTAATTTGTGTAAAATCCGATTCAATCAACACTTATGTATAGATATATGACTATAGCATGAGAAATAGTTATATAAAAATGATCAAAAGTGAAAAAGTTACAATAATTTAAATACTATACACAATATTTATACTAAGATAAGTATAGAACGTCGCTAATTAAAAAAGATTTCATTTGACCTATAAATCTCATAAAAAGATAATAATAAAATTACTATTGCGTAGTAATGACGAAATGTCTTTAAATTATTACAAAATTTTACGAAACAAACATTTGCTTTTAGATATTTTTAAATTTGTAAAATTAATCATGCAGCTTCTTTAACTACTTGTAATTTTAATCATATTGAAACATTTTAAAATAAACATTATAGCTAAAATTGCTGTAATCATGAATCTTTCACGGTTCAAGTACCAATGTAACTTTGATGAAAATATCAAAAAACCAAAATGCAAATCTTAAAATTATAATGCGAAAGCAAAAAATCTAAAAAGAAAAAACAATTTATGCAAGAAACAATTGTTAAATCGTAAAATATTTAAATATCAAGAATTCGTACTTTTTTTAATAGTAAGGCTTGTTTCATATTTTTTTAATTAACCTAAAATCTGCTAATTACGTTTATCTTGATTGAAGTATTTTCATAAAAAGTTTTGTAAGATAATAGTTGAATAAAAATATTATATTCATTAGTGTTCTTTTTCTGAAAAAATTATTTCTTGTTTTTAATTCTTTGAAATTTGATTAAATACTTATAACTGGATTGCATCTAGGTTTGGATTTGCTACATGCAATTACTACATCAGGTGGTTCGTATCAACTTCGTGTAGATCTTGAAGATTGGGAAAGAAACACAGCTTACGCTACTTACAGGTTAGTGATTTGAATCTGAGGAGTTCATTTGAAAACACGTTTGGTGAAACAGAAGTCAAACACTTATTCGTCTTGTTACAGTTTTTTTTCTTAAATGAAATTTGATAACGTCACCACATCACTAGCTGATTGTATTCTGTTATTCAATATGTGTTTTACTTAGAGTGACGTAGCGCGTCAAGTTTATTTGAAGTTGCTACTAAATTTTTTTCCTTAGAATTTCTGACGTAACTTTCTATTTTTGTTTGGCAATCGTGTAAACCCGATGTTACAAAACAATTCTTTTAAGTAGCTAATATTTGGGGTACTAAGAGAGTTGATCAAAACTTCAGTTGATGAAACGACAATTGATCAAAACAATAGTTGATCAAGCAACAATTGATCGAAACGACAGTTGATCGAACAACAATTGATCAAAATAACATATGATAGAATGATAATTGATCAAAACAACAGTTGATTGAACGATAATTGATCGAAACATCAGTTTTGATCAAACAAAAATTCATTTAACTGTAGAAGTTGTTTTGATTGAGCCATCTCTTTGTTATTTCAAATCAGATTTATATAAATCAGAGTACAACTGTAATAAGCTGTGATGTCATATACACCCACATTTCACCATTATACAGTTTCGATCAACTATCGTGTCAGGCTTATTTGATTATAAAAAAATTGGTAAGCTGTTGAATCGGGCAATAAACGTAATACAGGGTGACCCAAAAAAACAGAACTCATACAAATTTCATTAAATCTTATCAACATCAATAGAATTTCAAGAAACTTGGTCGACTTAAACATCAATCTTTGTATCATCATTCCCCGAAGTTTTAGTTATTCTGGTTTCTTTACATTAAAGTTATGTACAGTTTAAAATATGCTTCAAATGGGCGCAACAGTATTGGAGACAAACTTACAGACATGAAGCAAAATTGTCATTCACTCAAAGTGATCTCTCTTTTGAGATTTCTCAAATTTTTTGCTGTATTTAATACCATTAGTTTATCAATGTTTAAACTAATGTCACCGCATGATACTGCTAAAACCCCTTTGCTGGTAAACCTGGTAAATATTAATTCCTTATAAACCTTTACGCAATTAACAAATAACATATGTAAATTATGCAGATGTGACTGGTACAGGATGTAGATAAATTTCGTTTGGCTTTGTATGCGGTCTCTGTTGTAAAAGATCTATTGCATTTTGAGTGAAGAGCGCGTAATAACCAAGCTTTATGTATTAACGACCTGTTTGGTTTCTTATGAGGGACCGAGGTATGGAAATTTTGTTAGAAGTTTTATTATAATATTGTAATGCATTTTTTGATGATTAAGTTGATTAGAAGTAGATGTAATAAATACCTATAACATGTCCGAGAGTGATTGTATATTACCGTTTGGTTTATTAATATTTTATGTTTATGAGTTTAGTAGTTTCTAGATGCAATGATGCAGTTATAAAAATGATTTAATTTTAGAATATTACGTAGGGCCAAGTTGTTTACAAATTGTAGGCATACATACCTGTATGTATGCATTCATAGTCAGGCAAAATATCACATAC
The DNA here is from genome assembly GCA_963680785.1 of Diplosoma virens. Lineage (NCBI taxonomy): Eukaryota > Metazoa > Chordata > Ascidiacea > Aplousobranchia > Didemnidae > Diplosoma > Diplosoma virens. The sequence continues at coordinate 43,129,992 of OY796884.1, read as the reverse complement.
ATTTATACATACATATTGACTTGAGGTTGCACGGAACAATTAAAAGTTTTAAATGGGGTCGTGCCAAGAAAAGCTTGGGAACTCCTAAGCTAGAACAAAGCTCGTTTAACATGTATCATGAAAAAAAAACTAACAGAATTCCTACTTATCACGTAGAACGCATGATGAAGTTATAACTCTGTGTGAGTTTTCCTACAATATGGCAGACGCACTGAAGTGAAAACTCAGCGTGTGTTTTTGCACCACTTGGAAATAGCATTAAAATAAGAACTCAGCATGAGTATTCCACTAATAAGCAATAATGAATGCAATTTAATATTCAGTAGATCTTTGAAAAGCGCATTGGTCAAAATGGCCCTTTCCGCTACTTCTAGATATAGCATCTCATATGTAAAAAACAGCAACAAAAGAAATATTATTTTCACGATAAAAGTGACTAGTAGCAAATATAATGAAAATCAGAAAATTTCACATAGAGTCTACAGAAAGTGTAATTACAGCCTGCAAAACCACTAAAATGTGAAAAATAAAACAATGTGATATTCTGCTTTGTCTGAGCAATAATTAAGCATTGTAATGTCACAGTACTATAGGATATTTTCTCTCCAGCATCCTAATGTGCCGTAGAAATTCGGGTTTACTTAGTGATTTTATTCGAGACTAGCACGTGCTTGTGAACTGTGAACATTTTGGAAGGAAGAAAAGCAGGTACTAGTGTTGTTTAGTGACTTTGTTGTTTTTAGCGATAAAAGCGTTCAACTCCTTCCATATATGCGAGCTTTTATGATACGTTTTAAGAGTTGACTTACCTCTGTTTTCTTAGCTTTTAATTTTGAAATGTGTTTTGCTCGTCATAGTGTATTCAATATGCTAAGACGTGTGCTGCGCAGCAAGCTTTGCTGCAATTACAAGACATTTCAGCAGACTGTTCAGATGGTGAATACTCTGACAGCGAGCTACTAGATGGCGCATTGACAAATAATGCAAAGGCGGAGCTTGATTCGAGTGGAGAAGAATCAGACGTCGATAGTCTCACGAAGACGATGAAAGCGATTTACAGAATCAGGTGCAGTTGAATCAAGACTTGATTGGAAAGGATGAAACCTTTTGGCAAGCTAGCTTCAAACCTGGCCCAACTGCATTTGCAACAAGCAGATTCACTAAAAGCAGTCCACTGTCATCGTTTTGCATTGTGTTTGACGAGGCAATGCTCAGAAATATAAGAAAATACACTGTAGCTGAAGCCCATCGCGTTTCTAACAGAATGAACTGGGATATGACACTTGATGAGCTGGACAAATTTATTGGACCTGTTATTGCAAGAGCAATTTTAGGACAGAAAGGTCTGCCGGTGGAAAGTTTGTGGGATAATCTGGGGGTGTTCAATGTTTAACAAAACTCTATCAAGACGCAGATTCAAGGAAATAATGCGTTTTTTACGTTTCGACAAAGTTTCCAAGATTTGGGCAAAATTTAAATTTTTAGGCACTGACAAGAAAATATTTGGGCAAAACTATAATTTTTAGGGCAGCGATATAAAAAATTTGGGCAAACTCAGGAGTTTTAGGGCAGTGACAATGATCAACTGCAAAAAATACATGTAGTTACCAAATTTAAGTGAAGACCTTTTTTTTTAGAGGACACCTTGATTTTGGGACGAAATTGAAAAATATGAGTCTGAATCCAAGTGAACACTTTTTTTTTTTTTAGAGATCACCATGATTTTAGGACAAAATTTCTTTTTCGTCCGAGAATCTCAAACAATTTTTTTGTCCTATCTATAAAGTACTGGAAAATCATGATTTGGGCAAACGTCACAAGATTTGGGCAAAACTTCATTGCCCCCAAATTTTTTTGGCGGGTACGCCTATGGTTAAAACGTCGTCTCTGTGATCTCTGTATTTACAATGTTTTTCTTATTTGTAACCCTAAGCAAATATGGTTGGTCAAAAGCGTAAGTCTACTAGTGATAGTGGTAATCATAAAAAGCATTTCAAGCACCACTGCCAAAGGTAAGTAAATTTGAATAAAGCTCATTTAATTGAAAATATGTTGCTATGTGTGTGTTACACACACAATGCATAGTACAGTATGAACGGTCATACATTACTGGAAAGCACAGTAACAACTTACGTTCATTTTCACGTTACGTTCGTTTGGAACATAACTAAAACGTAAGTTGAGGAGCGTCTGTACTCAAACAGCTGTTGTTACTTTGACTTCATACCACTGTGAAAAAAAAATCGATAGTAATAATGAGCACGTTATATTTTGATGTAGAGATTTTTTCTCACAACAATCCTAAAAAAACCAGACACAGTTTTATTTTATAATCAAACAAAGCCGGGGTTGACGTCATTGATCAGATGGCCAAGAAGTACTCTGTAAAGGTTGCGAGCAGAAGGTGGCCCATTCACGTATTTTACTAGCATTGAACAAGTGCTCAAGCATTGATCAAGTGCTGGATTCTTTTCCAAGATATTTGCAAGTCAGACATTAGTCGCTGAAAGTTCATACAATGGGTGGTTTAAAAACTTACCGGGACAACTCCAGGGAAAAATACTGGAGAAAATGTAATTACACAAAGAAACTTTATCTAAACTGATAAAGCTTCTGAAAAAAAGTGAAAAACATGAGCAACAATAAAGTAATAAAACAACGAATTTGTGCAACAGCTGCCGGGCCATGATATGTGGGAAATGTGCTATAAAAATTTGTCCAAACTGAGTTGATTAAATGTAACGACAAGTCTTTACCTTCGTAAATTGTTGCAGTTATTATTTTACAAACACTAACTTGTTTTTATATTTTTTCGCCTTCAAACGTTGCTAAAGTACAAACTTTTTAGTTTATGCCTAGCAGGTTTAATTTTTAATTGCTTTATTTCTTCTTCCAAAAAATCTATCATGTAGATCAGTGGTTCTTAACCTGTGGGTAATTACCCCCAAAGGGGTAATTTAGCATTTTAAAAGGGGTAATGTAAAATTTCAAAAATTTTGAAAAGTTGAATTTTTCTTCACTATCATCATCTTATTGTGATATCATAATTAAATACTAAGTCAGAACTAGATTCTTTTCTAAATTCACTTGTTTCGTTAACAATTGATAGTTTTGTCTAGTGATAGTTCGGCAAGTGATTTTTTTGTAACTAGGCAGTTAGTAGTAGGCGTGAAGTGAGTTTTTGTTTATTGCATGCAGTAGTAAGGCTAATTTAGTGAAAAAAATATCAAGATGTTTCCGAAGAAACGAAGTTACAAAGAAGCTTTTCTGAACTTTGGTTTTATAAGTGTTATTGAAAATTCTATTGAAAAGCTGCAGTGTGTGATTTGTTTTAAAGTTTTAACTCAGGAAAGTATGAAACCATGCAAATTGAAGCAGCATTTTAAGTCTTGCCATGGCAAATTAGTTGAAAAATCAGTTGACTACTTTAGGCAAAAAGCTGAGCATTTAAAAAATTGCCGTTTGAATTCTGAGGAAATGTGGCCAAAACAAAACATTGTTGGAGGCGCCATATCGCATTGCTTTCCGCATTGCTCAGTCAAAAAAGCCTCACACAATTGGTGAGGAACTCATAAAGCCCTGTCTCATTGAAGCAACTACTCTGGTACTGGGATAGGAAAAAGCTAATAAATTGAAAGAAATCTCGCTCTCCAACATACAGTTAAAAAACGCATTTTTGAAACGACTCAAGACATTTTGTTGCAAGTGGTGGAAGAGATGATGTCCAGTCCAATATTTTCCTTGCAATTGGACGAATCCACTGATGTTTCATCATGTGCGCATTAGCTGGTTTACGCTTGCTACATTTTTGAAAACAACATAAAAGAATAATATTTATTTTTGGAACACTGTCGACAACATGTAAAGGAGAAGATGTTTTTAGAGTTGTAAAAGTTTTTTTTAAATCTCACGCACTTAATTGGAAACAACTTATTTGGATCTGTACAGATGCTGCTCCTTCTAGGATTGGTGACAAGTTTGGTTTCAAAGGTTAGTACCAATATTGCTCCTCATGTATCATTTACTCATTGTTTGATTCATCGCTTTGCTTTAGCCATAAAAACTCTTCCATCTGGACTTCAAGTAGTATTATAAGATGTAGTAAAAATTGTAAACCATATTTCTGCAAATGCCACAAGATCAAAGTTATTCGCAGCTTTTTATGAAGAAGTTGGTTCTGATTATAAAGTTCTTTTGTTACATACGAAGGTAAGGTGGTTATCTCGTGGTAAAGTTTTGAATTGTTTGCTCCAACTTTGAGAAGAAGCAGCTATTTTTTTGGAAAATAACAAAATGCAAAAGGAGTTGATATGCACTACCAATTGAAAAGCAATGACTTTTTGCTGAAGGTGGCTTACTTGGGTGCTTTTTTCTCAGAAGTAATTTCCCTCAATTTAACTCTGCAAGGAGGTCGTCAATGGTTGTATACGACACACGACAAAGTTGCAGCCTTCAAACGTAAAGTGGAAATGTTTAAAAGACTGACAGAAAAAGGCACAACAAGTATGTTTCCCAACTTGACAATGCTCTTACGATCTGACCCAAACATGAAACGCAACTTCACTCAAGAAATATTTAACCACTTAAATGCAATAAATATTGCGATTGATCGATACTTTCCTGGAATTGAAGAGCGACATAATTTTTTGTGGATCAGCCATCCATTCTCAGTTGAAAAAACTCAATCCGTGATGATGATATGGCAGCAAAGTTTAGTTTCTTGAACTGCACAAAGATTCAAATCTTGCAACTGACTTCACGGAGGATATAGGAAGCTTTCGGGCTGGCATTCATAAAGAATACCCCATTCTTTCAAAAAAAGCATTGAATTTTTTTATTCAATTTCCTTCAACTTATTGTTGTGAGGTGGGATTATTTGCAATGGTGTCTATAAAGACAAAATATCAAAACAGACTTGAGATCGATGATGAAATGCAATGTTGTGTTTCTTACACTCAGCCTAGATTTGAACGCTTAATAGCAAAAAAGCAGTACCAGCCTTCCCCTTAAATGTGTTTGTAATAAAAAATGACTTAATTTTTTTGTGTGTATACAGTATTTTGGATTGCAAGCTATTATAGTTGCTGTTTTTTAAAAGGAGTAATTGATATATATTAAAATATTTTAGGGGTAATAATATAAAAAAGGTTAAGAACCACTGAGTAGATGTTTGGTTATTTTTAAGAGTGCAATGAATAATGTTTAATGCCATTTTCACTTTAAAAATGTTTTTTCAACATAATAAATAAAAAATTGCAGCTTTTGTGCATTATGCGTCAATTGACGCCCGTTGTTGTTTTAGGTAGTTTAAAAGCGCAGTCATTCTAGTGTTAAGCAAAACAATAAACCTTTATTTTATATAACTCTGATATAGATCTAGTTCGCTCTTTGATTTGCAGAAATCCAGATTACAGTACCGGAAAAAAGATTCTTTACAAAACTTATATATAAAACTCGTACGAGTATTTGATTCACTCTACAAGCAAAAAGCGTGGCTTTAACACAACCTTTGCACTTTCGTTATAAGCCACTGTTTGTCGGTCTTGTGTTTGATTTTGTGCCGACACTATACAAACCAAAATAATTTTACTATTGCATCACAAAAAAATCTTAACTTCTTGCGATTATCACATAAATTATCAGAATTGAAAAAAGATCTGTAGAAAAATTTATTTTTACTTACTTTGTTTAGAAATTTTTCCGTTGGAAACTCTCAATCAAACTATCGCCTGAATGTGCAAGGTTACAATGGGACTGCAGGTAAAATTTTTTTAAAATCGTTCAATTGCCTTGTGATAACTTAGTGCAATCCATCCATAAAACTATATTATAAGAAATACAGTTTTTTGGGTCAAAAATTTCATACTATTACATAAATTAAAACATATTATTGTTGTTTCCAGTTTTAACTGAGTTTCATATATCAGAGCCGATCTCGACCTAAAACCAAAAAATTAATTCAAGCTCAAATTAAATCAGACTTTTGAGTAAATCAAATCGGCAAGCATTTTTAAAATGTGCAAAATGTGCAGATGGAAGCAAATTAAAACAATAAAATATTTTGCAAATTATAATTTTTTTACTTTAAAACATCATAATGTCAGTTGGCTTGATTTCAGATTCAAATTATTTGATGACGTAACGCTGAACCCCAAACCTGACCAGAAACAGTTTGATCTTTATTAGTTGACTGACGTCTTTGTAACTTAAAATAAAATATGCATAAACGTATAAAATATAAAGACCTTTATAAAGAACTAGAAACATAATAAAAACTTAAACCTATTATTTTTCAGACCTATTACTCAGACATACCTATGTTTATAATGTTGCTTTCTTCTGTAATTTATTTTAATTCGGTTTTTATTTTTGCTCAGTCAATGATCTTTTGTATAGGGCAGAAAAAGAATAAAATAACAATCGATACGCTATAACGTTAAATTTGGTTAAATGTTAAAATTTTCAAATAACATAAGCTTTTTAACAAAAAAGCCTTGTTAAACGGGTTGCCAGATCAAGTTTTCAAAAAAGATTTAAACAGAACTGTCAAAAAAAGTCGAATATAAGAAGAAAGGCCAAATAGTTTTTCTAACAATAAATTTTGCAACATCACGCCATAACAAATTTTAAATTATTTTCAAACAAAAGTACAACAGATTTTTCTCCCAAAAAACATTTGTGAAACGTATAACAATCACATGAAGAAAAACATTTGAGATTAAGTTTACAAATAGGTTTTTCAATTCACTAATAAAATAAAAAAAACATTTTAAATTTCAAATGCAACTGTTTCCGTTGCAATATAATTGTATTATTGATTCGTTTGCTCAAATTTTTTGCTTTTAGGCACAAGGTGTGCCACCAAAACACTTATAAATTGTTAACGTGACTCAAGTAAAAATTACTGCCCTATAAAGTATGTGTAATAAAGATGTCAAACATCGTCAAATAAAGCTTCATTTTGTCACAACATTTTGAAATACATGTATATGTGAAAACAATTTTACGATTTAGTAACTAACGAACTAATGAATTTAGTAAGATTAACGAATACAAATTCGCAAATATCCTTGCACTTTTTCATACAAAATTCAAATATTTTTAAAAAATAATAATTTACAAGAATAAGGTATTGATTCAAAAATGGCCAAAGAAGGGCCAAACGACCAAACGTTAAATTTGAAGGGAAAAGACTTTAAAAAATGGCCAACTTTTTTAATTTGGTCTCAATAAAGCCAATATGACCTGCAGCTAAATACCACACTGTTTATGATTTTTCGTTTATTAAAACTTCTTCAAATACTTGTTCAAATACAATTTTTTTAGATACGTATTTAAATATTCTTCAGATATCTATTTTATTTGAATAAGTACCTGAAAAAGTTTCAATTAAGGAAATCTTATTAATTGGTAGGTATTTAGCTGGAATGTTTTGTTAATAATTTTTTAAAATTTATTTTCCCTCTTTTTATGCCCAACTATATATTTACCACTCATTGCAATTTTGGACCTGGTTTAGTTTTCGACACTTTTGGACAGTGATGGCCTTACAAAAGGGGGTTCCTGGTGCAAGCAAAATAGGAGGGCCAGTTTTTAATGTACCAAGTTTTTTCGTCCAGAAAAATTTAGTGATCCCTATAAAAAAGTCATCACTTTCAATCGCGTACATTATCTCTATTTTCGTTCTAAATTTAAGATGCAGACAACAGAGTGCCACCGTCAGAGTGCTGCTACGAAGAAATAGTGCAATATTTTGGTTAGGGGGGTACTTTTTGACGTTGTTTAAAGGAGATCTAATTCTATTAATTATTAATCAAATCTAATAATAAATTAATATTAATTATATAGTTATTATTAGATTAATAAATATTAATTATTAATCTAATAATTCGCACCGTATTTAAAATCATCACTGGTTTTGATAATTTCGGCAGCAGAAGCTTATATGAGATTTAATATTTTTAGTGTAATCGCAAATATGTCCTATAACAATATTTTCTACACATTATTAAAGCAATGTTCTCAACAAATTTTAATAACGAATATTTACTTTTACACTTTAAGAATAAGAAAAAAGCAATCTTGCTTGGTACAACTACGCGTTGATGACCGTTACTTCAAGTTGTTTAGCATTTTTGAAAATAATCCTTTTGTTAATTAATAAGTAATTTACCTTTTATCACAATTAGCTGAGATAACTACTGCTGAAAATGGACAACATAAAAAACGCATTAAGTGTAAATAACTGACTGACAAAACAGATAAAGTGAAATAACGGCGTTTAAGTGTAATTATCAACTGATTAAACAAAAAAATTTTAAGAAAAAATGTCCTTAGCATATTTCAATTGTTTGACAAAATATTGAGAAAAAGACCAGATTGGTTTTGTTAAGTTTAAAAAGAAAGCTGTAATTAATTCTAAAAAAATCGATATTCCTAGTTGAAATTGAATTTGAGATACAAAGGTTTATAGTTTGCGTAAATTGACACTCCCCAAAGTCGGTGGAATTCACTCAAAACTCCAATTATAATAGGATTAGACAAATAAATCCTATTTTAAGTTTAAATATTAGCAATGGCATAAAGAGTTTTTTCAAGTTGTTGTTATAATTCATAAATAGAAATAAAGTTAGTTTAAGAATTAGTAGCGTTTTAGTTTTAATTTTTGTAGCGTTTCATGCATTATAAACTCCAGAGATTTAGTTTAAACTTATTGGCAATAGAGCAAAATGGTTTGAAACGCCTTTTAATTATTAACATTGTTTCTGTTCAAGTTCTTCGAGTACTTTTGTAATGCTGCATTCCCTTAAAGTAATATTTGCATTACTTTTCTCTTTCATGTTTTCTTAACAAAAATTTCTAAAACCCATTTGTATCACACTGAACAAAAACTAAACAAAACTAAAATTTTTATTTTTTCTACAAAAATTAGCAAATTTTTATTTACAAAAATATTAAAAACTTATATCAAAGATTGAAAATAGAAAGTTTTTTAATTATTTAAAACACAAAATAACAAACTTTATAGAAAAAGTCGGCAACCTATGTCCCGAGGCCGGTTTTGGCCCACCAAACAAAATCATACGGCCCAGAACATATTAGTATTAGAAGGTATTAAAAGAATACGGCCCACTCTCTCGTTTGCAATCCTATTTTTTGACGTAACAATTTAGAAAGGTTTTGGTAGCTGGAAAATGTGCGACCCGCCTAAAGTCATAAATTGTTTTAGGCCAGTGATATGCAAAAGATTGCCGACTCCTGCTTTATAGCAAATGCTTTCTCAAGCTCATTTTAAAAAAGTACAAAAATGTTGAATTAGATCTTCTTGTAAAAGTCCACTTCTAAAAACTGAGCAAGATCACAAAACAAAAAATCTTCAATTTAGATTCTGAAAAATACTTTTGGTCCAAGGTAGACGGAATACCTAAAAATTGTGTATTTGAAATGTATTAGTTGAAAATTTCATCAAGATATCAAAAAATTGATAAATTGAAATAAAATTTTTCATTGTATGCAACAAAGTTCTGCACAAAAATATGAAAAGAAAAACAAATAGCATTTGTTCTTGACGGTATTCTTATCTTAATTTTTTGTTTTGTGAGAATTAGGTAAAATCAGTTATGAACGAACATTTTTTGATGATCAAAACCGGTTTTTGCCTAGATCAATATTCCCCAACTTTTTTGCATTCACGCAACAATTGAAAAACTTCCATAATTTTGCTGTACGATTCGAACAAAGAGAGAATATTTTTACTCTTTGTTAGATTTTGAACGTTTTTTTCTATATTAAGTATAAAGAAGCGCATATTTAGTGCGTAATAAAGTTGGAAATCAACTAAAGACAAAAACAATTAAAAGACCTTCATCAAACAAAAAAAATAAAATAATATTTTTGGGCTTTTTTTGGTCGCTTCTTGTTACTTTAGATAAATATTTATTTTCAGTCACAAATGTTTACTAGTCTTGGTTTAGAGTAAATTCTAGCAGTTATGAAGTTCAAAATGAAAAACTACTTTTGTTTTCAAAATTATATTTAGATTATTGTTTTTTCGCGGCATACCGGTTGTGGATCATTGTCGTAGAGAAGTGAAAATATGGAAAACTCATTTGTCAACTTTTAGTTTCGAGTTTCAAATATAACGTATAATATGATTTATAAATTTTTATTGCGTAAAATGATTTTGCTTAGAAAAGTAATGAACCAACAAAACTTTATTATGGTTATTAGTTTACTGAAATCCATTTCCAAAACAAAAATAATCAACAAGTTTATCTTTTTAATTGTCATCAAATGATTTTTTAAATACTTTTAATGAAAATCTTGTATAATCGTCTTGATTTGAAATAACGACTAAACTGCTCTGGTTTTTATCAAATTGAATGATATAAATAATTAAATCTAACAGTTTAATCACAATTATATTGTTTCGTCTAATCACAAACATATTATTTACAGGTGATTCTTTGAATCGTAACAACAATGGACAATTTTCAACAAAAGATCGAGATAATGATCTGTGGCCAGGTAACTGTGCTGAACACAGGCACGGGGCGTTTTGGTACAATTGGTGTCATCTCGCAAACTTGAATGGAGAATATCTGAGGAATGAAGGAATCAGCTTCGCAGGTGTTGCTTGGTTTCGTTGGAAGAAAAACTACTACTCTATGAAGCGAGTGGAAATGAAAATCAAACCGAATTAACATTATTAGATTGAATCAATATATTATCACGTCATAATGTTATCAACTCAATTGTAATCCATTGCTGTTCTTTGTATATTCATATTTTGATAATATTAATAAAAAATTCTGATTCGTTAAACTGATTAAGTTCAATGCAAATTTTTAAAAACGTTTTTAAATGAAAATTTTATTCCTACAACAGATGTATGATTAAAAAACTTGAATTGTATATTTTCTACTTATACTTGCTAAGTAATGATAATTGTTAACAATATTAAAAAAAGTTATTTCTTTTCAAAATCGCTTCTTCTTTATCATAATAATAATAATAAACAAGTTTCTATCCCGCTCAGGCAAATAATTACATCAAAGATGTGATTGCATTAGAGCGGTAGTAGAATTATAAGTGTCAATAAAATAAATACTAGTTTAGGTTTGGTAGATACAAATAAAGACACAAACATGCAAAACATCAAAACTCCAAATGTACAAATATATACAAAAGAAATAAAACAAAACATAAAAAGTAAATGTATACAAGCTAAAGCTACAGTAATACTAACATTCAATAAATATTACGTTATTTAAATAGAATAAGTTATTTATGATTCTGATAAATTAGGATATAAAATGCCCTATCCGCTCCTATTTCTAAGATCTGACTTAGTAGAAAACAACTAATGTCAGATTCGGAATCAGCGTCCCGCTATTACACTAAAATAAGTGCTCTTGTTCTCGTTTAAAAAAAACTATTTTTTGTTGATCAGTGCAGAGTTGCCAGATTTAAAATTTAAAAATAAGTAAATTGAGTTGAAGAAGAAGCCAAAATTAAGCAAAACAAAATTTAATTTTTGTCGCTAAAAAAAGTGTTTTCTAAAAAAATAGTCTTCACTTAGAATCTGTCTTTTATTTCTCAATTTTAGTTCCACAATCATGATGATCTCCTTAAAAAAAAAAAGTCTTTACTTAGACTCTGTCTCTGATTTCTCAATTTTTGTTCCAAAATCATGACTGGTTTGCACCTGGCAGTTGGATTTTATAGGCTCAAATTAGCAAAAGCAACATCACATTTTAGAACTTAATACTGCGTTTGTTTACGTTTTGTTTAATTTGGATAAATAATTTGACATTATGCATAAAACAATGGAAAAAAATTGAAACAATTTAAAAAAAGAAAAAAAGCTAAACAAAATCTTTGACGCCAATCACACTAAAAAATAATTTTGCTAATTTGGTCTCGAAAAAGCTAATCTGGCAACCCTGGACCAGTGTTATTAGTTCTGAACTTGCAGCAATGCACAGCTTTATATAAACCGACGTGCGCATTTGCTTGGGCATTGTTGCATAAAACAATAGACATCACAGGTTTTTCAAGAAGTTTTAACCAAGAAAATTATGCTGAATTGTTTACAAAAATTCGAGTGTCGTTACATAAAAAGTTAAAGTTAAATTTTCCTATATCCAGAGTACAAAATAGCTCTTAAAATCATGGCAGTAAAAAAAATCCTTCACCTTTGAATACCGAAGAAAAGTCCCTATTGTAATTGTTGTAGTTACTTTCTTTGACATCTTTTTCAACCATATTTTGTTTTTTTAACCTTAATGCATGAAGCTCTGCCTTTTCTTTAGAACGACAAAAATCGCCAATTAAGTTATTTAGATGTTTTTGTAAAAATAAGATGTTTCTGTAATAAGATGTAAAAATTAGACGTCTCTGTAAAAATAAGATGAGATGTTCTATGGTATCCTACTCAGAATTTGTACAGTTAGCAGGAATGAATTCGTCGGAATTTCATGCATTTTCTATGAGGTCTTATTTTGGTCACCTAATTGGCAACCCAACTATAGCATAAACATATTCTTTTTGATATCATGAGTGATATTCCTTTGTATTTCTTTGCTCGTAGACTTTCTACAGACGAAGCAAAACCGATCTGGATTGTTTTGCTTTGTCAAAAAAAACAAATATCTATGCAGCAGTTCTAGATATTATCAGCAACGCTTAAAAAATTAATAATTTTATTAATTTTTATTGCAAAAAAATTAATAAACAATTTTTTTAAAATTTTCTTTCATTAAACTTAAGTTTTGTTAGGTAAATTTTTTTAAAATTTGAATTGGCAACTTTTTGAGCTGTTTTGATTTCAGCTCAAAAATTCATGTAAAAGTGGGGTCAGGAGGCAATTGCTTTTGAAATTCGCAAGAGAAAAGCATTAAATTGGATTTCATTGTAATAGCCGTATCTGTCGGAGTGGGGGGGAATTTGTGTTTTGGGTGAAAAACTTGGGCAAAATTAAAATTTCCCAGAGAGCTAATGAGAAAAATGTTGCAAAGTCAGGAATTTTAAGGCAGCCACCAGGAATTATTTGGGCAAAACAATTTTTTGTTCATCGAAAATGAATACTAAATGCAGGAAAATGTTTTAGATTTAAAGTACAGATCTTTTTTTTATTTTTTTAGAGATCTCTATATTTTAAAACGAAAATTGAGAAATCAAAAACAAATTGAAATTAAAGTCCTTTTTCTCGGTTTTCAACCTACAAAAATTTTAAACAAAATTTCTTCTCATATCCATAAAGTAGTAAAAATTGAAGATTCGAGCATCCATCACCAAATTTGGGCAAAGCTATATTGCCTCCAAATTTCTTTCGCTGTTACGGCTATGTTTGCTCCAACTCTCTGTTTTTCCAGTTTGACTTGACTGGGTATTGACTAGAAGGCTCGATTAGCGTGAAAAATTGTAAAAAGACTAACGTAAAAAATTGACTAGACTTGACTGGCCAATAAATAAATTCAGATCTACAATACATGAGAAGATTTTGCTTTATGGTTTGATGTTATGGCACACAAAAATTGCCAGGACAAATGCAAACTGTAGTGGTTAGGAGCGTTACGTTCAAGTTTAATTGGTGCAGTTCATACTCAGAAGGTTAACCACTAACTTGATTCTATTTACAGCACATTTATTCATTTATTCAAATAGAAATAAAAACAAAATAAAAACTTAAACAAATAATTACAATAATAGAGACAATTTAGTATAGCATTATCATGACAGAAGTTAACTTATCTAACCGATATCTTCCGGAGAGCAACTCATTATATTACAATTTGTGACTACGCCACATCGCTGTATACAAGTGGGCGTATTACCACGTGATCATAGGATATGGAACGGGAAGATGTGAAATTCGAAATTGCATAAAAATAGGGCATGTAAAAGTGAAATTCAACGTTTTGAACTAAATTCTATAACTCCGATAATAATTTAATTTGTATTTCGTGTGAAAATATTTGGGCTGTCCAATTAATCGCTACAGATACCCCCCCGGCGGATAAGAAAATAAAACAATTTCTAAATATAGCAGAAATTACCAAAATGCAATTTGCAGCATGACGACACGACGTGCATGTAAATACAGAAAAAAATGATTATAGCGCGACTTAAAACAGAAAACAATGTTCTATGTCTTCCTTTTTTTTTTTTGGTTCGTTGACTAATTAAGAAACTTTTGCGATGTATCCGAATATAATTGCTGCGATGTCTACATGGAGCAGTAAACACTTCAGTAATTTCGTTATGCTTCTTTTGTAGAGGAAGTAGTCAACGATCTGTTCTGTCGCGTGGTGTTGTCATTGTGCCGTAGATAGTGCTGCATCTGTGAAAAGGAACTAACAGCAGTACATGTTCGAAAATATTACAGCACAATATCCACAAATAATATTGAATACGCAAAAGAACAAATTTTTTTAAATAACAAATCTGGTTAATAATTATATCTTGATTAAAGATTCAGTAAAACACAACAAAATAGCACTGATAATTTTTTTTTTGTGTTAAATAATCAAAGACGATAATGACAATTCTATATTTCTACACGTTAGATGTGGTGCTATCAATTAAAGGATTCGAATTGGGATTAGTTATGGAGGAGAAAAACTCATTAGTATTCTTCTCTTTTTGCAAACGGTTCAGTTTAGATACCACAAGAGGAGTAAGCGTACTTTTGAGATTTTTAATAATGTTTCCAATTATATAGACAGTAAGGATCAAACCCCAAGCCAACGCTAAAGCAGTAAGAAGTGATAAAACAGTGTTGAAAAAAGGACTAGAAATGTTTGAGAGCAAAAGTAAAAAACTATTGTGCAGCAAATGTGTTACGTCAGAGAAATGAATATCGGCAGATAAAACAGAAGAGTAATTTGACTGGCTATCAAGAAATGCTTGAATGCGTTCGGTGCCAAGACTTGTTGTTGCTAAAGTTGCAAGTATTGCATTTAAATTGCGCTCCACTATTGGCTCGTAGTCGATTAAGGAAGAATCAGCAATATAATCTCTCGATGTAATTGTTTCATTTATTGGAAAAAGAGTAGGAGAGAGTTTTATTGTATCTTGAGCAATACCAGCTAGCGTGTAATTAATAAATAAGTAAAACGATTTGTCAATTTTAAAACGAAAGACTCGATTAGGACAATACGACTCGAGAAAAGACACTGTATCGGAGAAATAAAAATCTTGATTCAATTGAAAGACACGTGGAAACGAGTTAGTGAGGTGATCAGTCTGCACTGGTTCGAACAACGGTCTAGTAGCATAAAAATTACAATGAATCAGACTCTTCTTTAACCGCACTTTCAGAGGTGAGCAAGATAATTCGCTCATGGTGTTACCTCGTACAACAGCGGCCCGTTTAGTGCCGAGAAGTGCACTTAATATTTGAAAAGGATACAATTTAGATTGTATAGTTAACGTTAACGTTAAAAGGTTCTGTATTTTGCACTGCAAGTAATTATGAGACGCTTCAAGGCGTTCAATCGAGTCTATTAAATTATCCTCGAGGTCCTGTAAGTAAGCAGCATATAATTTCGAAGAGTGTTGTCGCGGTTTGGCGAGTCTAACAAGCGGTTGCTTTTTTAGCTGGCAATTATAAGGGAGAATTACAAATTGTGAGAAACCGCATATAGCATCCGATTTCAAGCATTCTGACTTTGCGGAACAGGTATACCAGTGATGTATTGAAATACCAAATTTTGGTACTTCTAATCGATAAATTTCTTGCTTTGATGATATATGGAGCGTCATCGTTGTGTTTTCAATTTGCCTTAATTGCGGACAGTCAAGTTTTGCAGGGGGGTTCCAAACAAGAATATTTTGGCTTAATTTACAAAATCCTTTGTGTACCTTACAATGATTGAGTTGTTGAAACGGTGAATATTACTTTTTATTAAGAGGGTTATACAGTAACGTAAAACGAGTTAAAATTGCATTTAAAGTAGTGTGGTGGGTTGTTGTAGGCCAGGGGCGTCCAACCCGTGGCCCGCGCGGTATTTTTTGAAATGACGTAAACTTGCATTTCACGAAATACAGTAAATAACTGGTTTTCGTAGTTCAGGGTTTCAAAACTTTTTCGCTTTTGTCATCCGTATTACAGACTTTCTTTTAAGAACAGCAGGTAGTGAGTGATTGTTCAAGTTATTTATATGACCTCATGTCCCGATTGTTACGCTTTGTGATCCGGTTTTTTCGCACTCAGCAAAAATTTGGCGAGTCGCTTGTTGAAAGGACAAATTTCATTGTTTCCAAAAAATCGCATCTGGACAGGGCATAATCATTAGTGAAAAGTCTTCAGCAGTGGTAAGTTATAGCCTATTAAATATGTCGAGTAGGAAACGAAAAGCAAGCAGCAACGCTAATAGAATATTTCAAGAGAGGTGGACATATTTATACTTTTTTGTGACTGTCGAGAGTAAGCCGATTTGCTTGATATGTAATCAACTTGTATCAGAGTGCAAAGAATACAATCTAAATAGACATTACATCAGTAAACATTCATCGTCTTATGATAAATATCAAAATGAATTTAGACAAGATAAAATAAAAGAATTAACAAAAGTTCTTCGTGGACAGCAATCGGTTTTTTCAAAAGTTTCTTTGCAGCAGGAGTCAGTTGTAAAAGCGAGCTACTTGGTGGCAGAAATAATCGCAAAAAAATCGAAGCCATTTTCAGATGGAGAATTTGTAAAGGAATGCTTTGTTCAGGTTGTTGATGTCTTTTGTCCTGATAAGAAAGAGACATTTGCAAAAATAAGCCTTTCGAGACAGACCATTGCTCGTCGTGTTCAAGAGCTCGGAAATTTTATAGAGGAAAGTTTAATGGCAAAAGCGCGAAATTTTTCATCGTATTCTTTAGCGCTTGACGAAAGCACTGATATCAGGTCTACTGCTCAACTGGCAATCTTCATACGTGGAGTTGATAATTATTTTGAAATTACCGAAGAACTTGCAGCCATTGTTCCGATTAAAGACACGACCAGAGGCAGTGATTTGTTGGAAGGTGTGATGGCAACAATCAAGCGCCTTGGCTTGTCTTTATCGAAGCTTTCGGGAATAACCACTGATGGTGCCCCATCAATGATTGGGAGACGACAAGGTCTAGGTAACCTACTTCAACTTGAAGCGAATAAAGTCGGGAATGATTCTGTTATGCGGTTCCATTGCATAATACACCACGAAAACCTTTGTGCAAAGTCATTGAAAATGCAAAACGTCATGTCAGTTGTCATTAAAACGGTCAACTTTATTCGTTCCAAAGGGCTGCGTCACAGAGAGTTTCAAGAATTACTACACAGCATAGATGCAGACTTCCAAGACATTCCGTATTACACTGAGGTCCGATGGTTGAGTCGCGGTAAAACGTTGAAACGAGTGTTTGAACTCAAGGATGCAATACAGGCCTTTTTGGAAACAACAGGAAACCCTATTGCTGAATTCAATGACAAGGGATGGATAGAAAATTTTGCTTTTCTAGTGGATATAACTACCCATGTAAACGAACTAAATTCACGTCTACAGAGGAAACGGCAACTAATACATTCCATGTTTGATCATGTCAACGCCTTTGCAATGAAATTAACCCTGTGGGAAAAGCAGATAAAGAACAAAAATTTTGTTCATTTCCCTACTCTTCAGAGTCGGAAAGTTCAAAACTCTCAGAAATACGCAATATTAATAGCAGAACTGAAACATGATTTCGACCGCAGATTTACTGACTTTAAAAAGTCTGCCATGCATTTTAATATGTTTTCTTGCCCTTTTTCTGTCAAGATAGAGGAGGTACCCGAAAACCTACAGATGGAGTTTATAGATATTCAGAGTTTATCAGATTTAAAAAAAAAATTCAATAACTTTTCATTGCTAGATTTTTACAAAACTTACGTGTCAAAAGAAAAATATCAGAGGATTCACAGATTGGCAGTTTTCATGACTTTGTTATTTGGCAGCACTTACTTGTGCGAGCAAGTTTTCTCAAGGATGAACCACGTTAAATCCCCCGTGAGATCATTAATATCTGACAGTCATATGGAAAGTTCGCTTCGCATTGCTACATCGTCTATCGCACAAAATATTGCCAAGCTTGTTAGAGAAAAGCAGTGCCAAACTTCACATTAAAATGTTAATGTGTATTAAAAATTTTTTCGACTTTACTATTCGTTGTTTTTATTGTTTTTGAAATTGTGAAAAGTAAAAATTGCAAAAAGACACTTTTTTTTTTTTTTTTTTTTTATCTCTATATTTATCCTCCTGACTCGCAGGAAAGCGACGGAGGCGCTATACATAGGGTAAACAATTACCCAGACCTGCTTCCGGAGATACCAAGATTGCTGTCCGCTAGTAATTTAGTAGAGATATTACTGTAATGTAGAACTGCTTGCCAAGACTACCAAGCAGGGAAAAGTGCCGTAAAGTGTATTTCCCAAGGACACAACAGAATGGCGCAAGTGGGTTTTGAACACATTTGTAAAATTGGAATTTTGGTGTGAGGATTTTTTTGTTTTTAGACTAAACTATAGTCAGTAGAATAAAACTAAACCACGAATTCTATTTCAAGTGGCCCGCCTAACCATTCAAAAACTGTATGTGGCCCTTCGGCCAAAAAGGTTGGACACCCCTGTTGTAGGCCATCGATAATCATTTTAGGCCATTCGGATTTCGATTTTTCGAAGGCGGGGTCACCAATGTAGTGGTTAGGAGCGTTACATTCAAGTTTAATTGGTGCAGTTCATACTCAGAAGGTTAACCACTAACTTGATTCTATTTACAGCACATTTATTCACTTATTCAAATAGAAATAAAAACAAAATAAAAACTTAAACAAATAATTACAATAATAGAGACAATTTAGTATAGCATTATCATAACAGAAGTTAACTTATCTAACCGATATCTTCCGGAGAGCAACTCATTATATTACAATTTGTGACTAAGCCACATCGCTGTATACAAGTGGGCGTATTACCACGTGATCATAGGATATGAAACGGCAGGATGTGAAATTCGAAATTGCATAAAAATAGGGCATGTAAAAGTGAAATTCAACGTTTTGAACTAAATTCTATAACTCCGATAATAAATTAATTTGTATTTCGTGTGAAAATATTTGGGCTGTCCAATTAATCGCTACAAAACAATAAACACTATTTCCTTTCTCCATTTTAATTAACTTTATATGTTTACTAAACGAAGTAGTTATTTCTATTTCCAATTCGTATTCTACTTGGAATAACCCTAGCTACGCGTCATAAGCACCTGACTTATCGCTGTTTGTTTCGAATTTAAACTCTCGATATTTTTCTGGAAAGTTAGTTGTAATCGCGTCAACTAACGACCAAACTTTTTAATGGAAGAAGATGGGCCTATTAACAAACGCGACTCTACTGAATTTTTCGTCGATTCAACTTTTGTCGTTTGCTGAACAAAAAAACTAATTGATTACTTTGCTTTTAAACTGTAAAGTGCGAGTTTTTGTATTCAATTTGTTGAAAGCAAATTTTAGTAAAAGATTGTTGTTCAATTTAACTGGAAACTACTTTTTAGAAGCACAAGCTATCGACCGTGTCATCCCCATGTGGTTTTAACCACTTCTGTTGTTATGGTTTCCCAAACAAAAAAACTCGTTATTTTCTATTTCAAAAATAGTGACAATTCAGCAGGCTATATCGAAAAAATTGAAAGTATATTGCGCTTTTGCAAAATAGGACTATTTAAAGCACAATATAACTATGCACAATGATTTGTTTGATTTTAATGCAAAGGTATTAATGAGAGGTAATCAGTTTTTTTATTTCATAATGCGCAGCGCAATTAAGCGCAACTTATGATTCTCATATTGTTACTGTAGCGAAAGTGAAAAACGGTGCCAAAAAAAGTATAAAAGCACAACGTAGCTTCTGCGGAAGTTGAGCACAGCCCAGCTTGTTTATTGCTACTCTGATATTGCAAAAAAGACTGAGTTCCAGACGCCCATTTGTACAAGCTGTGCGGAACGTAGGGAACAACTTTTTCAAACTATTTATCCCCACTTCTCAAGCAAGTACTTCGAGAGAGCATTCAGGCTCAATGATTTCATTTGAGGGTTGCTAGCTGGCCTATTGTAATAGGTTTATTCAGAACAGCATGAATGTAGCTCAATTGTCTAAGGCAGAAGTTACCAACTGCTGCATTCAGACACCTTTGTGCATCATTTAAAACTATAAGAGGGCGTCACAATGTACTAAAATAAAAACATTGATCAAGTAGACTAGGAGTTACTAAGCGTTTCTTAAAAAGTCTCATATAACGATATATTGTCATATGAAGTGTCATATAAGTATTGACGATTGCTGGCCGGATTTTGATTCAGGCCGTTGCTGGGTTTAACGTAAAAAACGATTTTTATCGATACGTGACCCGACAGTTGATCGAAGGACACTTGATCAAAACGACAGTTGATCAAAACAACACTTGATCGAAACGACATTTGATCGAATAATAAAAGAAAAAATTTACAACCTTAAATCTGTCCCAATTTTGTCAATTTTTAGTCTCAAAAACATAGTGATCTCTAAAAAAAAATCTTCTCTTTGAATCTGTCCCGGTTTTGTCAAGTTTTTGTCCCAAAATATAATAATCTCCAAAAAAAGATCTTCCCTTTGAATCTATCTCTGATTTCTCCAAGGAATCTCCAAAGGTGGGGCCATGACACAATTTCTCTCTTTCTGTAAATACGTTAATGACTACAATGTAAAAAGAAGGCAAAAAAATATGGCAGGAATAGGCATCTAACAAAACGTAACCATGACAAGAGGTATACTTGCTGCCCCCTAAAAATGCTTTGCCCGTGGACCTTGTTGAGAAACCCTGGGCTTGACATTGGCCAAAAATTATAAAAAAATATAAACAAACTGTCTTCTTACTGATGATATCCGCTTTTTATGAAACTAATTTACAGTATCAAAGCAATTGTTTAATCGCAGAAACATACTGTACAAAAGTAAATTTTTTTTATCAGCTGTCATTTCAATTAAGTGTCGTTTCAATCGTTGTTCGATCAACTGTCGTTTTGATCAAGTGTTGTTTCGATCAAATATCGTTCGATCAAGTGTCCTTCGATCAACTGTCGTAGCACCTTATAGATATTAAGCTTGGCAAAAAAGTTTTTAACTTGCTCTAAGAAAAAATAAAATATGTTTTTTTAAACATTTGGCTAGAAGTGGAAATCTGTTTTGCCGTCGCCTAGCTTGCTGTGGGTAAAAACCGATTTTTTAAACTTTGAGTAAAAGAATTTTTTCAAAAAAGTTGCTCGTATCTATATGAGCTGAAAGCCGCTGGTAGCCTATATGGACTAATGTTGTTCATTTGTCATGCACAAATGGGGTCACGCTCAACTTCAAATTACGAGTTCAAATTGAAAACTGGCCGCAGATCACATCAATGGGCACTGAATGAAATGCAAAATTTGATAGTTTTTGAAGACGAAATCCGATGCTTGCTCAACACGGCTGATCCAACACCAACACTGGGCTGTCATTTGATTTAAATGTTCTGGCGCGGGCTAGTGTTTTTGAGGCCTTTCAATAATTAATTACCGAGCATCGCACTCTTTCAAGCTAAATTAGTACAACCAGAACCAATGTTATGTCGACGCTTTGTCAGAAACAACCACGATCTTTGGTCGAGGAAGCTTGATGCCAACTCGTGTTTTTCAAACATTCGACTGCAAACTAGTGATAAAGTAACAGTTTTTGCTTTGGATTTGGCCTCTAGTCCGTCTACTCCCATTAAGACATCAGGAGAACATAGAAAAGTTAACAACTTCACCGAATCTACTCCAAATAAAAAGACAACTGTTTTTGAAGTCTTTGAAATCTCTTCGTTTCTCGAGAAACTGTAGAAAACCTACCTGTCGAGTTCTTTACGCCGAATACCACTCCATCTATTCCCTCTGTTTCAGAAGATGTCTTGCTAAGGCGATTATGAAGAATTAGGAAAAACACCTGACTGGTTCGAAAACAATTTTCAAGACACTTAATAAAATGTTTTGTTTATTGTGTTGTTGAACATAATCGCTTTCTTACTTCACGTGATCAATTTTAATCTTTTCTGGTAAGAAGATTGTGATAAAATCTTATTTCACAATCTGATTGATAAAACGTCTTAAAACTCGCGCGTCTTGAAGCGCAAACTTTTATTTCAACTTTAAGTTTGATGCGAAATGCGAGATGCGTGATGCGAAACTTTTAACTTCAACTTCAAATTTAATTTCGCATAGAAAAGTTTCGGACACATCTAACTAGCATTTTATAACTAAGCATAAGCCAAATTATAAAAATACTAAGCAAATCGAAAAGTAAATGTTGTTTTGAAAATTTAAAACTTTTGCCCTTTTTAAAGATGCACCCTTAAACAGCTGATGTTTTGCACACACAAATTTTTCATGCATGCGCCAGTTTTTATGACAAGCTTTTACCAGCGAAAAAAGCAAAAAGCAAACGACCTATTCTATAGCAAGACAAACCCTTCCTATTTGTTTTTCTTTTAAAACTGTCCAAAATTAATATGAAAAATTTACGGCACGCGAATAAAATCTCGTCTTTTTCATTTTCTTAAAAACTTATCTTTAATTATGACGTCATTTGATAGTATTGTTTTCAATTGAAATTTAGGATTTTAATAAATTTAAATGTTAATTATGAGCTCATCTGGCAGGCCAGTCAAAATTTAGAAAAAAATGGCTCAAAACACAAAAGTTTTCTTAAACCTACTTATTTCTTATTTCTTATTGCTTATTTCTTAAATTTTCTTAAACCTAATCTATTTATTACTTTTTTTTGTTACGAGTATTTTATTAATAAACTGTATAATCATAAAACACTCACGAAATAATTAAAATACAATGCAATCGAAAAAACGAAATTTTAAACATCCGAGCAGGTCACGTGATGTAGCATCATGTTTCGAGAAGTCGTCGGAAATGCGGTTAGACAACTTTGTTTTAGGTCTACAAGCTAACTGATATTATTGTTTACCTAAAAGTAATTACTTCCTCTATGTCAAAATCTTATCAAAGCCAATTCCACTTTCTTTTTTGTTATATATCATTCTAAATACAGGGGCCGCTTATTATGGGAACTTCGGGCCACTTGTGGCCTATATTAAGCGGAGGGACACAATAAACGAAATTTAAAATTTTTGGAGTATAGAGCAGTTGGAAGTCTTCTTCAGTCTAAGAACGAAGCACAGACCCAGAACACTAGAGAGCGTAGAGCCAAAAATTTTCTACTAAAGTACAGAATTTCAATTTTTTCTACTAAAGTGCAATCTCTCCGTAATAAAAAGTTATCACTGCTACTAACAGTGATTGCAACAGTCAAAAAGTACATAAGCAACAGAGTACTTTATTCGGACAAATAGCAATTGTTCCAAAAATAAAACACAAACCTAAAAAGTCTGAAGAACAGATGGCACAATGCTTTATTGTACAAATAGCGATTGTTTGCAAATAAAACAAAAACCTCAAACAAACCTGAAGAGCAGGAACCTATAATAAGCGGAGATAAATGCTTTGCAAATCGATTTCTGTGTTTGTTCCACAAAAATTGCCTACAATATCCAGAGGGCCACAATAAGCAAAGACCATAATAAACGGAGCCCCTGCATTCCACATAAAAATAACAATCATCAGTGCACAAAATTTGTCAATAATTTCTACTCATTTTTAATTGTAATAATGAATTTCAGAACTAACTCGTTTTGTGCAGGCGTAATCGTTTTTAACTGCAATTTAGAAATTTATTTTTTGGTGAAATGTAGTTATGGATACTTGTAGTTTATCCGAATTTAGTAAATTTATCTTGTATTTATGGTGTGTACAATCGCTCATTTAATGATAAAGATTATGATGTAATTGTTTCCAAGCTAGCTTATTCTCTAGATAAATTACAATGTTAGCATCACTTTGATCTGATAACGCAGCTTGCAAAATCCTTGACTTAATGTTTTATGAGCTTATCGTTAAAATTATTTTTCATCCTTTCAACCTTGCTTCCCTGTGCGCACATTATACATAACTTTGTAATGTCAGTGCGATTTTTCACGTATTAAAAGAAATGATATTTGTTAAAAAACTAAAATTTAAACTATGAAAAAATTGAAGTAGATTTATGAAACAAGATGAAAGAGCAATCTACAACATGGCCGCGACTTTTTCGAACAACTCCGTTCACCATTAGCTTGGTTCAACTACTACTCTCTTCATGTTGTTGTTTCTTTGGAAAAACATTTTACGGCATATTTTCTGCTTCATATTCTTAGTAAGCATTATAACAAAATCACATACGAATAAATAAAGATATTCTTCTAGACAGCAATATTTTGGAGAATTTCAAACTAAGTCGTGGTAATCGCTTGACGTTTGCTTTCAGCTTAAAGTTTCCATGTTATTCTGCAATTCAGGAAAATAACTATTCGATATAATCGATACTGTGACAGTTGATTGAACGACAGTTTATTTAACTGTACTTTATGTGACTATCTTTCTTTTTTTTAATGAAATTTGTTATCTTCAGAGTATAACTGTGAAAAGTTGTAGTTCTGCAGATTTTTTGGAGTTTCGATAAATTGTCGTTCACGGATATGATAATCATAACAATATATAAAGAAATAGAAAGTGTTTTCAAATTTATAGTCTTCCAAATTAGTCATTCAATCTTATTAAATTTCCTCTTTCAGTTTCAACCAGTTTTCAGCCGATCCCAACTTGTGCCTACTTTTCCAATATTCATCTTTGCTCGACTGTTCCGCCATGTTGGCCATGAAACTGTAAAAATCGTTCCTCCGTTCGACAGTGCTTGCTGCACCACAATCCATCATAACTTTGCGCATTTTGCTGAGCGAAAACCCAACCAAATCGAATTCTATTCCTTCATACATCACAATGTAATGTGTTTTGTCACGCTTACGGTTCTGCACTCTTTCATTCACCAAGCAATCTTCACTTGAATTTTCAAATCGAACACTTTCGATATTATCGTCCGATATTTTGTTGTAAAAAGCTGTTTCCATTGTTGTTAATTGATATGTGGCGTCTGTTGCAAGCTTTCCATTATCAGGCAACTCGGAATTAGCAATTTGTCGATGCTTCATATTATTTTCATTTGCATTCTGGTTTAAATAAAAATCTGGTGGAGTTTGCAGTTTTGTGTTTTCCGAGACTATTTGTTGTTTACTTTCTATTTGCAAATTTGGTTGTTGAAGATTTGTTTGTGGTTTATGTATGACAACTTTTTTTGCTTCCATTTGTGTATGTTGTGTATTTGTTTGGTTTTGTTCTGTCCTTTGGTTACGTTTGCAAAATGGAGATTGCTATTTTTTGATAATAATTGTAGTAGGAATAATTTTGTTTCTGTTGTTGTTTTTTTCTATCAATTTTATAGTATGGTGAGCAATATGTTTGATTTGATTTATGAAAATACCAATTAATAAGATCTTTTAAGTAAAAGTTTTGGTCATGGAGGTCCTAAACTGTAAATCTTAAATTATTTAAGTTTTTTCAAGGTGTTCTGAGTATTGTTTCTATTCGTATATCTGTTGGCGTTCCTCGGTTATTATCTGGTTCTATGGGTCAGATCAGTTTTAAACATTTCATTTTCTGCCGATAAAACTTCCTTTTGCTCAGTCATTTGTTTCAATTGTAGTTTGAGTTTTAATATGGTTTCACTTGTATGCATCTAAAAACAAAACAAAATTTAGTTAAGTTCCAATAACATTAATAAAGAAAATGCGACCGACATGTGAAGACGCAGGCAGTTGCCTCCCTGCCCTTTTGACCTTGTCAAATTTGCTTGTCAAATGACCTTGTCAAATTATAAAGCAAAAGTAATGACCCAGTCTTTTTCAAAGCAAGAGTGCAAAGGTAGCCAGAGAGTTCGCCTTGAAATTTGCGGTATAGGAGCATTGAGTTAGATTTGTCTATACTCTATATAATCATATAAACTTATCAAAAATATCGTATTGATTGGAGGTGAAGATCAATTTTTACTTTTTTAGCTAGTTTATTGAAACAACAATGGTAAAACTCAACACATATTCAAGATGATGACCTTTACTAAATTTTTTTCTGCATCTACTATTTGAGAAAAAATGGAGGTTTTACACATCGAATGAAAGTGATAACCTTTTTTTTTTATTGTAACCCAAGTGTTTGAGATAAAAATCCTCGCGGAATTCAAGTGGCAACTCTGTAAAATACAATAAAATCATGATTCAGGAGATCGTCAATAAAATTTGGACAAGATGGTATTGCTCCTCGAACTTTTTTTTTGGCTGCTGCGGCTATGAACCTTAAGTTGAATTTTTTCTAACCAATAAAAAATCAGCCTTTGTTTTGATTTTTGCCCTCTCTCCATTAAAAAAGTTATTCCGCGTCCCTGGATGTGAGTGATTAATTGAACTGAAGTAGATTACGTTCATAATACCAAAAATGGTGTTGCAGAAATGGTATTGAAGGTTGAGTTGACCAGACTAAAAGTTTTGTTGAATACCATGAATTGGACAAAATTTAGAACTTACAAACTTATTATCGTTACCTGTACCACAAGCACATAACTATTATACTAAGTTATGATTATGACAATGCTCATATTAATAAATATATTGTTTAATACGTCACTGTCGAGTGTTGCTTAGCCAGTTTTTATGAAGAGTTTTACAAAGTGAAAAGGCTGGATTTGCAATTAGGGGAGACCGGGTCTGGTTGTCCTCTGTCCTGGTTGTCACATTCAGTTTTTTGAGTATTTCGCAACCTTGTGAAATAATCACTTTAATGTTAAATCACGTGTCTTTACCTCTTTGTTTGCCAGATATAGTTTGACTTTAATTGAGTAAGAACAGTTTGTATAAAGTTTAAAATACTACTTTTTGCTAAAAATTCAAAATTTTTTTGTTTTTGATCAAGAAAGGATAGAAGCAACTAGGATAGACGGATTATCAACATCGATATGTTGTTGGAGGCGTAAAAGCATTGGCACTTTTGTAAAACAAGTCTTTATTTAGCTGGTAGTATAGTTTTTGAATTAGGTTTAGTAGAATTCAAGATGGCAGGTCTGTACAGGTTGTCACAAAAAATTAGTGTAGGTTGTCACAGTGTGACAACCAACCCCATTCTAAAGAAACTGTTTAATTACCTTGTTTTGGTGTGTTTTTAAAAATGTAGCTCATCACGTTATGTTGAAATGTTAAATTAATATAAGCCTAATATGCCTAACAGCTGTTTTATTTATTTATGTAAAGATTAAAAGCAGAAATTAGAGACCGATTTATTACAATAAGTCTAAGCCTACTTTGAAATCCCCACTTTTTAACGTTGGCAGCAAAAAAATTGTTAAATTCTTGCACTCCGTCTTTGTTATTAAAATAGTGTTTGCTTCATTGAGAAATGTTAAAGCAAATTTACAGCTTCGGAGAATTGAGACATTAAATGAAATGTTGTCCAAAAATAAATGATTGGTCTTGCTGGTTTGCTTTTGAGATATAGGCCAACCAAGAGTAACTACAAAATTTAACACGCACAAAACCGATAATTGTAAAAATATTTTAAATTTCCAGTGAGAATATTATGTTTTCATTTTACTGTTTGGGAAAGTTTATATATATACAGTAATTATAATAATGCCGCGTAATTATAGAAGGAAAAGTGAACGAGGCATAGCTAAACCTGATGAAATGTTGAGAGCAGTTGGACACATTAAAAGTACCGGAGAGAGTATTCGAAAAACTGCTGAGAGTTTTGATATCAATTACAAAACATTTTCACGTTATAGAAAAAAATTTCTGACGAAGAAATTAATGGAGAAGTTTCATTTCCAACTACAACTGTCGAGTACACCAGAAACAGGCAAGTGTTTACAGATGCACAAGAAATAATGATTGTCGAATATCTTCTAAAAGCATCGGATATTTATTTTGGATTATCACCAAAGGAATGCCGAAAACTTGCTTACAGATTTGCTAAAGCTAAAAGTATAAAAATACCGAAAAGTTGGTATGACAAACAACAAGCTGGTCCTGATTGGCTTACATCTTTTTTAAAAAGACACCGCCAATTGTCACTTCGCACTCCAGGAAGTACAAGTTTAGCTAGGCCAAGTAGCTTTAACAAAAACAATGTTAATTCTTTTTTTCAAAATTTGAAATTAGTTTTAAATAGGCATAAATTTCAGCCATTGGACATTTGGAACATGGACGAAACAGGCGTAACTACAGTACGTAAGCCTGAGAGAATTATTGAAAGATGTGGAACAAAACAAATAGGCGTTATAACATCGGCTAAGCGAGGTACACTTATTACTGTAGTAGGCACCATATCAACTAGTGGAAATTCTATTCCTCCTTACTTTATTTTCCCTCGAGTAAAATTTCAAAGGCATTTCCTTAATGGAGCGCCACCTGAAAGCAAAGGAGATGCAAATTCATCTAGATGGATGATAGAAGAGCACTTTTTGGACTTTTTAAAGCACTTTGTTGAGCATGTTCACTGCACCCACGAAAAACCTTGCCTTCTTTTACTAGATAATCACGAATCGCATATATGCATTAAAGGATTAGACTTCGCTAAAGAAAATGGCGTTGTAATGCTATTTTATTTCCGCCACACTTTACTCATCGTTTGCAACCGTTGGGTCGATCTATATACGAACCATTTAAAAAATATTTTAGTACAGTGGCTGATGAGTGGCAACTTAATAACCCTGGTGAAGGAATGACCATCTATGATTTGCCAACTTTGGTTGCAATTGCATATGTAAATGCTGTAACGCCATCAAATATTTGAGCAGGCTTTAAATCGACCGGGATATATTCTTTTAACAGCTAAATATTTTCTGACTTGGACTTTTTGCCAGGATATATAACTGATCATGACATTTTATTGCCAGCAGCTAGAGAACCAGGAACGACTTCCAACAAGACTCCGGAAAACTTATTAAAAGATTAGCTCTTTGGAAATAACGAGATTGCAAATAGCACTGCTGCTAATATAGAACAGCAACCTTCTACATCATCAGATGCAGTTGTAAATCCTTCCAAGCAAGGATCGGAAGCGCTGAGCAGTCCGTTGTTTAGTAGATCAGAAAGTATATCGCCAGTTCAAGTTCGTCCATTTCCAAAAGCTCAACCGCGCAGCAATAACAAAAGAAAAAGGTCGCGAAAACGAAAGTCAGAAATCTTGACTGTCACCCCAGTTAAAATAGCAATCGCGCAGGCAAAGTCCAGCAAAAAGGTGCGAGCACTTAAGAATGTACAATACAATTTGTTTTACAAAAATAGTTCGCCCACAAGACAAAAAGAGAAAACCAACTGCCCTTGCTGAACAAGAATGGTATTGCCTGGTATGTATGGACTCCTATTCCAATAGCAAGTTAAAAGAGATTTGGGTCTAGTGTTTCTCATGCAAAAATTGGGCACATAAAAAATGCATTTCTTTTTCTCAAAGTTATGTGTGTCATAACTGTGATGCCGATGAAGAACCAAAGAGAAATTAATACATCGGTGTAACTTGTTCAAGATGAGCGTAAAAACATTTGATTTTTTCATTATTGTGCAACTAAATCTGCAGATTGCATGCCTATTTGGTTACTTATCCTTCCTCAAACACAGCTAGTGTAGCTCTGATCTTATCTAATTGTCATCTAACATGTATATAATATTTTCGTATTGTTTTTTATCAATAAATTGCTCGTTTAATCTTGGCGTCTAGCAAAATTTAAAAGCAACTGAGTGAGTGTTGACTCACAAATAGCTGTGACATTTTACCCCAATGCTTGTGACAACCAGTATAGATTTGTCCAGGTTGTCACACTTTAATTAACTGTTTTAAAACTGTCCAAAAACATGTTTATTGTTGCTGAAAAACCCAAAAAATACTCAAAAGTTATAGCTGAAGACTTTAACTAAAGAAAAAAACAAATAAAATTTTTGAAAATCGACCAACTATTCGCTAGATTATAAAGTTTGAAATTTGTGTCAACCAGACCCGGTCTCTCCTACTCCCTAACCTAACAAAAAAGTTTTGCAGAATCAAATTTTTTCGGAAATTAAATATAAAATTTTTGGGCATGAGAAATAGCCTAATTTATGGCTATTTTTTGGGTAGAACCATTTTATTCCATTTTGAAAGAACGATTTAGATTAGGGTCTAAAGATAACAAAGCCTTTTTAATCTTTAATTTTTTTTCGGCAATGCCAAAATCTATTTAGATGTTTAATTTTGGATCTCTATTCCATTTAAAGCTAAAAAAATAAAAATAAAAAAGGCCTATATACACATAAAACTTTGGTATATTTAGACTTCTCCATTGAAAGATGGGAAATCGCAATTCGGGAAATGATCATATAAAATTTGGGTAAAATTTGATTAAAGGTTATTAAAAGAAAGTTTTGCTTCACAAAATAGGTTGTCTGATACATCATATGAGTGTTTTTGGCATTTTTGTCAATTTTAACGCAATTTAATAAAAATAGTTGCTACTAACACTGTTATATAACATTTTGATTAGGTTTTCATGTTATTTATCATAACCTTACATAGTTAACGAGAGCAAATTGGATTAATTATTACTTTAATTACTTTTTACTAACTTTAGTTGTTGTTGTAGTTGTTTATGATAAAGGAACGCACAAATTTGAATATCAATTTGAAGAATATTTATAAAAAGCATAAAACTAATAAATAAAACACAAAAATTTGAAATTCGAAAAATACAATATATACATATACAGTAATGACCTTGCAAAAAAAGTGCAAAAAAATAAGAAAGAGGTACTTTTAGTGTTCCAAAACAAAGCAACAAAGCGATCTCTAAAAACGAAAAGAAAAAATCATCACTTTAGAGAGCAATTTCTTGCGTAGGGGAACCACTTTTTGACTGTTTTTATGGAGGGCCCGGTGCGGCAGCTCTGTTTGCACTCTACTAAAACTATCACTATACATATATGTCAAGAAATTATCAATATTAACTGCAACATATGCCAGATTTTACAATAGTTTGGTAAAATTACATGATTCAATAACTTACATCGATAAAACAAAAGTAATGTTCAATTTCTATAAAATTTATAACAATTATGAATCTATGATTATAGTAATCTTTTAAAACGCATTGAAACAAACCAAGAAAACACACAGTAAATCATTAAGTAACAGATTGAGAATAATTTTGATGTTTTTGAAAATGGCATTATTTATCTTTTTACTATATTATAAAGATAATAGGCCCCTAATAATATTTTCAATATTAACTGCGGTATCTTTTACTTGTTTTTTGACTAATCAATTTGGTCTCGCTATCCAACTTTGGGTCGCGATTAACTATTCGCGAACCCTAGGCTTCGTACACATTGAAAAGTTTAAAACATCTTAACCTATGGGCTTACAAGCCATAAACCAAGCTTTTAATAACGTTAGCGAAAACTTTTTATTTTCTCACCTTAAAGACAGTTGAAAGTTTTTAAATCTTTTTCTTTTGCCAAACAATAAAACTTTCAAATTGGTTTTAAAATATCTCAATCAACTCCAAAATTGAAATACGTGTATCTACAAAAAAATAAATCAACTTTGATTAAATTTGAAATTTATTCGATTGGAATCAATCAATTACAAGATTGATTGCTTCTTAAGTAAAACAATTATACAAAAAAGTCTGTTTGTTGCTTTGGTAGATTTTTTACGTATAAGAAGTGTGTTGTGTATCAACCAGTTGCTAGAGCACTATTGGACTTACAATAATTATCTAAGTTTTACAATTAAGCTGCACTCTCCAATTATCAGTTAGACATGCGTTCGATTGTCAAGCTAAAAGAAAAAATCTACTTTATCTTAGAGTCTAGTTACAGAGGGAAAGCATTGCAATTTGATAGCCACGGCAATAAATAATACTTCTGTGTTTCCTTCAGCTTTCAGCAAAACTAATATCATAGCAGATTGACTGACAATCTGCACATGCAACTACTCCGGTCTGGGTTCTCTACAATAGGAAGCCCAATCTTTTACCAGTAGTAAGCCAAACTTTTTGTCAGCAAGTTTATCGCTGGCTGCAATCCGTTCAGTAATCAAAGTAATAACATTTTTTTTCTTCACTTTAATTATAATGTAAATATTTAAAATTAAACTCGTTTATAACCGGAATTAAAACCGTAAATTTAGTTGACTATAAAAAAATAAAATAAAAAGTGATCTCTTTAATCTTAATTATTGTTTTCCTAAACGAAGCGAAAGTTTCCAGTGCATCAGGAATAATTTTACTCCGACTTTTTTGCGCGCCATTGGATTGGCTCAGAGCTAAGTTACTATACATCTGATTAAAAATTCTTCTGCTGGCCTCGCGTCGGGCAACCCTGCTATACAACTACGTACTGCATTTGACAAACTTGTTAAAAGTAAAAGCCTAAAAAAGTTTTATATTAAACTAAATTGTCAATTTTTTATGTATTTATGCTGTTTATTGTTGCTATTCTTTGTTGTTGTTTTTTTCACAATCTTCGTTTTTTCATGCAGTTTCTTACATATTTGAGCTTTGAAATTTGTCTCTGACAATAAAAAAATTGAAAACTGTTAATAACAACAGTTCAGCAAAAAATAAGAAACTTTAAAAAATATCCATAATAACTTTGGCAACGTACAAACTAATTTAAATCATTTCATTGGTATTTAAACATTTATTAACATGTTCAATATAAAACATTTATTGAAAATGCCACTCCTTTTAAATGACAAAATTGACTTTTAAGCACAAACCAAATCAAGAAATGGTTACTTTTATCGTAATATTTGTAAAAAACTTTTTACTGTTTTGATTAGATATGTTTCACTTAGAGTATCAACTTATAGCATTTCCTGGCCAAAATGATTGCTTTGAAACTATAAATTTAATATTATATTTTTTAATATAGTAGAAAAAAATACTTTTACTTACTTCTGTTGAAAAATTCCAAATGTTTTTTGTGTAATTTTTATTGTAAATTATTAACTTTTTTAATAGTAATAATAAATAATTGTGACGTAAAAAAGATGTGTTTGAGAGCACACAAACATCAATTTATGATATGAAGTTGCATTGCTGATCGTAATCAAAAGGTTATCGTAATTCACTGCCTACCTTCTGCCATAAGCATACGCATGAGGGAGAGGTTTGGGGGTCAAGCCTCCTCCTTTAAATATAATGTATGTATTTATACGTAATAACATATAAGCGACAAGTAGGCTAAAGCAGTATGGTAAAATTTTTATCGTTATTATGTTTTGGTCTTTTTAAACTTTATTAGTAATTTTATTTAAAGAACATTTTTTCTATTAATCAAATTGCGTCAAAGTTAGTAAATCTGAGTAAAACTCTCAAAACCGAAAAATATTTTAACATAAATTCATGTCTTCTGTACTTTAATTTTTAAGGCTATTGTTTTATCGCAATATTTGCGCGTATTATGCAAATCTTTCCTACTCTGCTACATCGCTATAAAGGCGAAACAACTTCGAAAAGCATTTAAAGAGGATCATTTAAAGAAACTAGATTATTCTCTGGAAAAGTACGATAAAAAAATTAAAAAAGTACGCAAATTTAATCAAAATCGTTTGTTTATTTTTACAAAAACTGTTTCATTATGTAGGTAGATCAGTATTTTTTATTGTTTACGCCGTAATATTTCCTTTTAATACTTAGATACAGCCTTTTCCCAAAATTATATGACAAAAATTGTTTTGAAAAAAAATCCTTTTTGTTATCAAGTAAAAAACCTATTTGATTTTGTTATAAAGTGTAGCACCGTGATTTTACCTCCAAGGTGAGTTCTGTCGGATAAGGAGATCATAAGAATAATTATGGAACTTGCTTGAAACAAAAGTTTTACTTCTATTACTTAACAGGAAGGGAAGCAAGTTACGATGTCAGAGAAATGGCGCTCCTCTGGTATTGGTATTGGCTCTACTTCTTTTAATAACTATACGTGTGATGCACCTCCCATAATCTGTAGAAAGTTTGCCTATGCTGCCGATCTAGCAATGTTGCACTCCTCTGAGACTTAAAGAATTTGGAAGTCGGCGAAAACGAAGCACAGCTGGCTGGATACCTGAAAGTATAGGTAGGCAGCTCGTTCTAATAAAACGCAGGCATCCAGTGACAATGCGCATGTTGTCACATAGGACACTGTCTATGAAGCGTGTTTGAGCGTGCAACAGACTGGGGCGCCATACTCAGCTAGTGAGTAGACCAAAACCAGCTGTGCGCAGTGGTTTGGCATCAGCACGACAATCTGAGCTTGCAAGTTGCTTCAGCAGTGTGACACGTTAATATAGTTTTTTCGCAATTCTTCGAGATGGTGACGGAACGTGAGTGATTTGTCTGGTTTTGCACAAAATAAGTAAAGTTGGACAAAATGATAAAATGCTAATGCTGTTGTAAACATTTAGCTTACGTTTAGGTTTTTTGATTGTTTAAGTGAAAAGGTGCAGTCATTCTCTTAGTGTGATTAAGCTTTAACTTCCAAGTCTAAACATACAAAAAGTGTAGTCATGTTTTTATTTCTAATCCCCTCGAAGGCCCTTTCAGTTTTCAGAAGAGTGCAACAATGCTAAATCGGCTGTGTATATAAATTATCTGAAAATTGTGGAGGGCAGGTGTAGACGTAAATATATAGAGCGATGTTGAAAAGAAGAGGAAAAAAGACCGATCCTTGAGGAACGCCGCTTTTAAGAAGGCAAATCCTGTTTGCTTGCTGTCACCATTAGCAAAGATGCAACCTCGGTTTTGGACAAAATCCATGATCATTCTGACCATGTGCTTATCTAAACAAAGTCTCAAGCAGCTTGCATGTAAGAACAGACCCTCTTTAAACAGTTCAAAAAAGAATTTGCAAAACTGCATAATTTTTAGAATTTAGCTGGTTTCAAACTATTTTAATCTCCGTAAAAATATAAAAATCAAGGTTTTCTAAAGTTGTTATTTATAAACCAAATAAAGACGAAAATGTTTTTAAATAATCTTATTCAATACTTGTCCATTATTATTATTTTTTTTTAAATATTGCCATCATTTAATCCATCTTATTAGATACTCGTACAACGTTTTTTTTTTAAATCTTTATTTTATTTGCCATCATTTAAAACTGAAAACATTGTAAAATTGTAGCTACTTAATAGATAAATAGCGCTCACCAATTGCCATTCTAACTCTTGCTATGGAAATTGGTAAGTTTTTGATTTTGCTATTACAGAAAACAACGTTTTTTGTTGCATGAAATTTTTCAGCTCATTCTAAAAAGATTTTGATTCTAAATATAAAGAATGTTATGCTCTAATTAAGGGATGTCCAACCAGTGGCCGGAGTAAAGTTCTTAATTTGTTTTGAGTAGACTGCGCCGACTTTTCCGAAACCATGCGAGCGAAATAGGTGATAGTATTTCCGAAACAAATTCTTTATGCAAAACGTAGACAATAATAATATCTTCACTTGAATTGGAAGTAAATCTATATAAATCTTCTTTAATTAAAAATGAAGCCAAAAAAAGTTTTGTAATTTCAAATTTGACAGCACTGTTTTATTTACTTGACCCCCGAATATTTCAGATAAGTAAAAATAGCCTTGGCTCAGAAAGCTTGGATGCCCATAATTTAATTCTTGCGCAAGTTAAAACTTTTGTTTTGAAAGAAATTGTATGATATTTGCTTAAATTGCTGTGATCTAAATATCTTTGTTTAACAGTTAACTTGTTTCTCAAATAAATGAAGCCAAAAACAGCTGATTTTTACGTGACTATAAAGCATGAATGTCATCTAAAAATTTTTGATTAACATTAGTTTTCAAAATGCGGACAATGCCTAAAATATATTTTTTAAGCTTTTCAAGATGCGCTCTTTTTTTTACAGAAGCAAGACTTGCGCTTCATTGACCACACAAACCAAGAACAAAACCTAAGCTCTATCATCATATTCTTCAATTTCGTCCAAAATTAAAGATAAAGACTAAAAACTTTTTCATTTCAGTTCAATTCAATTCAATTTGCAGCCATTTGCTCGCGCCCCGCTGATAAACACGCCTTCAGCTAAAAAATCCCAGCTGTTGATGCGGTAACCGGGTGTTTATGCCCCTTTTTTTCGATATTGTGCTATTTCCGTTTTTTTTTGTAAATTAAATAAATTGTACCCGAATACAATTCATACAACCTACTTGGTACTTCCTTAAATTTTTTCTTTTATCTCTTAGAGCAATGGTTCTTAACAGGGGTGCCATTTGCATTTCGCTAGGGTGCCGCAAGCTATCGCACATTATTTACTAGTCTAGGAAAAAGGTTGAGTGTTGTAATGTTATTTTGAATTACAACAGTGTTTCTCAATCTGTGTGCCGTGAAAGGTTTTCAAATGTGACCCGAAAGATTTCGGAAAAAATTTATCTAGGGACGTCGAATATTGCGTTTTTTACGCGTGGAATATGTAAGATTCGGAGCGAAAACCGTTTTCATTTAGAAAAAAACTAATTTGGGAAGGAAATTGATAAGAGAGACGTGAATTCAGGTGAAGACTTTTTTTTTAGAGAACAGTTTATTGTTGCGGTTAAATGAGGCAAACAGAGTAGAAAATTGTGGCGAAAGAGTTTTTTTTGTATTTTTAAAAAAACCTGTATTTTGAGATAAAAAGCAGGAAATCGATACATAAAAATAGGTGAAGACCTTTCTTTTTTAGAGATTACATAATTTTGGGGGAGGAAATCAAGGATCCTGGCTCAAGTCAGCCGCGAACTTTGGAAGATACCAACTATGTGCCGCGGCCAGAACAACGGTATGTTTAGAAAAGATCTGATTTTAGGGACAAAAGCAAGAAATCTAAACCCAATTGTGGGTGAAGACCTTTTTTTAGAGACACCTGATTTTGGGAACAAAATTTAATAAAAATGGTCTAAAGATGCCGCGATTTTTGAAGAATTTCAAAATATGTCGCAATCGGAAAAAAGTTGAGAAACACTGTCTTAAAGCAATCTTAAACCAAGACTTCCGGGTTATATTTATGTAACTGATCACCTACCTATTGAAATGCTTCAACAAAAAAAAAACTTTTTCCATTATTCAATAAAGCCAGACAAGAAGCCAAAAGAACGTCATGGAAAGTCGTAGCTGACAAATATCGTCTTTATATTGACGGAATCAATGTTAAGGTATGATTTTATTCTTATCTGTTTATTGTCTATCTTATTTTGCAATTAATAGTGCTTCTGGCCTGTAGGTTCCGCTTTTTTATACATTTGATTAGTTGCTTTTGTTCTCTTTTTATTGTTCTTATTGGGATTCGATCCCTCTTTTCTTTTTTTCGTTTGATTTTTTTAATTAAGAATAGTAAATTACACAAGGACAGAATGGTAGAACATTTGACTTTAAGCAACAAGGAAGAAATTAATATTGCGAATGTTTTGAAAAATAATACAAATAATTTTGATTTTATTTCTTCTCTACATAATTTACTCGCAAATAATTTTAAACAATGTAAGACTTATGAGACAAACTTTAAACTACCATTAACTGAAAAAAAGAAAAACTTATTTATATTACATATTAATATCAGATCAATATATAAAAATTTTGATGCACTAAATCATGAATTTTACAAAGACTAGATTATTTACCTGATATTATTTGTTTGAGTGAAACAAAAATCAAAAATTTGCCAACGGTTAATCTTTCCTTAACTGGTTATCATTCGATAGAATATGCTGACTCTCAAACAGCTGCTGGCGGGGTAGAAATTTACATTTTTGATAATTATTCTTCAAAAACTATTGGAAAAAATAATTTAAATTCTAATTGTAAAGATATTTGGATTCAAATTTCTGATTTTAATTCTAATCAAATTTTTTATCTTGGAGTTATTTATCGACACCCAAATAGTAATATTATAAATTTCATTTCGGCTTTAAATGATAGACTAATACAGCTAGGTAAGCATAAATATTATATTGTTCATGATTTTAACATCAATATTGTTGATAAAAACCGCTCAGTAAATTCTGATATGTATCGAAATATGATTTTGAGTAATGATGTATTTTTGCCTATTGATAAGCACAGTCGAGTTATAGGTAATTCTTGATCTATTATTGATCATGTTATTATAAATGATATCTCTAATACAATTTTTCTTGTGTATTCATAAGTGATATTAGTGATCACTTTCTCATAGCAATTATAGTTGAACGAAAAAATAAACAACAAGATAATAGTAGATACAATAAGCAACTTTATTTTTTAGAAATTTAAAAAAAATTAATTATAATAGCTTTATTGATAATTTGCAATTATCTATAAATACTTTTCGGCATTCTCTTTCTTTTACATACAGTAATGAAGTTGATAAATTATTTTCAAATTTTATTGAACTCGTATCTGCGACTATTAGCACGCATGCACCATTAACAAAAGCTTCACGCAAAAAACGTAAATTAATGAATAAACCATGAATAACGAAACGTATTTGTTACTTCCACAGAATTAGTTTTTGAAATTTTGTAGAAGTTTTTGAAATTTATGTTCCGCTGATAAAAAGTTCTTTAAATTTTTGTAGAACTTAATTTAGTAACTCAGTATGTTTTTTAATCTTATATCCATTCGGTGCCTGTTAAGAAGGCCTCAACGATAACGCAAACTTGGCCGCCTACCAAAAGACAAAATTCTTAAATCTTCTTACTGGACCTGCCCTAGGAACTAGTAACAGCAAAAATATAATCTAGCTAAACCACAGCTCAGACTACCACAATAACTTTATTAAAAAATATGCCCCAATCCACTTAGGAGCCCACAATAGTATAAATCAACAGCAAATACAGACTCAATAGCTCAATTCTTTAGAATCACGTAGACAACCAGAGACTTGCGATCAAAAACTATGAATTCCCACAGTTAACAAAGTTCCAATACTAAGTTACAACAACGAATCATAATAATGCTTCCGAGCGAGCCTTATTTATATCACTCGGTCGTGAGTATACCGAACGTTCTGAAGTTATCCAAATCAAGCCAATCACAATAACTATTATTACGTCACATGTGTCACAATAGCAAACCAGTCAAGCGAATAGTTCTGGATCTTTCTCTACCAATCAGGAAATTAAGCAGTGTTGCCATTTTCTTGTAAATAAATGTAAAATATTTAAATTGCTTATAAAACCTTTATTTCTTCGGCTATTTGAGCCGGACCAAAGCGAAATCAAAGAGATTTTTCAGGAGATTGTAAATATACTGTACATACTGGGGGCAATTTTTAAGAACGGAACAGTATTTTAGTTTCAATTCGACGCAAACAAAAATTATATATAAATTTTTTTTTAAATGATACTAAAATAGAAAAAATACTGTATAAAACTTATGCCAATAAATTGTCTAAAGTCAAAGCTTTATCAAAAAAACTTTACTTAAAACAAAAGATTGTCAACTCCAGTCATGATATGCATAAATTTTAGTGTATTATGAAGACTTTACTTCCTCAAAAACCAACTCGGGTTCTTCCTAATTATATTAATGAAGAGGACCAAATAATAGATACACCATTAGACATTGCTGATAAATTCAATAATCACTTTTGTATGGTTGGTAAAGTCTTAGCTGAAAAAATCAAATCTTCTAATTTGAATAATTTTCAACAGTATCTATGTAATCGTGTTTGTTCTTCTATGTTTTTAAATCCTACTAATACGTTCGAAATTCGCTGCATTATTAATCAGTTAAACATTAACAAAAGTTGTGGTTCTGATGGGATTGATGCAAAATTTATCGTTCTTGCGTCTGAGGTTTTGTCTCCAGTGTTAGCTATATTATTTAATGCTTGTTTTGATTTCGGAATTTTTCCTACTTGTCTTAAAACAGCTAAAGTCGTTCCTGTATATAAGGCTGGTGATATAAATGAAATAACAAATTATAGACTTATCTCAATATTGTCTATATTTTGTAAAGTTTCAGAAAAACTAGTTCATACGCGGACACTTTCTTTTTTAAAATGTCATTCAGTATTAACTCCTACACAGTATGGTTTTAGACCTTAAATATTCAACTTTGCATGCTTTACTAGATATTACTAATTCTGCATTAGATAATATTAAAAAAAAATTATATTCTGGGCTTGTATTTTTAGATTTAACCAAAGCATTTGATACTATTAATCATTCAATTTTACTTTATAAACTTGAACATTATGGAATACGAGGAATAATTAACAATTTTTTTGGTTCTTTTTTAATAAACAGAAATCAGTACGTTACAATTAATAACACTAATTCTTCCTTAAAATCTATAGATAATGGTGTTCCTCAAGGCTCCATTCTTGGCCCGCTTCTTTTTTTAATATATGTTAATGATATTCCCAACAGTGTTATATGTACTCCGCGTTTATTTGCTGACGATACTTGTCTCCTGATGGGAGCTTTGTCTATTA
The DNA here is from genome assembly GCA_963680785.1 of Diplosoma virens. Lineage (NCBI taxonomy): Eukaryota > Metazoa > Chordata > Ascidiacea > Aplousobranchia > Didemnidae > Diplosoma > Diplosoma virens. The sequence continues at coordinate 43,089,533 of OY796884.1, read as the reverse complement.
CTATTCTAGAAAACCAACTTATAGATGATCTTAATAATGTTTGTAATTGGATAACTGCTAACAATTTAACGCTAAATTCAAAAAATCGCAATTATTAATTATTGCACCAAACCTCAAGTTTTCAAATGCTATTTTAAATATTCAAAGTCCAGCCGGTGAAATTAAAACTGTTTTTAAGGCAAAATATTTAGAAATTTTATTTAATAACCGATTAAACTTTCATGAGAATATAAAAATTCTTGAAGTAAAAATAGCTCGATCAGTTGGAATTCTAAATAAACTGAAATATTTTTTACCCAGCTCGGCATTATTAAAATTATATTGTGCACTTATTCATACCCATTTTAATTATGGCCTTGCTGTTTGGGGAAGCACTTATCCAACTTATCATAATAAACTAAAATTGCTTCAAAATAAAGTTATTCGTATTGTCATTTCTTCTCATATGTCAACTAGCTCAAAACCTTTATATATTAAATCAAATATTTTGCCCTTGCCTAAATTGTTTGAGTTTAAAATAGCCAAAGTTGTTTATTTTTATAAATTTAATTTGTTACCTAAGATTTTTGATAACTACTTTTCATATGCTAAATCTTGCCATTCTCGTACCACAAGATTTTCACTTAATAATCACCTTACCATTCCTCTTTTTAAAAGTAATCGAACTCAAAGATTAATTAAATATATAGGACCAAATATTTGGAATTCCATCAGTCATAATCTGAGAATAATGACATTTAATAAATTTAAAAAAACATTATAAATCAGTTCTACTTCTCAACAATTAAATTTACATAATTCTTACAATTTGTTTTGTGTACCTTATATTTTCTTTATTGCTTGGTTTGACTCTACATGCTGTTAATGTTATATTGCTGTTCTGCTTTGTTTTGTTTTGTTTTTTATTGATTTGTTTTTTTTTGTTGCTTTTCACTTTTTGTGAACATTTGCAATCTTAATATTGTCAATTTGCTTCTATATTTCTATATTTTACAGGTGATTGCTTGACTCGAAGACTTTACGGTCCTTTCGCAATCACCTTGCCACCACTTTAAGAGATTATAATGATATTTATTGCTGCTAAGTTTACCTTTTTGCAACGAAATAAATTAAATTGAATTGAATTGAATTTTTTAATTTTTTTGTGGCGACTCATTCTTTTTTTCAGACTTTATTACAAGCATAAAAATCTCTACCTTCATCTCCAAACCGTGGTGATCTCTAAAGAAAGAAAAAAAGGTCTTTATTTTGAATCTGTCTCTGATTTATTTAGTTTTTGACTCAAAACCTTAGTGATCCCCGCAAAAAAGTCTTCACTTTGAACCTATTTCGGTTTTCTCGAATTTGTTTCCTAAAAAATAGTGATTGAACCTTTACACAATTACAGTCATTGGCAACCCAATTTCGAGTAGCGACCCAGGGTTGAGAAGCACTGTCTTAGAGAGTTGTGAATGCATTAAATTTGTTCGGAGCGCAGAGTAACGCGTTTTCAAATATCTTTAACAATGATATAGTCGAGACCATATGAGTCGAGACTGAGACCGAGACCGATACCGTAAAATTCTTTTAGACCAAGACCGAGATTGAGACCGAATAATTTTGAGACCTAAGGTTGGAGACCGAGACGAAAAACTATCGAGATTGAGATCAGAATATTTTTCGTAAAAAATTTAATTTATTAATAACATTAATTTTTATTTTTTCAGAAATCCAAAGTTACATTTCAAATAAACTAGTATCCCCAGCATGTTATAAGAAAACCTTGCTCTATGTGGTCGCATGAACAAATTTTTATTTACTTCACAATACCCCAGCAAATGCGCAAGTCCTTAAAATACAGCTGTGCATTGCTTTAAAGTCAGAATTTTTTATTAGAAAAAACATCTAATGCCCCGTAACGAACGAAATAGAGATAATTTGTTCAATGAAATAAATTATATTTTAGCTAATCAGGTCACAATTATGAAAAAAAACTTTAGACTATAGAGCAGGGTTTCCCAAACTGTGTGCAGTGAAAGGGATTAAAGTGTGCCGCGAAATTTTCATGTTTTTGACAGAAAGCCATAGAGTCAATGGTGGATATTGGATGAGGCAAATGAAGCAGTTGCCTTGAGCCCTCCTTGAAAATACCGCATATAGTTTCATTTTGCTGTATATGTTTTTTAGAGATCACCATGATTTTGGGAGATAAATAGCAAAATATGAGATCAAATCAAAGTGAATATAATTACTGTATGTGAACTTAAATAGTGTATTAAGTAGGCTTTCGCCTTCATGAAGTAAGTGTGCCGCAGGTAAACTTAGAATTTATTAGTGTGCCGTAGTAATAAGATCGTAAACGGGAAGTTATTTAACCCAAAACGCCTCAAGGTCCAGCACTTTAAATTTGTCCTTGGCTGCTGAGTTAAATTTTAACTCGACAAACTGTTCTTGTGCTTCATCAAAAATATCGCCTATTTCGCATTGTAATATGTTTCTTGCTTCTCATCTATAAGAGAATTTTATTTGATTAATTTTTTTTTTAAATTAGACAAATTAGTTTTTATTTGTGCTTTAATTGGGACTCACAATTACCGTTTGTAAGAGCAAAATCCAAATAAAAAAAGCTTGTTGGATTTCGTTGTTCAATTCGATTCTTGCTGAGGTCAAGTTCCCTGTCATTTTAATTATCAAATTTAATAAAGAATGTGTTGTAAAACATTTTAACAATCGCGCCTCCTTGAAAATTTTTTACAAAGACTTATTATTTAAAACCTGATTTTAAAACGTTTTAGTTGAAAAAAAATCATGATTTTGTAACAAAATTCAATATTTTGCTTAGTTTATGGGAGTGTGTTTAAAAAAATTAATTGTCAGGGTTTGAATGGCGTTATAAACAATTGTATTTGCTTACGGTATCCTTTTTTTTCAAATTCTATTACTCAACTCAGTATTATCAGGCCTTGAAATTTACTTCGTTTAGTATTTTAATTCGTTTCGAGTATGAATATTTTTTGAAAAAACGTACAACTTTACGAAAACAATTCGATGCCTTAAAACATAATACAGTTGAATAAAACGGTGGTTAACATGGAACAACATTTATAAAATAAAATTTTTTTAAATCTTTATATTTATCCTCCTGCTTTGCAGGAAAGCAACGGAGGCGCTAATACGTAGAGTAAACAAATACCCCGACCTGCTCTCAAAGATACCAAAATATTGCTGCCCGCTTGAAATTTAATAAAGATATGACTGAAATTTAGAACGGCTTCCCAAGATAACCAAAGCAGGGAAATAAGGCGGGAGTAGGTTTTGAACCGAGACCATATCGATCACAATCCCGGGCGCTACAACCACTTGGCCATGCCGCCGATTATTAACACGAAAGTTAGCATTTTAGGCTATTGATATTATTTTTCTTAAAACTCTAGTTTTTTCGGAGTACCACATTAGTTTTGCTACAAGTTTCAAAATATTTTGTTGCAAGATTGAAGACATATTTTGTTTTTTTTTGATGTGCATATTTCGAATGATTATGAGCAGTGATGTCTTTAGTACAGTGTATGTCTTTAGTACTTTACATTTATTTATGTCTTAAGTAATGAACGGAGCGATTGCACCAGATTTCCTAAAAAAAGTCCAAAAGTGGCTCCCTCTAAGCAAAACATTGCGCTATTTCTTTATAGTAGCACCATAACAATTGCCTCTCCTAAAGTAATGATTGTTTTTTTAGAGATCACTCTGTTTTGGACGACAAAAAAGTGGTCCTCCCTATTTTTCTTGCACCGGCCCCCTTTTTGTAAGACCATCACTGATTATAAGCTTTAGAATAAGGTTTTGTTAAGTGGTAGAAGCAATTTACAAATATAACGTAGAATTACCAATCCTGTTTTTTATTCAATAGCATTTTCAATTAAAATTATTCAAAGGTGCGACATGTAGAATGGGTAAGCAGTAGACATTTACATTGTCAGGTAAATAGGCTACTAAAAGTAATGCAAACATAAAAGCATTATAGTTAGTACAGTGCTTCCTCGCTTACCGGTCTAATTGCGCAGTTACTTTCAAAAATATGAGCATATAGGTAAGCTAAAAAAAGGCTTAATTTTTATTGTCAAAAGCAAAAAACCGTTTAATTTTTATTGAATTTCTATTGTCAAAGGAACAAAAGTATACAGTACGTATATCTTCACTTTTTAGATCTGCACTGTACTAAAAAATAAATTAATTTTGGATTGTTTGCGAGTAGATTCACGTTTTCGCAGTAGATTTTGAAACAATTTTGAAATAATGTACTGTGTTATGCACTACAGCTGTAATGTGCCAAAATACGTATATTGTACAAAATATAGTTGTTGGATAATTGAATGCCAGATAAACGAAATGCAAGTAATCAAGGAAGCCTTGTAGTTGCCATAAAACTAATTTCCTTCTAATAAATTTAAAACTAAAATGCTATAAAAAAAATTTTATCCTAAACATCGCATCCAACATTTTCTTATGATCAAAACCTAGAACCTAATTATCAATTTGGTTAAAAAATGCAACTACTTTTTTTGTATAATTTTTTCACAAAACAACTAAATAAATGCATCGAAACATCTAAAAATAGTAAATTTATATGATCATAAGTTTAATTTTTTGCAAGTGTATAGTACTTTTAACTTCAATTATCGGCTATTATTTGAAGAAGGATTAACTCTCGTCTACCTGAGTTTACGGCTTCTAAAACAGATTAATAGGAAAATTCCCACACAGTTTGCGATAGCAAGAAAAGAATATTTTAAAAAGCGATACGCATTTTAATTACGCACTGAGAAACGATTTGTGAAAATTTGATTCCGCAGTTAACGGGCATAATAACAAAAATATCAAAAAAATGTCCGGTCTCGAGGCCAACTTAAAAAGTACGAGACAGAGACCAGGTCATTACGAGAACAAGACTGAGATCGAGACCGAGACCCTAAAAATTGGTCTCGAGACCTTCATCACTAATCTTTAACTTAAAAGTCGGTTTTGTTCAGGTTTTTATTTTTGAAGCGATAATTTAAAAATTATTTGTATTAAATTGACTTTATCTTGAATTTAAAGTCCTGTTTTAAATTAGCATATTTTTGATTTAAAAACTTGCTATTTTTTACTCAAGCTGCTGCCCCCGCAACCCCGAAAGGACAAGCGGGAAACGGAAATCAATTCAATGTTTACCGAAAATGTTCATGATGAAAAATTGCTACTTTAGCTTATTAAATAAACTGATTTGGTCTTTAAGTCAGATGCAGCGCTGCACACCAACTAATAGCTTTTATTTGACCGTTAATTTTGAATTTCCAAGGAGTAATTTCACAATTTTCCTCGTGACCAAGACAATGAATTATTCACCTAAAATGGTTGACCCTTATTGCGAAGAATTTTTTTTACTATTGAACGTATAAAAAATTAAAAGAACGATCTGAATTTCGAAGTTTGTGGAAACCGCAAGACAATGTTACTAACTGCTGCATTTTCCTGTTAAAACCAAATGACGTTGGGAAAAGCATTGCCTTGAGAACTTTTTATTCCAGCTTCCACCATCATTACCAATTATCATTATTACAAGCATTGTTATTCAATCTATTCCACGTTGCAGTTTAGGATTTCTGAAAATAGATACATAGCCAAAAATCTGTTTTTTAAATATAAAACTTTTTAAATAGCGTTAATCAACTATCAGCTGCTAAACAATTCAGTTAAATGTATTGAATGATGATTGTGGTCTCTCCAAGACACCCACAAAATATTTTTTTACAGACAGTAAGGTGAAAAAAACATTTATTTGACGATCTGCTATAGCTATAGTATATTTTCGAAATTGAGAATATTTTTTTGCTTTCCAGAAGAAAAACAGTTTGTTTACTCACGATATTCATTGTTTGGCCTGGGAATTATAGCAGCAGTCTACATCCCAATTGAAAAAAGACCGGGTGGATCTAAAAAATACGTTCTTTTAATATGGCTATTCTGTGCAGAACAAAGAAAAGTTATCTATAATATAAAAGAAGTGCTAACCTTATTCAAATGTCACAATTGCACAGCTGAAGTGTTTGCACTGACTTCAAAATGGTCGGTTTTTCATCGCTCTTTGGTTGTTTGTTTGTAAGCCGAGGCTGTTAGCGATAAAAAAAGAGAGCGATTCCATCAAGACCTCATGATCATGACACATCACTATCGAGACAAGTGGCACATAAATCTGATGGCAACTGTTGGAACATTATAAAATATTTCCTTGAGTAACTGTATGAGTGCAAGCGCAAATTTTTACCTAAACTGCACCAACATGATATTATTTATCGGAATCGACAGGCTTTTTTGCACATTTTAATTTGCATTTTTTCTGTTTAATAATAATAATTAATGGACGGTACAACCAAATCAAAATTTTTTAAGTGGCGATAAAAGCAAAGTTTAAAAAGGACATATACTTGTTGTTTTAAGTTAAAAGTAAAAATTTGCAAAAAAATCCTGATTTTCAAAATATCTGTAGCTTCTAGAGAAAATCTACTGCATGTACAATGCCGGCAAAAAAAATCTTTACAATTTGTACGGCAAAAAAAACTTTACAAGAAAAATCCTCATAAGTTTATTACTTATTGCTCCCGCCAAAAACATTGTTTCCAATGAACGCTTACAGTTACGTCATATGCTAGTCTCTGGCTATGCTTTATAGCATAGCCATTGCTCTGCGTGCCTCGTGTTGCTTTACAGCTAGTCAAACAATAGGTCAATAAAATTCGACAAAATTTTTCATTTTTTTAAAGTTTTGAGTTGTTGTACAGTAAAAATTATTACAAAAATTAAAATGGGTCAAAAGAAGATACAAATTGAAGAAAAAGCTCGGGCCTTGACTTTATTAGAGAAGGGAGAGTTTGTGATTGCTATAGCCGAAGATGTTGGGGTCGTAAGAAAGGCAAACTATCAACTAAAAAGGTAGGCAGCATTATTGCCACCAGGGATGGTACCAAAAAGAAATTCCGGTCTGGCGCACCTAAAAAGACCTCTCCAAGAAACAATAAACTTTTTGAAGTTTTTAAACGAATTAAGCGTTTGTCGGAAACAATGTTTTTGGCGGGAGCAATAAGTAATAAACTTATGAGGATTTTTTTGTAAAGTTTTTTTTGCCATACAATTGTCAAGATTTTTTTGCCGGCATTGTATTAATTTAGCGTCACAAATTTTGTATAAAGAAGTGTGGACATCAATAGAACAACTATTGTGTTTTCCTGTGAGCAAATGAATATAAATTTGCAATGTCACTGCGAGTTATACGTATTACTTTGAACAGAAGTAATATTTTTGAAATAAAAATTGAACAATTTTTGGAGATACTTTAAAACTGAAAAAAATTTAAGTAGAATCATGAAACAAAGCAAAAGAGCAATCGACAACAGGACCCCATAGATATAGAGCAATTTCTTTTAGGCGACTCTGTTCGACATAAGTTTGGTTTAACTCCTACTGTTGTATCTTTGGGAAAACATTTTACTGCAGATTTTGCTAGTAAGCAACCGTTTCATTTGAAGGTCGCTAGCTGGCCTATTGTAATAGGTTTATTCATTACATCTCAGCCAACATGCCTGTGCAGGGCCCTTGAGAGTAAAATGTGGGCAATGTGGGCTCTTGCAGGCAAGCCAAAACCGTAAGAGCCCGGTACAGGTCCGGTGCAGTTTTCACGAGGGTAAAGTGCAGTGTTCAAGTGGGCTATCGTCAAAAGCAGATGTGTGCAGGAACCGTGCGTTTCCGGTACAGTTTGGTAAATAGCAAGTGCCAAAATTTTCAGTTGAATTTTGATGTTGTAATGATGTGCAGGACTTGTGCAGGTCCTGTGCAGTTCGCTATGCAGGTGTTATGCGAGTTTCGAGTGGGAAATTACAGCTGAAAACCTGTAGAGGTTTTGTGCAGATCCCGTTCAGTTTGTCGTATTGTCCGAATAAAATTTTTGAAACGCAATGTGTGTGCAAAGCCCGTGCCCGAACTGTGCAGGTCCTTCACAGTTTATCACATAAAATCTTTAAACATTATTTGAAATTTGTATGTAGAAATCATGTGCAGGAACTATGCGGGTCCTGTGCAGTTTTCTATGCAGGTCTCAGGTCGGCAATCCAAGTAGGATAACTGCACAGGTTTTGTGTTGGTCCCGTGCAGTTTATTAAGTAAATTTTTTTAATATTTTCAAGAATGTCAAATTTCAAGAACGTCAAACGACGGCGACGAAGACAAGTATATGTTTTAAATATTTTCAAAAATCCAAGGCAATTTAACAAAGACTTGTTGTTCTGTGCAGGTCCTTCACATTTTCTCAGATAAACTTTTAAAACATTATTTGAAGTTTGTTTGTAGAAATCATGTTCAGAAAATGTGCGGGTCCTGTACAGTTTTCTATGCAAGAGTTATACGGGTCTCAGATGGGCAATCCAAGTAGGATAACAGCACAGATCCTGTGCTGGTCCCATGCAGTTTATTAAGTATATTTTTTGATATTTTCAAGAATCCAAAGCAATACAACAAAGACTTGTTGGTCCTGTACAGGTCTTTTACAGTTTCTCAGATAAACTTTTAAAATATTATTTGAAGTTTGCAAGTATAAATCATGTACAGGAACTGTGCAGGTGCTGTACAGTTTGATATACAGGTGTTATGCGTTTTATCAACGAGATATCCTTGCTTGGGCCACTATTGGTAATGTCAATGTTGCGTTTATTGATTTTTCATATGTATGTAATGAGGGTAGAAATATTTTTTATTATCATCTCTATAATTATCCTCTTGACTCGCAGGAAAAAGTCGAAAACCTTATACTTGGTGCAACCATCAAGCGATTATCCCGACCTGCTTTTAAAAATATCAAGATATTGTTGTAAATTTTAATGTTTTTTAGCAACGTAAAATTATGTCTTTGCAGTCGCTAGTAGCCTAAGACGACCTTCCACTAGTTAATAAAAATGAACACTTTATTTTTTGATTATTCAACTGCAATTATTTTGAACATTTTATTTCAATCTCCGTTCAATTTTTTATAATTTTTTTCGATGTTCAATATGTTGGTTGTAATAAAAAAATCAATTTTCACTTAATTTGGGAGCATAATATTTGAAACGCTTAACTAATTTCAGAATAAAAAGTATAGCCAATGTACTTTAAAACATAGTTTTATTTAGGACGTTTTGAAATTATAACTCATTCCATTATCAACTGAGTAAAACTAAATAATTAATTTTAATTTGAAAATATAAATTTAGATAATTTATGACATAACAGAATAAAATATTGCCAATATATATATTTTATTGTGTTACATCATAAATTATCTAAATTTAAATTTTCAAATTTACAATTAATTATTTAGTTTTACGCAGTTGCTAATGAAATAAGTTATAATTCCAAAACGTATTAAATAAAACTATGTTTCAAAGTATAATAGCTATTTATTCTGACATTAGTTAAGCGTTCCAAATTTTATGCTCTGAGGTTCATAGAGAGCCATTATGAAACAGAGGCTAAAGTAGTTTTAAAAAAGTCAGAGAGGCTAGTTTGCAAAATACAACATAAGGAAAGCAGACATAAACTTTTTAAGATTTTATCTAATTTATCAGCCTTGTCCTAAGTTCACCAAATTTAAGTTGCATAAGTCTTTAAGACAATCTTTAACTCAAGCGTCAGCTCAAAGAAAATCTTTAGTTACGGCAGAAATAAAATCACATTTAAAGTGCGTAAATTCTTTAGAAATTAAGTTTTTAACATTAAAACTAAAATTGTCACAAAATATTGGCAGGTTCTCATTTATGTACATTAATCGATTTTCAGAAGAACAGAAGAAAGAGTATGAAATAAAGTGTTTTAAAATACACCAAAAGGAACTCTGAAATTTAGGTTTAAATATTTCAGCAATGTACTTAGAAAATACAAACACTATTCCCAATTTATTTGCGTGCTTCTTCATAGACTCTGAAAAGAAACTACTTAGTAAAGGTTTAGATTTTGCTATTTTGCTATTTAGATTTTGCAATACTTAAGTATTCTTGATGTTCAAGCTGAGATTGAAAATTTATATTAATACCACGATGTTCAATCAAGCCTGAGCCAACCTCAACGTACTGAGTTTAAACGTATGCTTATTAATATATATTATCAATATTTTTTTCTGTTACGTCATAAATTATCTAAGTTTACAAACTCAACATTTTTGTGTCAATGGAATGATAAAATTATGTGTCATCTTAAGCACAATAAAATAAGTGTTAAAATGCGCTTTTTAGATAACTATTTACGTAAAGATTGCGAAAAATTATTAATAATTTTTAGCAATCTTTATGCGTTTTTTTAATGATGCTGTTTGAATTTATTTTTCTTTTTTCAGAAACTTTAGCACATACTGTGCACTAGGACGCACCCTATATTTGTAAAATAAACTGCAATGTTAGCATTACTTTGATCGAATAATGCAGCTTGATAAATTCTTAACTAAATGCTTTGTTAGTTTACGTTAAAACTTGTTTTTCATAAACTTTAATTTGCATAATATTCAAAACTTTCTAGATTTAAATTGCGGCAACAGTAGCAAATCTTTAAAAACGACCAACTTGTTATTTTGAGTTAGAAGTAAATTTCGTTATTATTAAATTATCTACGTTTAAAATAAAGCAATCCCTAAATAAGTAGTTTGTATCAAAAGTTTATATTTGTGTGCTGGATAATATACACCGTTATAAAAAAAAAAAATAGTAAAGTTGTTTTAACTACAAACGCAAACGATCTTAAAGTACTAATGAAAAACAACATTTATATTCACGTTGTGGCAAGGTTGATGCCAGGTTACATCGCGACGTTTCTTCGCCACCCAACCACCACCCAATTACAACGTTTACTCAAAAATATTTATGTAAATCAAATAAGTCACATATACAATATTTAAAGATCGTTTCACAACTTTATCAAATGCAAAATTACTGATTTTTAAATGAAAATATAATTTTTTTAGGATTAACGCTGTAGCAACGCTGATGCCATGTAGAATTGGCCACGTTACTTTGCCACCAAAATACTACTTAAAAATAGCATTGACTTATAATGGTAATTTTTAAAAAAATGTAACGTTTAAATTTTTTTTACTTCAGATAGACAGACCAATTTATTTACGAGGATTGTGAAAATAAAACAAAAAAAGAAACACAATTAATATACTTATTTGAAAAAACAATAATGTACGACAGTTTATAAGCCTTTTATGAAATATAAAAAAATAAGGAAAAATAAAATAAAATTAATAATAACGAAAAAGTGAAAATCTTGACGGAGACTGCGAAAGACCGGTTAAGGTCATCAAGTCAAGCAGTTACCGAAAAAACAAATGCGTTATTAGTGCACAGCAATTAGTTGTAAGGATTATATGTTAGTAGGTTGTCAACAGTATAATTGTAATACAAAATGATTTAAAATTAAACTTAAATTTGTAAAAAGATTGATTTTGTAGTTCAATAGGGATAGAGTACCAAATTTTTGTTCCTTGAAATTTTATTGATCTTTGGCAACGGGACGTAGAAATTTTAGGAAGATGTAAGGTATTATGAGAGTGAGATCTGGTAGGGCGGTTATGAATTTGGCGTGTTGTAGTAAAGAAGGAAGAAAGATAATCAGTAGTGCTTTTCGAAATACTGGTGCATAATTTTAGCGATTTCATAAATATACAAGTCTGCTAATTTTAAGATCTTTAGTTTGTAATAATATGGCGAAACGGATTTTTTTGGTGAAATGTTGAAAATTATACGAATGGATTTATTTTGAAGACGTTGAAGTTTATTGAAGTAGGATGTAAACGTACTTCCCCAGATCGGTAGAGCATGCAATAGATGAGGGTGTATCAAAGAGAAATAAAGAAGTCTAAGAGCAGATAACGGAAGAATATATCGCAATTTGCTAAGGATACCAACTGCCTTAGCTGACTCGGTTTCAAGTTGGACAATGTGAGGTTTAAAATTTAATTTGTTATCTAATAACACTCCGAGGTATTTGCATATTTGGCTAGAATTTATTTTGGAATTTCCGTAAGGAAGATTTAGGTTTAAACTAGGTATGTCAAGTTTGGGAGATATCTGTATTATAAATGACTTTTATGAATTAATTTGAATTTTGTTTGCATTAAACCAGTCTTTTAAGCGAGACACTTCGGTTGCACAGATGTTTTCCAGAGATGTAAGAGAAAAGTGATTAAAAACAAGCAAGTATCATTAGCAAATAGACAGGGTTTGGTATGAAGAGCATTGGGGAGATCATTGATATAGATTAAGAAGAAAAATGGTCTAAGAATTAAGCCTTGAGGAACGCCAATATTAATAGGTTTATATAAAGAAGATGCATTGTTTATAGTTACGAATTGTTGTCTTCTATAGAGATAATTTTAGGTTAGTGAATGAGATGAACCTCTTATGCCATAGTGATACAATTTGTCCCGTAAAATTTTGTGACAGACTGTTCAAAAGCTTTATAAAAATCCATAAATATTAAATCAGTGTAATAATTATTTTTTATGGCATGATATGCGTTAGTTAATATGTCCATCAAGGCGTGAATTACACTGTGGTTTTCTCTAAAGCCGTACTGATTTGGAAATAAATTTTGTTTTTGCAAAAAAATTTGGTAAAGCGATTTTTTATCAATTTTTCCAGAATTTTTGATAAGTTAGGAAGTAAGGCTATTGGGTGATAATTGCCTATATTATCTTTATTACCTGATTTAAAAATAGGAATCACTTAGGCAGTTTTAAAGACATGGGAAAAAATACCTAGTTCAAGAACTTCCAAAATAGACAGTAATATGGGTGCTAAAACAGATGCTTCTACACATAAAAAAAAATTACTGATGTTGTCACATCCAGAAGCTTTAGACCAGGGGTCTTCAACCTTTTTTATGAAATCGCCCCTTTTCAAAAAATGTTGGTCCGAATCGCCCCCCATAAAAACGATTACTGTACTTTCATTTGAAAGTTTTCCCGAAATATATCTAAGAAGCTTTTAAAAGGAAAACACAAATAAAAGCAATGGCAATTTATTAAAATGCAACAGTTCATGAAACTAATGCGACCCTTGCGGCTGATGTTGCTCGGCAAGATTAGAAAAAGCTGGCATCAAGCTAGTCAGCTTCAGTCGAATTGAATCTCCCCCAGTCGCATTCATGTCGAGTCTATTGCGATATTTATTTCGCATGTAGAGCACTTTACTAAATCCTTGTTCAGCAATATATGTGGTTGGAAAGGCCAAAATAAAGAGCTCTACTTTCTCCCACAGTTGCGGAAATCGGTTTTTCCACTTAATCCAGAAGGCTGCCCATCCATGTGCCCTGAAGATTGCGCGCGCTTCTTCGTCACTTTGCAGGTCTATCAGCATTTCTTGCATGGTGGAATCGCAGTCATTGATGTTAGTGGCGAATGGTTCCACTAGCCACGGAAAAACTTCAAGGTCAAGCAGATCTTTAAAGCGAACCTTCATGTCTTCTATCACAGCTTTCAGGTGTTCAACGTAAACAAGCAAATGTTCGTCAGTGACACTATCAGACATTTTTGACAGACGAGAGAAGTGATCGAACTTTCTTCTGCTCAAACTTTGCTGGTAGAGCTCAAGTTTGTTGATTAGGCCACGTATTATAGTTTTGCTTTGAACCAAAGTAATCTTTTTACCTTGGAGTTTGTCCGTTGCTGTATTAATTTTTTCATAAAAATCAGCTAGATAACTGTTATCTTGATGGCAGGCAATTACATCTTTGGCAAGGTCAGAATCTTCACCAAGGAACTCCACCACGCTGTTTTTAAGTTTGCAATACCTTGCCAGAAATATGCCTTTCGACAGCCAACAAACTTCCGTATGGAGAAGGAGATGCTCGAACTCTTCATCGTTTACCTCGCATAGCTGTCGAAACAATCGGTCATTTTTAGCGTTGGCTTTTATCTTGTTAACTGCTTTGATAGCAACTCCCAAACATTCTTGCAGACGTGGAGAAAGACGCTTTGCTACCAAATGCTGACGGTGAAGCACACAGTGCACAGTAAATAGATTGGGTGTTTTTTCTTTGAGTAATGAAGCAAACCCGCGATACCTGCCTACCATGGCTGGAGCTCCATCAGTAGCACATGCTATTATGTTGGTAAGGGGGATGGATTTGTTTCGCAAGTAGTCTGACAAAGTCTGAAATATTGTTAGACCTTTAGTGTCTGTTTCCAAACACTTGCAAAATAGAAGCTCCTCCATAATATTTCCATCAGTTATGTAACGGACGTAAACCATTAATAAAGCGTTATTGTCTGATGTGGTAGTTTCGTCTAATTGTAAACTGAAAGAAGTGTTTCGTAAGATTTCACAGAGTTGATCTTCAATATTCGTACCCATTTCGTTAATTCGTCGGGTTACTGTGGTATCACTCAGTGGAACAGCTCGTAGTACAGGTGTGGGATCTTTCTCCATTACAGTAGAAATAATTTCTTTCACAGCAGGTGCTACCAAACTTTCCCCAACGTTGAATGGTAAACCCTTTTTCGCAATCAAAAAAGCAATCTTGTACGAGGCTATAAGTCCTTTGACATTTGGGCAAGCATTTTTAGCATAGGCCTTGTTTATAGAACTTTGAGCTTCACGCTCTTTCAATGCTTGAAAAAATTCAATAGATTTGTCTGCTTTATCAGGATGAAGCCTGGTTAGGTGATCTTTCAGCCTTGACGGTTTCATTGCCTCATTTGTAAGAATTTTCTTGCACAAGAGACACATTGGAAGTTGAATATTGGATGGGCATGGCACAAAGCCAAACCTGATATAATCCACAAGATATGTACGACACTTTTTTTTGGAATTAGAAGCCATTACTCTTTCAATACGATTAGTCGATTACCATATAAAATTTACAAAGCCTACTGTTAAAAATTCTGTCCTTCCCTGGACTACTGAAAAAGATTGTATGAAAGCAAGTGCTATAGATCGCTATCTCTCTCTGAAGACAGAAACGTCACATGCGATGAGCAGAAAAAACTGCTCATCGCATGTGACACGTTAATTTATTAATTAATAATTA
This sequence comes from Diplosoma virens, assembly GCA_963680785.1. Lineage (NCBI taxonomy): Eukaryota > Metazoa > Chordata > Ascidiacea > Aplousobranchia > Didemnidae > Diplosoma > Diplosoma virens. The sequence continues at coordinate 43,074,467 of OY796884.1, read as the reverse complement.
TTTTACTTATTTTACATATTCTGGATTACTTATCACGCGTTACCTAGTCGCTCCTAGCCACGACCAAAGTAAGACACCGGTTTCAATTCTGGCCTTTATAGCGATGAGTCACATGAGGTCCCATGATTTTTGGTCATGTGTGCCTCGTGCGGTCTTGTGACCATCGCGCGATCCCATGACAGTGACGTAGCCAAATTTATAGGACGAATTAAGATTTGTCGTAGCGATTTCCGAAAGGCCAATCAAATTGCCAGTTCACGTAACAGTTGGTGTTTAGCGATGTGTAAAGTCTATGACTTATGATCACTTATGAAAAAAGTCTTGCTTGACTGCGCAGTCAAATAAAAATTTTGGCATATCTGGAAACTCGTGTCAACTACCATTTCATTCGTTGTTCGGTCATAACGTTTTTTTCACTTGCATAGGTGTACGTCATTGCATGTGTGTGCATGTGCAATTGTGCATACATGAGCATGAGGAGAACCCAAAACTGTTTGAAGAAGTGAAGAACAATAACAAAAGAAATAATGAAATCAGCGAGAACGTTTTCAACGTATCCATTTTTAGTTATCGTTTTATAACAATATTTGTAATTGTGAAATCGCCCCCCAATTGTTTAAAATCGCCCCCCAATTTTTCAAATTGTTTAAATCGCCCCTAATCGCCCCCGTTGAAGAACCCTGCTTTAGACGGGTTTGTTAAAAGTAACATGTAAAAAATTTCGTTAACCGTTGGAGGTTTTAGGACAATAGAGTTTAAAATTGGGTTTTTTAGTTAAGCAGAGTAAATGGTGTTGTTTTGATTTTCCATATTTTTACCGAAACTATTCCCGATTTCCACAAAATACTTATTAAATTCTTGTGCTATATCAGATGTATAATCAACAAATATATTATAGACGTTAATGTTTTTGACAAAAGAGTTAACGGTTTTACGAGGAATAAGTGAATTAATTATTTGCCACACTTTTTTCGGATTGGTGTTATGTTTAGAAATATATTCCGTGTAGTACATTTTTTTTGACAATTTTTTTACTCTTGTTAATTTATTAACATATTTTTTAAAAATTGTTTTTCAAAGGCATTACCCGTTAAAACGTAAGTGCGGTATAGCTTTTGTTTATGTTTAGTAGAAGTAATTATACCTTTTGTCAGCCAAGGCTTTTGACTGAAACGCCCCCATTTTCTAAAAACAGTTTGCATTGGTGCAGGTTTATCGATAACTTTTTCTATATTTACTATTAAGTTATTAATTTGTTGATGTTATGTTCAATTATCAAAGTTTGTTGATGTTATTGGCAGATTAATGAATTTATAGACTATTGGTTCTAAAGTATGGTGTAGGTCGTGGCGAAAAGAATCTTCTTCAACATTACTAATATTACGGTATGTTGTGTTAGTTTTTATGATTGGAGAGGTATACGGTAAGGAGGAGATAGAGCGGAAGATAGGAAGGTGGTCAGAGATGTAAGACTTTAATATTCCAGGGGTAATTTCATCCCTAACTATGTTGATTATTATATGGTCGATTGCTGTTTGAGACGAGCTTGCAATGCGAGTGGGTTTATTTATGCAGCACGTAAACCCGTTGCTGTAAAGTGTTTCCAAATATTAGTGCAATAAATGCCTATACTGATCGCTGCACATGTTTATGTTGACATCACCCATAATAATAACGTTCTTATTACAACGGTTTAGCATTTAAAGTGACTCATTAAGCGCATCATAAAATGGAGAATGATTGTTGCGAGGATGACGATAGATTACAGCAAAAATATACGAGGATTTTATGTTTGGAAAACTAACGTTCAACCACAGATTTTCACAACCGTTGACTCCAAGATTAAGGGTTTCATCAACTGTAAAGCTTAAATGATTAGAAATATATGCACCAACATCACCAGCTTTTGTTGGAGAAGGACAATGAATAAAGGTATAACCAGGAATAGTAATGTTTGTAGAAGGTTCAATATTTATACGGGTTTTCGAAATAAACACAATACTGGGGGGCTGGTCTAATTGTGAAAGAAAATCAAATAAATCATCAAAATGTGCTTGAAGCGATGACATATTTAGATGAAGAAATGAAAAGGAATCTTTTTTAGTACTATTATTCAATCTACTTAAGTCGAACTAGTTGCAGAGATTAACATTGGAACTAAAAGAGTTAGAAATAAAATCAGTTAAGTTTTGTTGGTTTAAGTCAATGGTGACTGCTTGACTATCAGAATCACAGCAATTAGTAGCTGCACACATAACGTCAGTCGCGCAAAACTTAGCAGTTGCCAGCTAACAGTGACCAGAATGAGAAAGCGACAAATACATTGATGTGAGGCAGACTATGTAATCAAGTTGCAATATTAACTAGCACAAAAAGAACTTGTTTGAGACTCAGGGAAGACGAACAATAATTCAAATTTGCACAGTTGAATATAAGCCATTCATTAGGAAAGCGGGATTTATGAATTTACCGATACAAAACAGCTTATTTTCTAATAACTTAGCAAAAATGATAATCTACAAGCTAAAATATTTGTTTAGGGTCATTCCATGACAAATTGCCATAGCCGTTTAACCACTACATCTCCGATTTTGATGAAAATTGGTGTATGTTGTTATCTTATAGCCAAAACCCACTGGTGCAAATATTTCGTTTCTACGACTAATACTTTTTGAGTTGGAGGGGGGCAAAGTTTTGGGGGAGCGAAAAAATCCTTTTCAAAAAACGCTTATATCTTCCTCAAAATATGTTTAAATTATAACATGTTATATATGGTTGAAATTAGAAAAAAACAAAAAATTCAAATATAATATCAAACATTTTATAAATATTAATATAAAAAAGTTATTTATTTTTAAAAAATATTTTTTTCCGCCACCCCCCCAAGAATTTTGAAAATCCCCAAAAAATTTTTTTGGAAAAAATTTTGATTCATAAGCCTTAAAAATATGCAATAAAAACAATGGGTATAGATTGTTTATTATGCTTAACACTCAATACAAATGATTCACTAAAGCAATTTTTAGGAAAATTTTACTCAATTTAATGGATTTTTTAAAAAAATTTATCCATTAAGTTATTATCTCAGTCCTAAAAACATAAATATGGCAATACTTTTGAACAGCATTCACTTTTTATTGCATTAATAGATAACTTGAAATAAATGATGTTAGGCCTACCTAAATATAGAATCGATGTCCCTCTTATTTTGCTAAAAATACAATGTTGTTGATCGGCATCGGTTTCATTTTAAAGCAGGGAGTAGCAAAAGTAACTTTAATGTTTAGTAGGTATTTAATTCATAATAAGTATTATGTTTAAACATTTTGTATTTAGCAACCATCTGTGATAAATTACTATCTACTCGTAATTTTAAAAACAACAAATTTACATGCTCCGTGTTTTTAGCATGTAGATCTAAGCAAAGCTTTTGACACTATTAATCATGATCATGATATATCAATAGAAAAAATTTAATATATACTTTAGATTAAGAGGTACGGTCGTATTTATCATAAAATCATACCTAAGTAATAGAATTCAATGTACAAAAATAAAAAATATTTCATCTGATTTGACTACACTTAAATGTGGAGTACCACAGGGTTTAATTCTTGGACCCCTGTTATTCCTACTCTAAATAAATGATATTTCAAATGTATCTAATATGAAGACTACTCTATTTGATATCTGTGCAAAATAATGTTAATAAAGAATTGTTTGTAATTGATGTATGGTTGAAGTCAAATAAACTATTATCAAACTACTCTAAAACCTATTTTGTACCATTCAGTAACAAAAGAAAAATTTTACTGATCCCTTTAATATTACAATCAGTGGTCATTTTATTGAAAAAAAATGTAGTTTGAAGTACCTTGGGTTAACTTGAAATGAGCACTTGACATTTTTCTAAACTTTGTGCATAGTATGTAAACTCAGACACTGTGCTACCCTAGCGATATTAAAAACTCTCTATTTTGCAATATTTTAATCTGACGTCTAAAACTCCGTATTAAATTGGAGAAGAGCTATTAAATCAATGCTGGCTCCTATTCAGGTCCATCAAAATAAGTTTATTCGTTCTTGTTTATTTTTACCAAAATCAACGAATATAAATTATTTCTTTCATAAATTTAATGTCATAAAAATAAACAATGTTATTAAATTTACTTATTCAAAGTTCATGTTTAAGTATATGCATAATATGCTTACAAAAACTTTTTCGGATTACTTTCAATGAACATTCAATAAACAAATTCATAATTACATATAATACTCACCACATAAAAAATTAATTTGTTTTTACCAGGGGTGCGGAGCTAGCAATAAAATCTATGGCTCCAGCTCTGGGATTTTAAAATAACTGGCTCTGGCTCAGCTCCAGCTCTAGACTCTAAAACTTTTTCCCACTCCAGGCTCTGGCTCCAGCTCCGGTTCCACACCCCTGCATTAAACGGATCATTTATGTGTGCTATGATCAAATTCAATACTTTATTTTTTTCTTTTATTTTCTACAGTTATCCTCTGACTCGCAGGAAAGCGACGGAGGTGCTATACATAGGGTAGGCAATTACCCCGACCTGCTTCCGGAGATGCCAAGATATTGCTGTATGCGTAATTTAATAGAGATATTACTGCAATTTAGAACTCCTTGCCAAGACCACCAAGCAGGGAAAAGTTCCATAAAGTGTCTTTCCCTAGAACAGAACAGAATGGCACAAGTGGGTTTTGAACTGAGACCATGTTAATCATCAGCCTGGTGCTTTAACCACTTCACCACGCTGCCTACTTGACTTTTTTTAAAAATGTTTCACTCTAAAAGTGACCATGACTCTTAAAAGTCGGAAGCGTGGTCGAGTGGTTAAAGCACCGGACTGATGATCAACATGGTTTCGGTTCAAAACCCACTTGTGCCATTCTGTTGTGTTCTGGAAAAGACACTTTACAGCACTTTCCCCTGCTTGGTGGTCTTGGCAAGCAGTTCTAAATTACAGTAACATCTCTACTAAATTACTAGCGGACAGCAATATCTTGGCATCTCCGGAAGCAGGCTGGGGTAATTGCTTACTGTGAAAGTGAATTTCATGCTTCTCTGGGAGGCAGAACATTAACCAACTCAAGCAAAGGATAATAGCACTATATATTTCTGATTTACCAAATATACTAGAGGCAACTCTAAAACATAATATTTAATTTGAATAAAAAAATTTAGCTGTGTTCTTTTAATACAATACAAAGCTGAAACTTAAGCTGGTGCAACTTTACTGGTTCCAAGCCTTTCAAAATATCAGGCTCCATTTCCAACCTATTAAAAAATTGCCTCCAGCTTTAACTTTTTGAAAATATGTAGCTCCAGCTTCACATTTTTAAAATATGTGACTTCGACTCTGACTACACTTTTAAAATATGTGGCTCTAGCTCCAGCTCCAGCTCCAGACCCTAAAATTTCTTCCTGTTCCAGGCTCCGGCTCCACACCCCTGGTTTTTAACTGTATGTATCTTCTAATTTTACTAAAAGATGTTAAATTTCAATGGTGTAAAGATATGGTCTAAAATTCCTAAAAACATTAACGAAAATTCATTGCATAATTTTAAAAATTTGTATGTATTTGAATTGTTTTAAATTGTGTCGGTATGTTGTAATTTGCAACAATTTGTAAATTGTAATGTTTTTGAATTGTTTTCATTTTTATCACTATATTTTTTCATGACCTGACAGTTGATCGAACGACACTTGATCAAACGACACTTGATTGAAACATCACTTGATCGAAATGACATTTGATCGAATAAGAAAAAAGAAAATTTAAACTTTGAATCTGTCTTAATTTTTCGTCCCAAAAACATAGTGATCACTAAAAAACACTGTAAGTTTTCACTTTGACTCTGTCCCGGTTTTGTCAATTTTTTGTCCTAAAAACATAGTAATCTCTAAAAAAAGATCTTCCCTTTTAGTCTGTCTCTTATTTTTGTAAGGGTCTGCAAGGGTGGGGCCATCACACAATGCCCCCCCCTAAATAACTGACTACAATGTAAATTGAATAGGAAGGAATGGCAGCAATAGGCATCTAACAAAATATAACTATGGCATGAAATCTACTTGTTTCCCCCCTAAAAATGCTGAGCCCAGGAAACTCTTTAAAATCTCTGACCTTGACATTGACTAAAAATTAAAAAAATAAACACAAACTGTTCTCTTACTGATGACCTCTGCTTTTTATGAATCTAATTTACAGTAACAAAGACATTGTTTAATCGCAAAAACATACAAAAGTAAATCTATTTTTTATCAACTGTCAATTTCGATCACGTGTCATTTCGACCAAGTGTTGTTTCGATCAAGTGTCGTTTCGTTCAAGTACCGTTTTGATCAAGTGTCGTTTCGATCAAGTGTGTTCAAACAAGTGTCATTCAATCAACTGTCATAACACCATATTTTTTATGATTAACCTTGATAAATATTATTTTTTTATTTGGTTTGTCTTTGTTTATATTGCAATTTCATTTTTTATATGTATGTATAGCATCTGATTCAAATAGTTAAAGGTGCTAGCTCACATATGGTAACACAAAAGGTCTTTTGCTAACATCTTCTTCTGGCAGCAATTGTATTGTATTATATACGTGATTTTTCATTTTTTTGTATGTGTCTTTTTATTTTTGTTGTCAATGAAGAAAAAAATATAAAAAATGTATAACTTGAATATGTATTTGTGATGTATAATTCTATTACATTAACAATGGAGTTACGGCTAGTATTGCTGATAGCTATACAAAGATTTTAATTTTTTACTATAATACCTATAGAGTCATATTTATCAGAGGTATTATTTTTATTTTTATTTATTTATTTTTTATTTTATCTCTATATTTATCCTCCTGACTTGTAGGAAAGCGACGGAGGCGCTAATACATAGGGTAGGCAATTACCCCGACCTGCTTCCGGAGATGCCAAGATATTGCTGTCCGCTTGTAATTTAATAGAGATATAACTGTAATTTAGAACTGCTTGCCAGGACCACCAAGCAGGGGAATGTGCAGTAAAATGTCATTTCCAAGGACACAACAGAATGGCGCGAGTGGGTTTCGAACCAAGACCATGTTGATCATAAGTTCGGCGCTTTAACCAGTCGATTACGCTGCCATATTACACATGCTATGTAGTTTGCACATTCCACAATATCTGATACCTATATTAATCCCCATTAAATGTTTTTTTTTATATATTATAAATTATTTTAGACTATTTAGAATCTAAAATGCCAAGAAAACATTGCCAAGATCCTCAATGTTAAAATTGAGGTATGCAGGAAAATCTTTTACATTTTAATTGAATTTTTGGAAATATTTGCCCTAAAAATTGCTTTAGTGAATCATTTGTATTGAGTGTTAAGCATAATAAACAATCTATACCCATTGTTTTTATTGCATATTTTTAAGGCTTATGAATCAAAATTTTTTCCAAAAAAATTTTTTGGGGATTTTCAAAATTCTTGGGGGGGTGGCGGAAAAAAATATTTTTTAAAAATAAATAACTTTTTTATATTAATATTTATAAAATGTTTGATATTATATTTGAATTTTTTGTTTTTTTCTAATTTCAACCATATATAACATGTTATAATTTAAACATATTTTGAGGAAGATATAAGCGTTTTTTGAAAAGGATTTTTTCGCTCCCCCAAAACTTTGCCCCCCTCCAACTCAAAAAGTATTAGTCGTAGAAACGAAATATTTGCACCAGTGGGTTTTGGCTATAAGATAACGACATACACCAATTTTCATCAAAATCGGAGATGTAGTGGTTAAAAAAAAATTTTTTTTGTGGCGATTTGTCATGGAATGACCCTTTAGTGAATGAGCAAAATAAATATCCAAATAAGTACATAGGCTATAATAATTATTATAGAAATTTATTAGCGACAGGCCACCATTTATCTTAAAAAATTGAAAGTATATTATTGAAGAGCGGCTGTTTTGTTCGTAAACAAAACATAAGTATATATAAGCATAGTGTATATGAAATACAAAAAAATTCAATAGTGATAATCATTTTCTGTAGATACTTTAACGTTATCTATATACAAGCAGTAGTGGCTATTTTCTGCTCTCCAGCTTGTTTTTTCTTCAGAGCTTTGGCCTCTTTAAAAGCAGGTAATAAAGCTTTACACTCAAGTTGAAATTGCTGGGGCAAATGTTCTGTAATATACATAAAGTTTTGCTTGTTCAGTTTTCTTGCATTGTTAAATTGCTTTAAGTTTTTCAAGCTACTAAAGATTAAACGCTTGTCGTTCGAATTAGTTAATTTAATAATTATAGGTCGGTTTACCTTTATGTCATTCTTGAGGACCGGATGTTGGGGCAAGCGGTGATAATTGGCAAGCATTATAGCAGAAGGATCTTTTATTTGCAAACCACGTTTCATAAATCTTGCGCAAGCTGTAAGGTAGTTTCTCGCTTTTCCCAAACACTCGTGTCGGTTTCTTCAATTCGATTAATTAGTATGTTAAATCGCTTTTCATACAAATCCTGCATAACATCTTCAGCAAACTGATCAACTTGTCGCTCTCATCTGCTTTTGTTTTAAGTTCCTGTTAAAATTTAGAGATTTTTTCTTCAACTAGATATTCGAATTTAGTTATGCGCCGATCAAAGTTTTCTAGTTTTTCATTTAGCTTGTCAATTCTTTCTGAGATATTGCCAACTGCTTTGAGTACTTCATTCAATTTTCTTTCTATATTACTATTCATACTTTTTTGATTTTTGCTTCTATTGAAAGTAGAAATTTTCTGGTAATTTGCTAGACTACAACTCAGAGATTAAACGCGTCCATGCACTAAGCGCATTCACGCATAGTTCTGTTCCAATTATTTAAGAAATGATTTAAAGAAAACTCAAACTTTTTTTTCTTATTTGTGAGAACGTTGTGACCTCGCGACTTTTACCACGTTATTTCGCTACCCAACTTCCACCTATATCTAACTTGGAATACACGTGGTGTGTTTGCTATCTCCGGAAGAGGATGGAGGTAATTGCTTGTCTTGAATATAACGCCTTTGACGCTTTTCTGCGAGGCAGTAGTATGAATATGGAAATGACAATAAAAAAATGAAAAGACTATAAGGATGTTCAAACGTTGTAATTCAGAGCGCCATCACCTCTTCATTTTTATAAACAATCGCAGGCCATAATGAATGAATATATAAATAAATTGTTCAAATTATAGCATACATAAATTTTATAGCAACAAAAAATTGTTTGCTTTGTTTTGGAAAAAATACGTAGGATCAAATAATAAATTTTTATAGTGAAAAGGGTTTGATCCAAGTTAGCATGAACAATGGTCCGAAACATTCATTAAAATAAAGACCAAAACAAGCTGTATTACTGTAATTCTGTACCGATTACGACCCAGGAGATACTTGCAAAAATTTGGCTTCCAGCGGGTAAAAGATTGGGCAAACGTAATGTAATCCGAACTCTTAGCGATTACATCATTTTATGTAAGTGCACTCGCGCCATATTAAACTCAAAAAAATTCAAATTAAGCATATTATTAGCCGTGTCGCGGACCATATTCAGGCCATTTACAGGCAATCTTTTGCTCAGATCTGAATTAAATATAGTATTCTATTGCATTGTCCGCTTTAAGTCTTCGGGCAACTTTATCGTTAACATAGAGTTATCACTATTAGAGTCTAATTCCAAATTTATTTTAAGATGTTTTTAAACTTCAATCTAAAAACTTTAGCTTCAAGTTAACATTAAAGTCATTTTTTATCAAATTTAATCACAGTTTTAAAGCTTTCAAGCAATTACAACACAGTTTTAAAGCAACTTTTGCTGGCGTACTAATTTTTAAGGTAGGTAATTAGCTGTAAATTAATTGTAACAAACAACATTTAAAAATCCATGTTCGCTCTCTGGGGCTACTGTTATATTTAGGCTAAATCAAAACTATATAATCTATCTTGCTATTGTAGATCTAGTGTAGCTTTTTGTATTATTTCTTTTGTTCTTTTGTTAAAGCTTGCCTTCAAGCTAAAAAAACTCGCTTTAAAAAAGACTATTTACGTAATTAATTACTTGATTTTTCTAAAATCGGATTTATTTAGTGTGAATGTTTCAACGGCAAGGGTGTGGGAAGAAACATTCAAAGCACTACCCAGATAGCATACAAACGTTAAATTAACGTTGAAAGTTGGTTGGAATAGTTGTTTTTTGGTTAGCGTTTAAGACGAAACGTTATGTTAACGTTATATTTTAGTTAATTAGTAAACGTTTTTTTAAGGTTAGCAAACGAACGTTAAATTAACGTTCGCTTTTCAACCTAAAATAAACTTTTGGTTAGTGTTTAAGACGAAACGTTCTATTAACGTTATATTTTAGTTAATTAGTCAACGTTTTTTTGAGGTTAGCAAACAAACGTTAAATTAACGTTCGCTTTTTAACCTAAAATAAACTTTTGGTTAGCGTTTAAGACGAAACGTTATGTTAACGTTATATTTTAGTTAATTAAATTAACGTTCGCTTTTTACCAAAAATGAACTTTTATCATTCAAACGTTTGAATAACGTTTGAATAACGTTTGCATGCTAACTAAGTGACAAGTTAAAAAAACAACTCTATCGTTGTTAAAATGTTAGTTACTTTTTCTATTGATAGAACAGGTTGCATTTCAAAATAATAGTAAAATTTTTATTCAATGTTTGAAAATATAAATTTTGTTTGCTTGTCGGTTGAAAACAATAAGTTATAATGATTTTTCAATTTTTTCGCGAAGCGCGTTCAATTGTGTTTCGATAAAAAATTTAAAAAATTTTTTTAAATCAGGCACAAGTTTTTGATACCAGACATCTCATTGTTTTAAAGTGTGGTGCTTCAAAACGAGCTGCAGCAGCCGCCGAGCTACACAAAGCATTTTCACGCCAATTTTGTGGCCGTCAGAATTAATCCTCGTTTTCAAAGAAAGTTTCTGTCGCGTTTTAATTAAAAGAAAATAGGTCAATTGTGCTATTCAGTTGCTTGCAGCTAAAAAGAAGCTGTAACGTGAATTAAATTATAAGTGCACAATTAACTGCAGTATAAGAAGATTTTGCTCAATATTAGAAAATAGAAACTTTAAAATTAAAAATCTTTTTAGAAACGAGACCTTTTTAAAATATGAACAATTGTTTAAAAAGAAAACGGGTTTTGTAGCTATTGTTTACTATGACGCAACAGTGTGTCTTAAAGCGCGATAATATATTAGTTTGCCTCGCACGTGTTGGAAATTCAGTCGTAAAAAGAGTTGTACAATTAAGTCGTAGAGTGAAGTCATTAAAAGAAAAGTCAATCTGCTAAGTTATTTTTAATTATGTTGGCAATATTGCTACAGTCTCGTAACCCTTTAAAGCACAGTGGTACATACCTCGTATGTGTACCATGATTGTGATTGTAACATAACAAAAGCACTTTTGTGAAGGCATTATAATTTTAACTTTTAGATATTTGTGACATCATTAATGAACCATTGTCATTTTACTTTACAATCAAATTCTTATATCCCTCAAAGGCTTAAAGCTTAGCGTAATATTTGTTTATTTATTTTTTACAGGCGTGGTTAGTTTTTTTGACGAGTTACGGTAAGTTTTAAATGAGTCGCGGTAAAATAACCCCTGTGATGGTTATAACTCCCAGGTTGAAAACCACTGTTTTAATAGAAGATAAACTCATTTACTCATCAACAGGTTAGTTTAAGCCAAAGAGTGAATTTTTAATATCATATTTACTGTTATGTCTATATGCTTAAATAATCATGCTAATAATTTATTTCTTTGTTTCAGTCATTGCTAATATTTCTCTAAAGTTTCTTAGTTTACTTAATAAGGGCTGAAAGATCCCAAATTTTTGTGGTGTCTTTCGTATAAAAAATTTTCATTATAGATAAATTCTAGTATATGCTGTGGCGACTTTTATTTTGTACATTGTATGATCATGGTTTTTATTTGCAGGTTCTGTTCAAAACAATCTTTTGACGGCTGCCGCCATTGACTTTGAAATCGAAGCCGTAATAAAAAATTGGTTGAAATTTGCATCAGAAAGAGATGGTGGCAGTCAGAAAAGGGAGCAATTGAAAAAAATTCAAAATGTTTGAATTGTTTATATTGTTTGAACGTTATTTAATAATTCTTTAATAAACTTGAATAAAAATTGTAATTTTGAGCTTGTGTAAAAGTGCAGCAATCAGAAGTGAGTGGTCTTCTGAAGCAAAGGATTTAAGCATGTTTATTTATGCTTATTAGTAGCAAAGTTCATTTAAACATAACTTCTGAATTACAACATGAAAGTTTGTAATATTGGTTTAAAAGTTATAGGTTAACAGTAGTTACTGTTACAGCAAACCAAATAGTAACTTAAGAAATTAACCTAAATTAAATCTTATTAAGTCCACCATATTTTGAACGTATGAAGTGGTTAGTAATAGTAGAAGTTAACCATAGCTAACGTTAAACAAACCAAAATCAAAAGTCAGAAGTTAATCAAGCTAACCAAATTTAAACGTTAACTTATGAGCAAACTAACGTAGAGTTAACGTTTGGTTTCGAACGTTAATCTAACCCAAATCCAAATCGAACGTTAAACTAACGTTAGAAATTAACCGTGCTAACCAAAATTTAAACGTAAAATTAACGTTAAACTAACGTTAGAAATTAACCGTGCTAACCAAAATTTAAACGTTAAACTAACGTTAGAAATTAACCGTGCTAACCAAAATTTAAACGTTAAATGAACGTTAAACTAACGTTAGAAATTAACCGTGCTAACCAAAATTTAAACGTTACATTAACTTTAAACTAATGAGCAAACTAACGTAAAACAAACGTTTACTTTAAACGTTAATCTAACCAAACTGCAAACCAAAATCAAACGTTAAAATAACGTTTTTTTTGCTATCTGGGTACTAGGCTTGCTTTTTGCCGAAAGAAAAAAATCTAAATTAAGTTTTTGTTTGTAACCGTATTAGGTTGTAACAGATGGACCTGATCACAATAAAAAGTTTGATTAAACTAAATGTATGAAAGTAGTAAAACTATAGATTAAAGAAGCTTGACTCTAAGCTTTTTATCACTTCAAATTGCGGTAAAGCTGGTCAATTGAATGTTATTTTTAAGAAAATTGCAAAACTCATAACAAAAACATTAAGTAACAAAAATATCAAAAAACCCGGTCTCGAGACCAATTTAAAAAAACAAGACCGATACCACATGACCTCGAGACCGATACCACATGAACTCGAGATCGAAACCGAGGCCATCAGCACAAAAGCGAGACGAGAAAGAGACTGCAAAAAATAGTCTCGAGACCTTCATCACTAGTAGCAATGCGTACATAGTGATATCGTGGCAATATCTATATTTTTGCATAACAATTATCAATAAAGTGGTATATTTTTTCTGAAAAATTGTCATCTTTTTCATCACAAGCAGATTCCAAGTAACTGTAATGCATTTTTCTTTATTTTTGCATAATAGGTTATAATTTATGTAAATCTTTGTTTAATTTGAACAAAATATTGTCGTCAACACTTATTAGCAGACACATTTACTTTTATCCACACCTCTTTACCAAGAACCATATTCACACTTGCCTACCAAGCACCGATAATATTACATAAAAAAATGCATCCTTGTACAAGACTTTTGCACATAAAAGTGCACAACAAAATTTGATAACGCGAGAGATGAAATAATGACAAGTTGGTTTGGTCCATATACTTTCAAATAAAATCAAACTTAATGAGATGTTTGGTTTCATTTTTTTATTTTATTTTTTCATTTTATTTATTTTCCTGACTTGCAGGAAAGCCGTATTTCATAGGGCAAGCCATTACCGCAACCTGCTTCCGGAGATATCGAGATATTGCTGTCCACTTGTACTTTAATAGAAATATGACTGTAGTTTAAAACTGCTTGCCAAGACCACCAAGCAGAGGAAAGTGCAGTAAAGTGTCTTTCCCAAGAACTCAACAGAATGGCTCGAGTGGTTTTTAAACCGAGACCATGTTGATCATAATTACGGCGCTTTAACCATTCGGCCAGGCTGCCTACTTTAAACCAATTTTAAACTTTCTTGATTGAATTTAAAAAATAAATGTGGTTCCATGTCCACTTTTGGTGTTTCCGTGATGTTAATAGCAAAACATATGCCATTTTTCGACAAACTAATACTCTAAACAAATCAACAAAATTGCAGTGCGGGACTGACTTTGACTCTGTTAAATCTGTTTTGAGTATTATTAATTTTTTCTGGCCCCAAACACTACGTCTGCACCATCTACAAGTACTTCGATAAAAACCGATTTTTGCAAAAACAAAAATTTAAAAACTGCAAAACCAATGTATCTTGCCAAAATTTTATTGTGGACAAGATAAATTTTTCGTATTAATCTTAAAATATCTAATCTGGTCTTGTTGCCAGTTAACTTTAAAAAGTTGGCTAGTGTTTAAATATATTTTAAAATTAAGTTAAGTTTTATTAAATCAATCAAGTGCTAAGAATTACCAAACACACACAAAAAAATAAAAGGTTATGATATGATATTTATCGCAAGAATGTATAAATCATTTATAGTAGATAATTGCTTTCTACAATAATGAATGGGCAAAATAGGTTGGTTTAAAGGAAGCAATGAATATATCATTTCTTGTGATAAACTTTACATAAACCTCTAGTTCGGTTTACAAGCAATTTGATAAACAATTCGAAATCTCAATTTTTAATCGCTTTTTGTCAAATAAGCCTTAAAGAAATCAACAATCTGCTTATAAATAAATACAACAAGCACCGTTCTACAACTTCATTATCTTTTTGAACATACCCTATTTAAATTAAAAGTTTTTGAATTTGTATGTTGTGAACCTAGTAAAGACTGTTTTTTGTATACTAGCTTTTTGCGAAAGCAACGATACAATAAGCAATTATTTATTGTTTGAATAAATATGACAAACACCGCTGGTTGGCTTTTACTAACTTTTTCTAATACTTTTATTGACAACTATCAAAATTAAGTTTTATATAACAAGTATAAAATTATTTGGCTTGTTACTATTTTTTTCAAATAATTCTAAGTAAAATTCTGTCAACCAAACTTCAAACTTAAACATAGTAACTCTATATTTATGGTGGTTGCAATATTTGGAAATAAAAAATTTAATAATATAACAATATTACAGTATATTGAAAAGATAAAACGATAAACATGGCCACCTAAATAAAACAAACAAACAATAATGTCATTTTCATGTTTGTAGCGAATGTTAATAAATTTAGATCAATTTATATTTGTAATGCAAATAAAAGTTTTGATTAAATTAGTTCTAAATAGCTATATTAATTCAAATTGCAAAATATTGCTTTTGTCGATAAATTAAAAAAACTGCTTACTATGTTTTTACAAATCACGGAAGAGTTGATAAAATCATTACGTCATCATACATATTTCAAATGATCTGGAATTTTGTCTAATTAAACTCAAAGTCGTGCACGAATATAATTAATGTTTGTAGTAAATCATGGTCTTATAATTATGTTTGCCACTTAGCCAATGACGTAACTTGGCGTTTATTTTTAGAAATTTATTCTTGATTACAAGCAAGATGACGTTTAATCAGTTTGTTTTAAAATACGACTATATGAAAAATCATTCATTTGATTTGGTAGATTCTTTGACAGGTAACATGTTTTTTGCTGTTTAGCTGCAAATCATTTTTATACACTTTAGGTCTATATTTGTAAAAAACAAGTTTTTAAATAAAAAAGTAAAATAAAAAGTTAGTTTTATAAAAATACATACGAGTAAAATTTAGTAAATGCGCTTTTACTTCATATATATTGCCAAACAATAATACGTTGTTATAATATATTGTTAATATAATAAATTGTTATAAAATATTATCAAACAGATTTAATATATTATCAAACATATACGAGTATATATTCTATTTGATTAAGATGCTGTGTCCCCTGATATGGTTCACTGGCGAAACAGTCTGTTGGGAATATTTTAATAAAATATTTTTTTTTAAATATTATGTTCCGATAAAGTATCATCAAACAGATGTTTGCTTTTTTTTAATAAGTTTTATAAAAGAAAAGAAAAAAAATATTTTAAAGTATTTGTCCAACATGTAATTAGATAAATCAAATTTTAAGGCTTAAGTTTGAGTAAAATAATCATGTTATAAATTTTTTGTACAACATATTTTACTATAAATATACTTTGAATAAGCCATCTTTCTTTTTCAAAACTGAAATTTTAAAGAAATTGTTTTTTTTTACAACTTGGTAAAATATGTTTTAACTGCTACATTGTAACGTAAATATTGTTTAAATTTTAGAGTTCTTTAAATCTTATGATCATGATTTTAAGTTCTGCTTTTGATATTTTATTAAGTTTTTTAATTCTGGGACTTTGTTGGAACCAAATAAACGCTTCTAGACAAGTAACATTGACTTGTGGCTCTGATGAAGCAACTCAAAAAGGATCACCTGGTTCACCTGGAAAAAGAGGCCCAAAAGGATCGGTCGGTGCTCCAGGCCGAAAAGGTATATTTATGTATACTATTACTTATAGCGATTTATCAAAACCAAAAAAAAAAAAAAATCAAACCTACAAATTTGAAAACTTTACAGTAAATGAAATTATAATAACATAGTACTTGCTGAAGTTTTGTTTAAGATAAGTGAATTAACGTAAGTTATTCTCACACGCTAACTTAATCTAAAAAGTTTGTACTAAATGTTTTATTTTTAAATTACATTGTTTGAAAACAAATGACCAAGTTTAAATGATATGAATTTATAAAAGCTCTTGACATAAATTGGCATCGAAGTCAAAAAGAATTTCACTGATGAGATATCTCTTAATCTCAAAATTAACTTTAAACATTTTGGTTTATATTGACGTCATGTTCATGACTTACATTAATTTTAATGTATTCTTAATGCAAACTTCGTGACAATGTCAATATTTTAAGAGTTTAAAATACTTAGCAGTCTGGTATTTTTGGTTAATCTTCAAAATATTGTTTAAATTAATTGTTTACAATTTTTTTTATCGTTCTTCATCTTTTTAACAGCAATTTAAAGTTAAAAGATTTTGGATTCGTTTTATCTAAAAGTTCAAAACACAGTACAAAGATAAAAATGATTTTTTTACATCAAAGAGATTATTAAAATTCAATTTTTTATCACTATTTTCTTGCTAAAATAAATTTTTATAAAAAAGCTTTTTTACTTATTTATTTATTTTAGCCATAAATAAATTTTTTAGTAATTAAAACAAACGACTGTTTTGGGTCAAAAATCTTACAAAAAGCCTCGCAAAATAATGCAAAAATTACAGCAATTATTTAATAAAAAATTTTCACTTTAAATTTATATCTGAAATATGTTTTTTTTAGTTTTTACTTTTTGAAAAATAAAAATAACATAATTGTTTGAATTTTAAAAATTTAGTAGTAGTTGTTTGGGTTGCGCCAAAAATATTTGCTAACCCGGAACTAAAAGAATTGTTGGCAAGATTTTAACACAAATATTACTTAAGAAAATGTAATGTCTTCTAAGTTACATATATTTAAGTGAGATTTGTGTTAAAACGTTGTTTTTATTGAAATTGTTTTTCCAATCTAAAACTAAAAGTTGTTTTTCGAAATTGTAAAGTAAATAATGAAAACCAGAAAATTTCTGTTTAAATCGTAGGCCAGAAACAAACAATTTGGTTTTAAAAATTAATCGAAGACCAAATGCTGGCAAAATTTTATTTGGGAAATATTGTAAACAAAAAGAAAGTATTGCATGAAAAGTGGTAAAAAGTTTTCGCAGGTGGGAAAGAACCTCCACGCCCCTAGTTTAACCCAGAGGTAAATGAATTATTTTAAAACACTAATCGTTAACTTTTAATCATCTTGTACAGAAAATTAAAGTTTTTTTTATGTATAGCAAAACTATCTAATAATTGAATTTTTTTTTATACACTCTACTAAATAGTCATTGCCCAACTAATGACAATGCTTTATCTGGTTTCTTAATTATGATTAAAGACGGCCAAGCTACAACTCTCGGGCTGCATGCAGTTTTTTTTCACTTTTTGTAAAGGTCTTCTTTGCGTAGTTTTATTAAATAAAAAATATCTGATTTTAATATTTTTGACTTTGAAAGATAAAAAGATTTTTTGTTGGGTATGATTCAAAGCGAAGACCTTCTTTTAATCTCTACTAATATGTGTAAACATTTGGTGGTAAAGAATTTGTAGATTGCTTGAAGTAAAAGATTTTTCTTCCCAAAGCTTTTCATCTGACACTTTTCAGGGGAAATCGTCAGAATGAAGCAGAATTGAAACCGAACTAATTTATAAAGGAAGAAAGTAGAGTTCTTATTGGCTGAAAGAGTCAACCAATGAGAGAAAAGATTAAGAAATTAATCTTTTTCAATTTCTTAATCTTTTCTCTCATTGGTTGACTCTTTCAGCCAATGAGAACTCTACTTTCTTCCTTTATAAATTCGTTCGGTTTCAATTCTGCTTCATTCTGACGATTTCCCCTGAAGAGTGTCAGATGAAAAGCTTTGGGAAGAAAAAATCTTTTACTTCAAACTAATATGTGTCTTAGCAGACATTATGTTTCACAACTATGTTGAAACCTAACGGTGATTTATATTCTTATATAAGTTTTATATACGTATGATAAGTTCCTAAACCAAAGCATGACAGATAAAGATAGACAGATCAATTCTAGACCGTATATAAAGTAGGTTATCTAAAATCTTTGAAAAAACAATTGCGCCTAAGTTAAAATGTGGTCGGGTGTGTTCGTGGTAAACTTTTAATGAAATAAGTCCAATTAAGACTATAAAATCAATAAATTTTAAAGAGGTCTTGGGAGTTGTAGCTGGAACCAATTTATCTCGAACTTTAAGCTTCTCTAAGCTTCACCATTGCTATTAGCATAAAGTTTTAGGCTTTTATTATTTGGTCGGTTAATTTTATCAATTCTGTGGAAAATATCTTGGTGTTTGGTTTGGAGTCAGAAAAGTTTTAAAGAACAGATCAAAGTTGGAGTAAAGCTTAAATTATAATTATCTTCAGATCCTTGGAAAAAGCAAAGGAATTCAAAGTTTTTTAACCACATAAACTCATATACTCCAAGTAAAATAAATCATTATAGGGCAGTATTTTGTTAGCCTTTGACGCTTGCTTTAATCAAATCTACTACTAAATATAATTTTTGTAGGAAACCAAGGGTTGAAAGGTGAGTCAGGAACCTGCCCTGAGAGCTGTGATCTTTCTAACAATATAACAAGACTACAAAGAGATTTGCAAGGTAATATGTCTAGCTAAATTTAAATTTTTATATTTTTATGATATTTTACTTTTCTTATAAAAATATCAAACTTTTTTGATCCGGTGCAAAGTAAACTTTTACCTAAGCTTATCGTCTTTTTTATCTGAAAATAATTCATTCAAAATGACACTGAAGCATGTCTTTCTTTTAATTCATAATTGTTTTAGTAGAGATTAGTTATTGTTTATATAAATTTCAATTCAAAAACTTCTTTTAGCTGACAGCACTGGCGGCGTCATTTTTTTAAACCAAACCAGGAAAATATTATTAAATGAATTGTTTTGTTTTAAAAATTCAAAAAGTCTTTTCAATATATTGAAAACAAAAAGCGCTTTTTATTCAAAAATATAAATTGATAAGAAACCGCTATAGGCCAAAAACATTTATTAAAATTTTAAAAAACAACCAAAGTACGGGTTTTCCCCAGTCTGTCTACAGGTTTATTTTTAAATCGATCGTTTAATGTGATTTTCAAGATAAGCTATTACAGTATTTATGTTAGTTTGTTTGAACTAAACCAACATAAATAATAGCTTGATTTAGTTTGAACTAAAACCAGCCAATCATATTTATTTAAAAAATTTTTTTAATTTTATCGGAATACGCTTGCTTGGTTTTGATTTATTTGAAAAATTTTAGATTTTTATTGTTGTAAACTTTGTACCTTGGAGATACGATTTTTTTGCAATGTTGTAATTATCGATTGTTTAAAAAATTGAAAATTTGTTTCATTGTAAATATAAAGAAGAAAAGCTAACAAACAAAAAATGTATTGAATGTTACATTACCCAGTAATACACTGCTATGACTTTTAGCAATTTATTTAACACCTAAATGCTTCGGTTCCTGCTTTGTTTCAATTAAAACGAACCTTTTATTTGATGTATTGCAAGTGGCAATTTGTTTTGTACGCTTTACAGCGTCTTAACTTGATTGATACCATCACGTGTTCAAAACCATCAAAGCGGATATCACCAGGATAATCAGACATCCTCTGCTCTTCCCCGTAACTTTAGATCAAGCGGCTGAGGCAAGTTTCAGTAAACATATTATAACTTTGGGACAAAAATCAAAATTTCGAGTGAACGGCAAAACAATTTCTAGGCAGCAACTACAAAAAGATTCAATGCGGTGATAGAGAGCGATTGTGCTTTTTTTCTCTATCGATTTTTAACTTGTATAACCCAAGTAGGTTGTCCAGAACGTCTACCCTTCAATCCCTTCTTATTAGCATTTGGATGATGTAAAGTAGTGAAATATATTTGATCCGGAGACTTACGAACTCGTCGTTTGATATAAAGCACCGTCATTACGCTGACAGAGTTACTATCAATTCTAATATTAACATTATTTATCCAATTGCTGACCAAGTCACTCTGGACACTCCGATAATTCCTGCCCGGCAATCGTTTTTTTTGGACTTGAAGTATTGCCTGTAAAATTGCTTAATTTGTCAAGGTTGTGGGGTCATATCAAACTGTTTAAGAAACGTTTTTGACTAAAAGAAACTAGAAAAATTTGTTTTATGACAAAACAAAATTTACTGTTTTTAAAACGTGGCATCTTTAATCTTAAAAATGATTGTTTGAATGATTTCTTTCATTGGTGTTTTGAAAAACGTTGTGAGCTAATATTTGTTTGGATTAAAAATCTTTGCGTTTCAAACCCTTCAGAGTTATGCAGTAATGGCTTTAATAGTGTGCGAACCGTGAGGCCGCACCGAGTCCATGTCCTCCACTACACAAGATATTGCTTTATTTTTTCATAGTAGCATCAGGACATCAATGGCATGTCAAAAATGAAATATTTTTTTAGAAATAACTTTGTTTTGAGACACTAAAAAGTGGCTCCTTTTAAAACAATGACTATTTTTTAGAAACCACACACATTTGAACACCTAACAGTGACCCATTAAAAATGAAGATCTTTTTTTATTTTTAGAGATCACTTTGTTTTCATACACAAAAAATGGACCCCGCTATGAAAAAGAACTTCTTGAGAGATTGCTATGCTTTGGAACACTAAATAGAGTTCCCCTTACTTTTCTTGCACTGGGCCTGCCTTTTTGTAAGGCCATCATTGGTGTTACCGGTGGAAAAATACTAATTCATTTTCTTTAGTGATATAAAAAACCGCTAAATTTTAAAACGTCGATTGACAAATGTTATTGTATGACGTTGAATTATTTAATTTTTTATTTTTATTTTTTATCTTTACGATGCATTATGATGCTAATCTAAAAAATAAATACAGAGGATGTTTTAAAAAGATTAATAAAAATATAGATTTTATTTGATAAAAAGTAGTTTAAAGATAGATTTGGGTATTTTTTAAAAAATTTAGAAAAAAGAAATAGTGTACTTTTATAAAACGCTGCCCGCATTTTTTCAAATAAAATATTTCTATGTAGTAATGGATGAATTACAGAAAAGTGGCCTAAAACAATGACTATTTTTTAGAAGCCACATTGAATTGAACACCTAACAGTGGCCCCTTAAAATGAAGACATTTTTATTTTAGAGATCACTTTGTTTTCATACACTAAAAATTGCACCTGCTATAAAAACAACCTTTTTTAGAAATTGCTGTGCTTTGAAACACTAAATAGTGAACACTCTTACTTTTTTTGCACCGAGCCTCGCTTTTGTAAGGCCAGTAGAAAGTTTTTGTAAGGTCTAGTGTTACCGGTGGAAAAATGCTAATTCATTTTCTTTAATAATATAAAAAACCACTAAAATTCAGAAACGTTGATTGACAAATGTTATTTTATGACGTTTATATTAATTAAATAAGTTTTTGTTTTTAAAATAGTTTTTTTTTGGTTCTATCTTTACGATGCATTATATTGCTAATCCAAACAAGAAATACGGGGATGTTTTAAAAATATTAATAATAAAATAAAATAGTTGATAAAAAATAGTTTAAACATAGATTTTATGTGTTTTTAAAAAAAATTGGAAAAAAGGAACAGTGCACTTTTATAAAAAGCTGTCCGCATTTTTTCAAATAAAATATTTCCATGTAGTAACGGATGAAACACAGAAAAAAAACTGATGCACAACAACTAAATTTTATATCTCTCAACTGTTTTTATGAAAATGCTCAGAAGTGCAAATTTCAATCTTGCATCAAACCGCTTTTGAAAAATCATTGAATGATTTCATACAATAAAAAATCGAAAAAAAAAATTAAAATCTTTTTTCAAATTGCAAAGTAATGATTTTTGGTTGCTGCCTTCTGTTTAAGCGGATTTAACATTGTAGATAAGCGATATGAGTTTTTCAAGGACATTTGCGGTGAAGTACTTTTTCCATGAGAACAACGTAAAGAGTTCAGATAGAATAAAATTGCCTCACGTTCTTCAGGTCAGAAGTCAAAATGAAGTCATACTGAGCTATCCCACTTTAAATTTAAAAATATAGAAAAATATTATGTCACAAACGTATATGTATAGACAACTATTAAATATTTGACTCAAATAAAAAATTTTTACTTCAGCTTTTAAAGAATGTGTCAGTCTATGTGTGAACGGTAGATGCGTCAACGAAGACAACTCTTATTTGTGTTCGTGTTATTCTGGATACGCTGGAAGAAACTGCAGCCAATGTACGATAATTAAAATTTAAAAGCACCAAGTACTAAAAGCTTAAACAGTATTACAATCCGAGACCAAATCGCATCACTGGTTTTAAAAATTTTTGTATAATTTTTTTATCCAAAGAGTTATAATAGACAGCAGCAAAATTCCATTTATTATTCATTTTAAATATTTAAACAATTTAAATAGTTCATAAAACTTTTTTGAAACATTTCAGATTTACTAAATTTATTCAAATGTTCAAAAAACTTTTCAGGAAAGAAATTACCAATTTTATTTGCTGTACCATACATCGGAATATCTTCGAAACAATTTTTTGTAAAAATCAAATTCATTTAAAAAAAAAATTTTGAGTTAATATTTTTACAATGTAATTTATAAGACAACAAAAATTCGCCAATAGTTTTAATTACAATGTCGTAATTCTTTTCCTCTGTGGCCTAATGTTGTTTACGAATTCTCCTGTTTGCGTGATACAAACGTTACCTACTGTATATTGATACGTTATCAAAATAATTGAGCATCAGAGGTACAAAGCACAGTTCATTTTACCTCTTCCAAGAACAGTGCAATAAAAAACCATATCAAATCATGTAAAGAATAGTTCGATAAAAAAACCTAGGTTAAAATTATTTACAGTTATAAGAAATGTAATTCCGCGTACAAAGTAAGAATCCATGAAGCTCTTATAATAAAAAATAAAATCCTTCTCTAGATAAATAACAATGAAATTTGAAAATAAATAAGCATAGCCTTTTTTGTTTAATATTTTTTAATTTACTTTCTGCTAGTGTTGTAATTTATTATTCGATTTATATTTAATTTAAATTTTAAAACATTTTTGTGTTATTTTTATTATTCTTTTATTATTGTTATTGATATTTTTAGGTTTTTATAATTATAAGTATTAGCTGTATTGTAATTGGTTACGCTTAACTTTTGACCTTGACTTATAAATTCCATTATTACGTTTATTAGCACAAAATAATAAAAATAACTTATCGTACGCTTAAAAATAAATTCAGGATTTTTAGTGCAAATTATTAATCTGATTGCATTTTTAATTAATTCTTTTAATGTTTCTGATGCATAGTTTAAAAAAATTATTATAAGATTCTTGAAAAGGACAAAATGTTACGACGAAAACGTTTGAAAAATATTTTTTATGAATAGTCTAAAATGATTAAATATTTAAAACGATACTTGTTGATATAATTGTGCTGCTGTCTGTTATAACTCATTGTATTGTAAAAGTTTCCTCTCTTGCAAAATTTTTTTCAAATGAGTAAATAAATGGAAATAAAATCTTGTTAATAGTTAAGCTCTTAAAATTAATGTTAACAATTAATCTTGAACAAATAGTTTCTTATCATACAACATAGCACTATTTTAAAGTGATTTGAACAGAATTTTTTAAATCCATATAAATTTACTAAATAACTTTAAACAAAAGTAATAACTAAATTGTTAAAACACCTTTTATTAGTTCGTACTAAATTGTATGAAATAATCTTCAGTTTTATAAATATTTTTTGTTTAACTAACGCTTGTACAGTAACTTAACAGACAGATTTTTAAATTGTCGTGATATTTCTCGAGCTGGTAATACTGAAAGTGGAATTTACAACATCACACTATCGGGAAGAGCTGGAAAAGATCAAGTTTATTGTGATCTTGAAACAGATGGAGGAGGATGGCTGGTAAATATATAAATACAAATATAGACTTAATATTCAAGCCAGAGAGAAAAAATACTCAAGCTAAATAAATACGGTCGAGGGGTTAGAGCGTTGGCAGCATGGTCAAGTGGTCATACTGCCGGAATTGTAATCAAGCTAGTCTCGGTTCAAACCTACTCGTGCCAGTTTGTTGTGTCCTTGGGAAAGACACATTACGGCACTTTCCTCTGCTTGGTAGTCTTGGCAAGCAGTTCTAAATTTCAGTCGTATTTTTATTAAATTACAAGCGGACAGCAATATCCTGGCATTTTTGGAAGCAGGTCGAGGTAATTGCTTATCCTATGTATTAACGTCCCGTCGCTTTTCTGCGATTCAGGAGGGTAAATATAGAGATAAATAAAAAATAATAATGCCAACCATTAAATTTTAATCATGGGGTTTACCTCAATCAATCTCTGGTTGTATCGCCAGCAACTGGTTATTGAGTTTGCTTTGTAATGTTAAACATTGTTTCTAGTTTTCAAGAATTAAAAGTTATTAAAAATCCCCTTCTCAACATAATAAATATGTATTAAACTTATTTTGTAAATTAACGCCATTGTAAAAACATAGTTATGTTTATGAACAAAATTTTTAGGTATAAAGTCATTCAAAACACATTTTTTTTATATTTGGTGATATTTATATAAAGCTATTATTATTTAACGATTTATTTATAGATTGTTTTATTCATGATATTAAAGCTTTTTTTATTCATTTACATACAAGACTTGAAATAAATACTTGATTTGTGCTTTGTCTAATGCTAAGACACCACAGCAAGAAAACATTGAAAAAGAATAAAAAAGACCACGATCAAATAGTTTGGTCAAATAGGTTGACTGAATTTTACCCCAGGTCAAGACTTAGGATTGGCTATTATGGAAAATCAAAGCACAAATTGTTGAAATTTTGCCTAGTATTGTTTCGTTTAAAACCAATGCTTTGAAACCTTTGATAGCTATTTTAAAACATTATTTAAGAAATTTTTGGCAGCAAGAACCCAAACACATCTAAAAACTTTTAGCACTAACTAACTAGATGATAACTTTATCACTTAACCATTTAGTTACCTGTCATATAAGTGTGGCGTTTTATCAAGAAAACTGTTTTTCTCGAACGACAAAGTTCAACTGACTGGATATTGAACCGGTAGAGTTTGCAAGTGCATATGAGTTATAGTGACGTAAACCAATTAAACAATTTTCACGTCAACAATTGTTGGATTACGTAAAAATTGCGTAAAAACAAACTTAAAATTTCTAGCAATACAAACATGCCTTTTAAAACCAACGCTTAATATTCTGAAAACACAAAGCGCAGAAAACTCTATGAACTTTTGTATCCTCACGAGCGTGATTAAGAAGTATGAAAGAGTTGCTCAAAATGTCGAAAACAATTTGTAACAACAACAATCTCACCAAAAATTACTTGTTGCAGTTGTAGATCAAACACACCTCCTTGGTTTTTAAAATAATAAACTTGCTTTGAAATAAATGTTTACTCAAACGAAAACTCAGAAAAACTTAATTTTGGTTGCTGTCACTTCTTGCAATTGTATTGAATCTTAATTTTGAATTTTAACTTTTTCCATTTTTTTGCAAAAAAATTATAGCCAAAATTAATGTATCCTGATCGGAATATTTAGCAGTGAAAAAATTTAATGTGATAGAAGTTCAATAGAATAAATAGCAGTAAAATTGGTTATTTCAATTCAATCAAAAAGCTAATTCTTAATTTATGAAAAAATATTCAGAAGCGCCCAAACAGAAGGCAATTGTCCCTTACTTTTTTGCCCCTACCTTTTTTAAAACGGAAGGGTATAGGTGGGTAGATACGGAAGAATTGGGTTAGATTTGCCCCTACAATCATAGAAATTGACGGAAATATCAAGACAGATTGAAAGTGAAGGATTTTTTTTATACGAGTAGTCTTCACCTTAAATTTGAAACAAAAATAGAGATTTTGGACACTGATTTAAAGTGACGACTTTTTCTTTAGTTATCAGTAGATTTTTGCACTGAAAACGGTTGCGATACTAAGTTGCAACTTTGTAAAAAGGTCTCTTTTTCAAAATAAAATGGCTTTATAAAATTTTGTTTTTCTTTTAAAACAGACTTTTGGCGATTGAACTTTTCTAGATTTAACTTTTCTAACATACAGTAGATAAAACGCATTTTATGCTGATACACAAATTTAGGCCTAGTTTAGCCAAAATAAAACCAATTAAAAAGTTGTTTTGTTTGAAAAAGTTTTTGCGTATCTAAAATTGTAGTGGTAATTAAGAATTAAAAAGTTTTTTATGGGCTATTAAAAAACAAACTTTTTCAGCTCATAGCTAAAAAACGATTTTTAAGTTTCCAACTTCGAATAGTTGGCAGAACGAGGTGGAATTCACTGTTCTTTGTCAACAATTTTAGCATCAAAAAGAAATCGCTGAGCGTTGGTTTTGACGGGGTCAAAAATATTTAACTTTTCCTAAAATCAGAGAATTCAGAGCAAAAACTAAATTGTTAATAAATTAAATTTAACTGCATTACTTTTCCATGTAGAAACGTTATTTTAGTAAGCGTAAATAAGTTGTCTGTGTTGCTGCCGTTAATAATATAAGTTTTAACTAAAAGTAGAATATGTATAAACTTTTATTTTTACTTAAAATCCCATTTATTGACAAAAATAGATTATTTTGGACAGGGATGCCGCTCTGACTTGGGACTCAAAACTCATCAATTTGGTGCAATATAGCTGGAATCAGACTTGAACTTGCCAAAAAAGTAGCAAGTCTGGCAAGTCTGACATCTAAGTTTTATGCAGCATCGACCATATAAGAGTTTTGCAGATTATTATTATCAATGCTTATTTAGAAAAAAACTTGCTAAACCTTAAATGAAAAATGAAAGAGAAGTTAAAATATAATTTCCTTTGTATTATTTCTCTTCACTGTTCTAAATTTTACAACTGTTTCTCACTTTATTGCGCTCAAGGTTCTCACTTTTTTTGTAATACCAAGTGTTCAACAAAAGCTATTTTGTCAGGTCCGGTGACAAAATTAAAAATTTTTCATAGAGAGTTTCCATTTTGCATCGCCATCATTTTCAGCAAAAAAATTTACTGATGTGTAAAAAAGTATCCAACATTTCCAATTTTGTCCTAAAATTTAGGTGAAGACTATAGAAAAAGAAACTTTATTACTTCCAATCGATGTCCAAAATCTCCATTCGTCATTAGTTGCAATCGAGTCCGTGGTTCCGACTTTTATCCAAAATTTGAGATGCAGAACATAATTAAATGAATAGCATCCACTTTCAATCAATCGTTTCAATCGTTCAACCTTCAATATTTTGTTTGAGTTCCTATGATTGTAATGGCGAATCTGACCTAATGCTTTTGTAACCTTGCACCTGTACTCTCCTTTTTTGGAAAGAGCAAGGAAAAATTAAAGGGTCAAAAAGGCAGGGCAAAAATATTGCCAGTAAGATTTTTTTGCAAGTTATGTAAGATTTTGGTTTTTTTTTTTCCATAAAAGTCAAAAGAATGATTTTTAGCCTTAGATGGAGCTGCGTACTTAGGATCCGACTCGTCATTTTTGCCTCACTTGGACTCCGGACTCGGACTTACTTCAAAAGAATTTCGTGATCAGAAATTAACCAAGACCAACTTATTTTTGAAGTTTAAAGTTAACCATTATGTTGCTGTTTGAATCCTGTGCCACTGAACTCAGTAGACTTTTCGCAATTACTGTTTTTCAAAATCAAAATTAAAAATAAAAAACAATGAGATAATCCTAATCTTTTTTAAATTAAAAGATAAAAAAAGATTTCAACAAATCAATCTCAAACTATTCAAAGAAATGCTACCAAATTTTCCTAAACAAAAGCAAAAACCAATGGTAACAAAACCTATTCAAAGATAAAAAAATCTTTAAACTAACTCTTTTAAAAATATGAGTTTTTAACTTAAAAATTTCAAATTTGTTATTAAATTAGAACATCGGTAGAAACACTACTTATAAATTTAATTTTTTGGTTCAAAGACCAAATTATAAATTCAAATTTTGGAGAAGACCAAATTCTTGTTAATGAAGGAAAGACTCGCGACTATCAATTTCCGCTCCCCGCCGAAAGGTGCCGGCGTGTCTAACTATAAAAACGGAATTCAATAATTATAACCGTCCTTGAAATGCTGAACTTGTCTAAATAAGGTCAGCTAAATCCTTCCAAGTTACAACCACCCTTACTTAAATATGCGTAACTCTATGACGCTCGATACAGAAAATTATAGTTGCAACTTAAAAGAGAGGATTGAATTTATTTTTTATCTGCGGTTTCACACACGCAGTTACCCAACACATAACAGCAAAAATTAATGGAACAGTCACCGTTCTCTGAGCCAAATTCTAGTTATTGTGTGATAAGAGCGATCTCTCACTCTATTTATAATAAATCCAAATTGGGCCACAAGGCCGACGACAAGATTAACAATAAACTCGAATTTACGCTCTTATACAGGTTACTGCCAAAATGAGGTCACATTGGGATTAATTAATTTGAACGATGCATTCAGGTTATTTAGAACGGATGCAGTTAATTTAAATTTCTAAATTGATTGATCTGTTAAAGGCATCAATTTTATCACATTTCTTCGCTGTTGGCAGCTGCGACTCATTGTATTTTTAATAAGTCACAAAAAATTAATCTAATTTTCTAATAGGTTACAAAAAATTCACAAAGAAGCGATTTGCATTACGTAACAAACATAAATCTCAAAAATACTGGCATTGTTTTTATTCTTGTTTTTTCAAAAAGTTACTTTCTCAAACGTTAAAAAATTTTCAAAAAAACAAATTGGCAACTTAAATGTTTTTATTATTCTATGTTTTACTTTCAAACTTTTTTAGAATAACACTATAAATTGTCAATTTTAAAATGCTATGCAATAACTTCTTTGACTTGACTTACAAAGCAAATTTTCTTCCTATCAAACTGTTACAAACTTTACTTGGGAATTCAAAAGGACCAGTTGAACAAGGTAACCCGAATACCTGCGCTGAAGTAAAGCTGTGTCTATTTTTTATTTCTTTCGGCTCAAGAAATAGTTTGCCGCGAGACTGAAGCTTTTTATGCAGCTAATTTTGTCTAGTTCAAATTGATTTTTATTAAAATTTCTCTCAGCACACAGCAGAGACTATTGTCTCTAACTATAAAGAATATAATACAAATTTAATAAAACTTGATCCATTCACAAAAAAATTGGCACCCACGCTTTAACAACTTCAAAACAATTTCAGCGCTAAAGCTTAATAATTCCTCCGATACTCAAAATAATTCAATCTCTCCATAGAATCAATCTCCAAAAACACTGGCGCAAAATGATTCCGACACTTGTCAATCACTCAAATGAAACTTGGAGTTAATTGGAATTTCAACTGGAGTTCACACTGGAATTTACACTGGAATAACTAGAGTTTAGACTGAAAGGACTGGAATAAAATGTAAACAACATACACGCTTATATAAGGTCGCATCACATGACGCCAGACTACGGTAGAACATACTCGAAATTACTGTTTAAGATTAAAATATAGTTTGCATTTGGTCATTGTTTGGTTTATTTTTAAGGTCTAGATTAAAGTCACATGCTTTTAATCTGATTAACACGTGCTTAAAATTACAATTGATAGAACAGACAATTAAAACAACCATAAAACAGCTAGCAAACAAGTTAAATAAATCGAATTAACTGGGGTTTTACCGACTATGCAATTATTATTTGGGCATGAAATTATTACATCGTAATAAAAATTTAGATTATTAAAAAGACAGAAAATTAATTATAAATTTGTGAAGTTGAGATTACTGCAAATGAAGTGTGATCCAATTAAAGAATGAAATTTTCTCTTAATGAAGCTTAGTAAATGATGATTTTAAAAATTTGTAGCGCTAACAATTGTCTGCACGGCCATATGTAAATATTACTTGAATTATTTTATATTGATATTGACTTGGTTGTTGGTTTATGTTTACACAATTTATTATTGTAGTTAAACCGTAAGAGTAATATCAAAAATTAGAAATAATTAATATGTGTAATTACCTCGGACACGACATGAAAAGTATTAGCATTTACAAATTAATAAACTGTTTAACGTCTGATGCAATAAAATTTCAATAAAGGAATTTCGATTGTTTTGTTATTTTATACAGTATAGAGGCCTAGATTTGTTAACTTAAACATTGATTTTAAAATTATTCTCTTATACATTACATGCTATTATATAAAGGTCTTTCAACGGAGAATGGACGGCAGTGTGGATTTCTATCAAAACTGGATTGAATATCAACGAGGATTTGGAAACTTAAACGGGGAGTTTTGGCTCGGTAAGACATAGCAACTAAACTTTTTGTACAACGGATATATTCCATTATAATTTTAAATTAAATGAGTCTAAAATTTTAAATCTTTGTTTGATAATTTTTAACAAAATTTGCTGCTCATTTGCTGCTCATTTTAAAGCATTTGCTATTTAGCTTTGACTTTTAAAAGTTTTATTTTCTTATATTTCAAAAAAAACACAAATTTTTGCTTTTAAAAAAATAAGAATTGAATATATTCATGAGAAGATTTATTTTAAATAGCTTTAATATATTAATAACACTTAATAGGAAGGTTTAAACAAAATTTAAAAAAATACTAATTAGTTTTAAGTACACAATGAATTTTTTTAGAATCTTTGAAAAAAAATATTATCAAGAGTTTTTCTGAAATTTTAACAAAATAAAACAAGTCCTTATTGTCACAAAAACAATACCGTTAATTTTATTCAAATTATTAAAAGTTTAAGTTGTTACAGCAGGAGAATTTTTTAAATTAAATTATAAGAAACGTTTTAATGGAGAAAACATGGTTAAGTATCGAGACAGAGCTCCGGTTCGGCGTGTGTAATATCACTCCTTTCATTGTAATTGACAGTAGCCCCAAATTTAAACTTTGAAAATAGTGTTGCCAGCAGTTTCTAAATCAAAAAATAATTTCACAAAATTTTAAATATTATTATTTCTCTTCCAATCAAAATAGAGTTATTGCTAAAGTCGATGATTTTTTTTCCAAAAAAAATAATACATGTAAAAATAAAACAGATTTTTTTTATCGATAGGCATTGGTTTGTTTTGTCTGAAATCAAAAAAATTATTTGTCAACACTTTCATAAATTGCAAAATCCTCACGTCACTCTTATGCTAAAACATTCAAAATTTATTACTTATTATATGCAACGTTTCAATGACAACATATAATTTAATTAAACTAAAATTGTTTTTTTATTTCCTTTAGAGGACATTTTTTGTTGATAAGCGACTATAGCATAAGAACTTCTATTGTAAAATTGGAAATTTTTTATGCTATAATCACGTATCTGCAATATAAAAAGTGATTTTAGGGCAATTTTATAGCAGAATGAGTAGGAAATATTACTAAACAATAGCAAGACAACAAACCTAAAAGCAAATAATTGCTAGTAAAAGACAAAATTTGCGTAAATTAAAATAATCAATTGAAAACCACACTTAGCGCTAAGCACAAATATGAGCAACGGTTTAACTCGTAATTAGTTTTATTAAATCAAAATCTTTTTTCTTCAAAACTAAGTAATCAATTAGATTGTTATAGAACAATTTATAATTTTTGGTATCACGAAACGTAAGCACAAATTCTCTAAATTAGCATCTTTTTTTCACAAATTTATTGACGCGTGTATGTACGCCTGATTGCAAGAACTTGGATCAACTTTATTTTTGTCGAAACCCTTATTCATTAATACTCAAAGCAATTTTTATTTTTTCTTTTATACTGACAAATTGATATGAACTTGAAAGTGCCGATTAGAAAAACAATATTTATTTAGATATGTTATTTCGAATACTATTTATTTTTTTAACATTTAACAAGTTAGAAGGATGTATAGTTTTTGGTATTGTTAAACTTGAGCGCAAGTTATTCCGATTGACATATTTTTTCCCATAAATTTATTGACGCGTGTACGTATTCCTGATTGCAAGAACTTGGGTCAAATTTATTTTTGTCGAATGCCTTGTTCATTGATACTCGAAGCAATTTTATATTTTTCTTTTTTTACTGACAAATTCAAATGAAATATTGGCATATAGAAAGTGCCGATTAGACAAACAATATTTCTCTATATACTATTTTGACCTCTATTTACTTCTTTAACATGTACAAAGTTAGAATAAGCAATTGAATCTCGCATTGAGACATAACTTTCATTTTGATTTTCATTGAAACAGAAACGGTAATCAATTAATAAGAATCACTAGCTTCACTATCCAAGAAAATTGTACAGTACTTCTGACAACAGGGTTGATTTAACTCCTGAATCTGAATTCAAAAAATTTTTCGATGTAGAGGTATGGTGGAAAAAACTGTACAAAAGATATTGACAGAAGATCCGTTTTTTAACAGTTTTATAATGATTTAACTCTTGCCAAATTTCTTATTTATATATTGACCAATAAAAACATTTAATAGTGTGATTGGTATTTGCATTGTCTAATTTTGTGTCACTCCAAGTTTGAAAAAGCAATATAGCAAAAATAAACATTAAATACTAGAAGCTAATAGCAAAAGCTGCATTGATATTCAATAAAGTTTGCTATGGATTTTAGCAGTAAGAAAAGAAAAATTAAAGTAGAATTAACACAACACTAACATCGTTTCACCAAACATTGATGCTTTGTTTTAGAAAACATAGCCTTTTATTAATTTTATATTTAATGTCATAGTGCTAATGTATAAAAATATAGAACTAGAAGACCAACAAAATAGTTTCACTTTAATTCCACTGCAGATACGTGAATATAGCAGAGGAAATATTTTTGTAATTTGTGTAAAATCCGATTCAATCAACACTTATGTATAGATATGTGACTATAGCATGAGAAATAGTTATATAAAAATGATCAAAAGTGAAAAAGTTACAATAATTTAAATACTATACACAATATTTATACTAAGATAAGTACAGAACGTAGCTAATTAAAAAAGATTTCATTTGACCTATAAATCTCATAAAAAGATAATAATAAAATTACTATTGCGTAGTAATGACGAAATGTCTTTAAATTATTACAAAATTTTACGAAACAAACATTTGCTTTTAGATATTTTTAAATTTGTAAAATTAATCATGCAGCTTATTTAACTGCTTGTAATTTTAATCATATTGAAACATTTTAAAAATAACATTATAGCTAAAATTGCTGTAATCATGAATCTTTCACGGTTCAAGTACCAATGTAACTTTGATGAAAATATCAAAAAACCAAAATGCAAATCTTAAAATTATAATGCGAAAGCAAAAAATCTAAAAAGAAAAAAAATTTATGCAAGAAACAATTGTTAAATCGTAAAATATTTAAATATCAAGAATTCGTACTTTTTTTAATAGTAAGGCTTGTTTCATATTTTTTTAATTAACCTAAAATCTACTAATTATGTTTATCTTGATTGAAGCATTTTTATAAAAAGTTTTGTAAGATAATAGTTGAAAAATATTATATTCATTAGTGTTCTTTTTCTGAAAAAATTATTTCTTGTTTTTAATTCTTTGAAATTTGATTAAATACTTATAACTGGATTGCATCTAGGTTTGGATTTGCTACATGCAATTACTACATCAGGTGTTTCGTATCAACTTCGTGTAGATCTTGAAGATTGGGAAGGAAACACAGCTTACGCTACTTACAGGTTGGTGATTTGAATCTGAGGAGTTCATTTAAAAACACGTTTGGTGAAACAGAAGTCAAACACTTATTCGTCTTGTTACAGTTTTTTTCTTAAATGAAATTTGATAACGTCACCACATCACTAGCTGACTGTATTCTGTTATTCAATATGTGTTTTACTTAGAGTGACATAGCGCGTCAAGTTTATTTGAAGTTGCTGCTAAATTTTTTTCCTTAGAATTTCTGACGTAACTTTTTATTTTTGTTTGGCAATCGTGTAAACCCGATGTTACGAAACAATTCTTTTAAGTAGCTAATATTTGGGGTACTAAGAGAGTTGATCGAAACTTCAGTTGATGAAACGACAATTGATCAAAACAATAGTTGATCAAGCAACAATTGATCGAAACGACAGTTGATCGAACAACAATTGATCAAAATAACATATGATAGAATGATAATTGATCAAAAACAACAGTTGATTGAACGATAATTGATCGAAACATCAGTTTTGATCAAACAAAAATTGATTTAACTGTAGAAGTTGTTTTGATTGAGCCATCTCTTTGTTATTTCAAATCAGATTTATATAAATCAGAGTACAACTGTAATAAGCTGTGATGTCATATACACCCACATTCCACCATTATACAGTTTCGATCAACTATCGTGTCAGGCTTATTTGATTATAAAAAAAAAGGTAAGTTGTTGAATCGGGCAATAAACGTAATACAGGGTGACCCAAAAAAAACAGAACTCATACAAATTTCATTAAATCTTATCAACATCAATAGAATTTCAAGAAACTTGGTCGACTTAAACATCAATCTTTGTACCATCATTCCCCGAAGTTTTAGTTATTCCGGTTTCTTTACATTAAAGTTATGTACAGTTTAAAATATGCTTCAAATGTGCGCAACAGTATTGGAGACAAACTTGCAGACATGAAGCAAAATTGTCACTCACTCAAAGTGATCTCTTGAGATTTCTCAAATTTTTTGCTGTATTTAATATCTTTAGTTTATCAATGTTTAAACTAATGGCACCGCATGATACTGCTAAAACCTCTTTGCTGGTAAGCCTGGTAAATATTAATTCCTTATAAACCTTTACGCAATTAACAAATAACATATGTAAATTATGCAGATGTGACTGGTACAGGATGTAGATAAATTTCGTTTGGCTTTGTATGCGGTCTCTGTTGTAAAAGATTTATCGCATTGTGAGTGAAGAGCGCGTAATAACCAAGCTTTATGTATTAACGACCTGTTTGGTTTCTTATGAGGGACCGAGGTATGGAAATATTGTTAGAAGTTTTATTATAATATTGTAATGCATTTTTTGATGATTAAGTTGATTAGAAGTAGATGTAATAAATACCTATAACATGTCCGAGAGTGATTGTATATTACCGTTTGGTTTATTAATATTTTATGTTTATGAGTTTAGTAGTTTCTAGATGCAATGATGCAGTTATAAAAATGATTTAATTTTAGAATATTACGTAGGGCCAAGTTGTTTACAAATTGTAGGCATACATATCTGTATGTATGCATTCATAGTCAGGCAAAATATTACATACATTTATACATACATATTGACTTGAGGCCGCACGGAACAATTAAAAGTTTTGAATGGGGTCGTGCCAAGAAAAGTTTGGGAACTTCTGAGCTAGAACAAAGCTCGTTTAACATGTATCATAAAAGAAAAACTAACAGAATTCCTACTTATCACGTAGAACGCATGATGAAGTTATAACTCTGTGTGAGTTTTCCTACAATATAGCAGACGCACTGAAGTGAAAACTCAGCATGTGTTTTTGCACCACTTGGAAATAGCATTAAAATAAGAACTCAGCATGAGTATTCCACTAATGAGCAATAATAAATGCAATTAAATATTCAGTAGATCTTTGAAAAGCGCATTGGTCAAAATGGTCCTTTCCGCTACTTCTAGATATAGCATCTCATATGTAAAAACCAGAAACAAAAGAAATATTATTTTCACGATAAAAGTGACTACGTAGTAGCAAATATAATGAAAATCAGAAAATTTCACGTAGAGTCTACAGAAAGTGTAATTACAGCCTGCAAAACCACTAAAATGTGAAAAATAAAACAATGTGATATTCTGCTTTGTCTGAGCAATAATTAAGCATTGTGATGTCACAGTACTATAGGATATTTTCTCTCCAGCATCCTAATGCGCCGTAGAAATTCGGGCTTACTTAGTAATTTTATTCGAGACTAGTACGTGCTTGTGAACTGTGAACATTTTGGAAGGAAGAAAAGCAGGTACTAGTGTTGTTTAGTGACTTTGTTGTTTTTAGCGATAAAAGCGTTCAACTCCTTGCATATATGCGAGCTTTTATAATACGTTTTAAGAGTTGACTTACCTCTGTTTTTTTAGCTTTTAATTTTGAAATGTGTTTTGCTCGTCATAGCGTATCCAATATGCTAAGACGTGTGCTGCGCAGCAAGCTTTGCTGCAATTACAAGACATTTCAGCAGACTGTTCAAATGGTGAATACTCTGACAGCGAGCTACTAGATGGCGCATTGACAAATAATGCAAAAGCGGAGCTTGATTCGAGTGGAGAAGAATCAGACGTCGATAGTCTTAGCAAAGACGATGAAAGCGATTTACAGAATCAGGTGCAGTTGAATCAAGACTTGATTGGAAAGGATGAAACACCTTGGCAAGCTAGCTTCAAACCTGGCCCAACTGCATTTGCAACAAGCAGATTAACTAAAAGCAGTCCACTGTCATCGTTTTGGGTTGTGTTTGACGAGGCAATGCTCAGAAATACGTATAAGAAAATGCACTGTAGCTGAAGCCCATAGCGTTTCTGGCAGAATGAACTGGGATATGACACTTAATGAGCTGGACAAATTTATTGGACTGGTTATTGCAAGAGCAATTTTAGGACAGAGAGGTCTGCCGGTGGAAAGTTTGTGGGATAATCTGGGGGTGTTCAATGTTTAACAAAACTCTATCAAGACGCAGATTCAAGGAAATAAAGTTTTTTACGTTTCGACAAAGTTTCCAAGATTTGGGCAAAATTCAAATTTTTAGGCACTAACAAGAAAATATTTGGGCAAAACAATAATTTTTGGGGCAGCGATATAAAAAATTTGGGGAAAGTCAGGAGTTTTAGGGCAGTGACAATGATGAACTGCAAAAAATAGTTACCAAATTTAAGTGAAGACCTTTTTTTTTAGAGATCACCATGATTTTAGGACAAAATTTCTTTTTCGTCCGAAAATCTCAAACAATTTTTTTGCCCTATCTATGAAGTACTGGAAAATCATGATTTGGGCAAATGTCACAAGATTTAAGAAATACTTCATTGCCCCCAAATTTTTTTGGCGGGTACGCCTATGGTTAAAACGTCGTCTCTGTGATCTCTGTATTTACAATGTTTTTCTTATTTGTAACCCTAAGCAAATATGGTTGGTCAAAAGCGTAAGTCTACTAGTGATAGTGGTAATCATAAAAAGCATTTCAAGCACCACTGCCAAAGGTAAGTAAATTTGAATAAAACTCATTTAATTGAAAATATGTTGCTATGTGTATGTTACACACACAATGCATAGTACAGTATGAACGGTCATACATTACTGGAAAGCACAGTAACAACTTACGTTCATTTTCACGTTACGTTCGTTTGGAACATAACTAAAACGTAAGTTGAGGAGCGTCTGTACTCAAACAGCTGTTGTTACTTTGACTTCATACCACTGTGAAAAAAAAATCGATAGTAATAATGATCACGTTATATTTTGATGTAGAGATTTTTTCTCACAACAATCCTAAAAAAACCAGACACAGTTTTATTTTATAATCAAACAAAGCCGGGGTTGACGTCATTGATCAGATGGCCAAGAAATACTCTGTAAAGGCTGCGAGCAGAAGGTGGCCCATTCACGTATTTTACTAGCATTGATCAAGTGCTCAAGCATTGATCAAGTGTTGGATTCTTTTCCAAGATATTTGCAAGTCAGATATTAGTCGCTGGAAGTTCATACAACGGGTGGTTTAAAAACTTACCGGGACAACTCCAGGGAAAAATACTGGAGAAAATGTAATTACACAAAGAAACTTTATCTAAACTGATAAAGCTTCTGAAAAAAAGTGAAATACATGAGCAACAATAAAGTGCCGTAATAAAACAACGAATTTGTGCAACAGCTGCCGGGCAATGGTATGTGGGAAATGTGCTATAAAAATTTATCCAAACTGAGTTAATTAAATGTAACGACAAGTCTTTACCTTCGTAAAATGTTGCAGTTATTATTTTACAAACACTAACTTGTTTTTATATTTTTTCGCCTTCAAACGTTGCTAAAGTACAAACTTTTTGGTTTATGCCTAGCAGGTTTAATTTTTAATTGT
Source organism: Diplosoma virens (assembly GCA_963680785.1). Lineage (NCBI taxonomy): Eukaryota > Metazoa > Chordata > Ascidiacea > Aplousobranchia > Didemnidae > Diplosoma > Diplosoma virens. Next base: position 43,035,638 of record OY796884.1, on the reverse strand, counting down.
TGTATCATATAGATCAGTGGTTCTTAACCTGGGGGTAATTACCCCCAAAGGGGTAATTTAGCATTTTAAAAGGGGTAATGTAAAATTTCAAAAATTTTGAAAAGTTGAATTTTTCTTCACTATTATCATCTTATTGTGATATCATAATTAAATAGTAAGTCAGAACTAGATTCTTTTCTAAATTCACTTGTTTCGTTAACAATTGATAGTTTTGTCTGGTGATAGTTCGGCAAGTGATTTTTTTGGAACTAGGCAGTTAGTAATAGGCGTGAAGTGAGTTTTTGTTTATTGCATGCAGTAGTAAGGCTAATTTAGTGAAAAAAATATCAAGATGTTTCCGAAGAAACGAAGTTACAAAGAAGGTTTTCTGAACTTTGGTTTTATAAGTGTTATTAAAAATTCTATTGAAAAGCTGCAGTGTGTGATTTGTTTTAAAGTTTTAACTCAGGAAAATATGAAACCATGCAAATTGAAGCAGCATTTTAAGTCTTGCCATGGCAAATTAGTTAAAAAATCAGTTGACTACTTAAGGCAAAAAGCTGAGCATTTAAAAAATTGCCGTTTGGATTCTGAGGAAATGTGACCAAAACAAAACATTGTTGGAGGCGCCATATCGCATTGCCTTCCGCATTGCTCAGTCAAAAAAGCCTCACACATTTCGTGAGGAACTAATAAAGCCCTGTCTCATTGAAGCAACTACTCTGGTACTGGAATAGGAAAAAGCTAATAAATTGAAAGAAATCTCACTCTCCAACATACAGTTAAAAAACGCATTTCTGAAACGACTCAAGACATTTTGTTGCAAGTGGTGGAAGAAATGATGTCCAGTCCAATATTTTCCTTGCAATTGGACGAATCCACTGATGTTTCATCATGTGCGCATTTGCTAGTTTACGCTTGCTACATTTTTGAAAACAACATAAAAGAATAATATTTATTTTTGGAACACTGTCGACAACATGTAAAGGAGAAGATGTTTTTAGAGTTGTAAAAGTTTTTTTTTTAAATCTCACGCACTTGATTGGAAACAACTTATTTGGATCTGTACAGATGCTGCTCCTTCTAGGATTGGTGACAAGTTTGGTTTCAAAGGTTAGTACCAATATTGCTCCTCATGTATCATTTACTCATTGTTTGATTCATCGCTTTGCTTTAGCCATAAAAACTCTTCCATCTAGACTTCAAGTAGTATTATAAGATGTAGTAAAAATTGTAAACCATATTTCTGCAAATGCCACAAGATCAAAGTTATTCGCAGCTTTTTATGAAGAAGTTGGTTCTGATTATAAAGTTCTTTTGTTACATACGAAGGTAAGGTGGTTATCTCGTGGTAAAGTCTTGAATTGTTTGCTCCAACTGCGAGAAGAAGCAGCTATTTTTTTGGAAAAGAACAAAATGCAAAAGGAGTTGATATGCACTACCAATTGAAAAGCAATGACTTTTTGCTGAAGGTGGCTTACTCGGGTGCTTTTTTCTTAGAAGTAATTTCCCTCAATTTAACTCTGCAAGGAGGTTGTCAATGGTTGTATACGACACACGACAAAGTTGCAGCCTACAAACGTAAAGTGGAAATGTTTAAAAGACTAACAGAAAAAGGCACAACAAGTATGTTTCCCAACTTGACAATGCTCTTACGATCTGACCCAAACATGAAACGCAACTTCACTCAAGAAATATTTAGCCACTTAAATGCAATAAACATTGCGATTGATCGATACTTTCCTGGAATTGAAGAGCGACATAATTTTTTGTGGATCAGCCATCCATTCTCAGTTGAAAAAACTCAATCCGTGATGATGATATGGCAGCAAAATTTTAGTTTCTTCAACTGCGCAAAGATTCAAATCTTGCAACTGACTTCACGGATGATATAGGAAGCATTCGGGCTGGCATTTATAAAGAATACCCCATTCTTTCAAAAAAAACATTGAATTTTTTTATTCAATTTCCTTCAACTTATTGTTGTGAGGTGGGATTATTTGCAATGGTGTCTATAAAGACAAAATATCAAAACAGACTTGAGATCGATGATGAAATGCAATGTTGTGTTTCATACACTCAGCCTAGATTTGAACGCTTAATAGCAAAAAAGCAGTACCAGCCTTCCCATTAAATGTGTTTGTAATAAAAAATGACTTAATTTTTCTGTGTGTATACAGTATTTTGGATTGCAAGCTATTATAGTTGCTGTTTTTTAAAAGGAGTAATTGATATATATTAAAATATTTTAGGGGTAATAATATAAAAAAGGTTAAGAACCACTGATGTAGATGTTTGGTTATTTTTAAGAGTGCAATGAATAATGTTTAATGCCATTTTCACTTTAAGAATGTTTTTTCAACATAATAAATAAAAAATTGCAGCTTTTGTGCATTATGCGTCAATTGACGCCCGTTGTTGTTTTAGGTAGTTTAAAAGCGCAGTCATTCTAGTGTTAAGCAAAACAATAAACCTTTATTTTATATAACTCTGATATAGATCTAGTTCACTCTTTGATTTGCAGAAATCCAGATTATAATACCGGCACAAAGATTCTTTACAAAACTTATATATAAAACTCGTACGAGTATTTGATTCACTCTACAAGCAAAAAGCGTTGCTTTAACACAACCTTTGCACTTTCGTTATAAGCCACTGTTTGTCGGTCTTGTGTTTGATTTTGTGCCGACACTATACAAACCGAAATAATTTTACTATTTCATCACAAAAAAATCTTAACTTCTTGCGATTATCACATAAATTATCAGAACTGAAAAAAGATTTGTAGAAAAATTGGTAATGCTTCAGTTAAACGACGTAAAATCTTCAGAAAATATTTTGCTTCAGTTAAGCGACGTAAAATATTTAAAGTTAAAAACGCTTTAAATTCGCTTCTGGTTTTAATAATTTTGTTTTATTATGTTTAACTTTTAATTTATTTTTTAGTTTCAATTTCATTAGCCATGTCACGCGGTAGACCAAGTGCCCCAACGTCGATCGTTGATTCTATCTTATCTCGAAAAGAGATTTTGCAAGAAGACTGGTGTTTATTGGTTAGGGTTAGGGTTAGGGTTAGGGTTTAGCTAACTTTACCTAACCCTAACCCTAACCCTAACCCAGAACGTTGAAAACGTTTGGATGCGCGTTAAGCGTAAACTGCGTAGACAGTTTGGGACATCCGAGACGTTGTTCACGTCGCACCTTCATGAATTTGTATGGCGTGAACGACATAAGAACAGTGCAGCGTTTTCTGCTTTTATTTGTAGTCTGACACGCCAACACACTTTTTGAACTGTCTTTTCTTACAATAAATGCTGGTGTTATTTAAATACCTTAGTCTTTTTTATTTTACGCCGTTCAGAAACTGAAGTCAATTTTACGCCGTTTAACTGAAGGATTACCGAAAAATTTATTTTTACTTACTTTGTTTAGAAATTTTTCCGTTGGAAACTCTCAATCAAACTATCGCCTGAATGTGCAAGGTTACAATGGGACTGCAGGTAAAATTTCTTTAAAATCGTTCAATTGCCTTGTGATAACTTAGTGCAATCCATCCATAAAACTATATTATAAGAAATACAGTTTTTTGGGTCAAAAATTTCATACTATTACATAAATTAAAACATATTATTGTTGTTTCCAGTTTTAACTGAGTTTCATATATCAGAGCCGATCTCGACCTAAAACCAAAAAATTAATTCAAGCTCAAATTAAATCAGACTTTTGAGTAAATGAAATCGGCAAGTATTTTTAAAATCTGCAAAATGTGCAGATGGAAGCAAATTAAAACAATAAAATATTTTGCAAATTATAATTTTTTTACTTTAAAACATGATAATGTCAGTTGGCTTGATTTCAGATTCAAATTATTTGATAACGTAACACTGAACCCCAAACCTGACCAAAAACAATTTGATCTTTATTATTTGACTGACGTCTTTGTAACTTAAAATAAAATATGCATAAATGTATTAAATATAAAGATTTTTATAAAGAACTAGAAACATAATAAAAACTTAAAACCCATTACTTTTCAGACCTATTACTCAGACATACCTGTGTTTATAATGTTGCTTTCTTCTGTAATTTATTTTAATTCGGTTTTTATTTTTGCTCAGTCAATGATCTTTTGTATAAGGCAGAAAAAGAATAAAATAACAATCGATATGCTATAACGTTAAATTTGGTTAAATGTTAAAATTTTCAAATAAAATAAGCTTTTTAACAAAAAAGCCTTGTTAATCGGGTTGCCAGATCAAGTTTTCAAAAAAAATTTAAACAGAACTGTCAAAAAAAGTTGAATATAAGAAGAAAGGCCAAATAGTTTTTCTAACAATAAATTTTGCAACATCCCGCCATAACAAATTTTAAATTATTTACAAACAAAAGTACAACAGATTTTTCTCCCTAAAAACATTTGTGAAACGTATAACAATCACATGAAGAAAAACATTTGAGATTAAGTTTACAAATAGGTTTTTCAATTCACTAATAAAATATCAAAACATTTTAAATTTCAAATGCAACTGTTTCCGTTGCAATATAATTGTATTATTGATTCATTTGCTCAAATTTTTTGCTTTTAGGCACAAGGTGTGCCACCAAAACACTTATAAATTGTTAACGTGACGCAAATAAAAATTACTGCCCTATAAAGTATGTGTAATAAAGATGTTAAATATCGTCAAATAAAGCTTCATTTTGTCACAACATTTTGAAATACATGTATATGTGAAAACAATTTTACGATTTAGTAACTAACGAACTAATGAATTTAGTAAGATTAACGAATACAAATTCGCAAAATCCTATCACTTTTTCATACAAAATTCAAATATTTTTTAAAAAATAATAATTTACAAGAATAAGGTATTGATTCAAAAATGGCCAAAGAAGGGCCAAACGACCAAACGTTAAATTCGAAGGCAAAAGACTTTAAAAAATGGCCAACTTTTTTAATTTGGTCTCAATAAAGCCAATATGACCTGCAGCCAAATACCACACTGTTTATGATTTTTCGTTTATTAAAACTTCTTCAAATATTTGTTCAAATACAATTTTTTTAGATACGTATTTAAATATTCTTCAGATATCTATTTTATTTGAATAAGTACCTGAAAAAGTTTCAATTAAGGAAATCTTATTAATTGGTAGGTATTTAGCTGAAATGTTTTGTTAATAATTTTTTAAAATTTATTTTCCCTCTTTTTATAGCCAACTATATATTTACCACTCATTGCAATTTTGGACCTAGTTTAGTTTTCGACATTTTTGGACAGTGATGGCCTTACAAAAGGGGGTTCCTGGTGCAGGTAAAATAGGAGGGCCAGTTTTTAATGTACCAAGTTTTTTCGTCCAGAAAAATTTAGTGATCCCTATAAAAAAGTCATCACTTTCAATCGCGTACATTATCTCTATTTTCGTTCTAAATTTAAGATGCATACAACAGAGTGCCACCGTCAGAATGCTGCTACGAAGAAATAGTGCAATATTTTGGTTAGGGGGTACTTTTTGACGTTGTTTAAAGGAGATCTAATTCTATTAATTATTAATCAAATCTAATAATAAATTAATATTAATTATATAGTTATTATTAGATTAATAAATATTAATTATTAATCTAATAATTCGCACCGTATTTAAAGTCATCACTGGTTTTGATAATTTCGGTAGCAGAAGCTTATATGAGATTTAATATTTTTAGTGTATTCGCAAATATGTCCTATAACAATATTTTTTACACATTATTAAAACAATGTTCTCAACAAATTTTAATAACGAATATTTACTTTTACACTTTAAGAATAAGAAAAAAGCAATCTTGCTTGGTACAACTACGCGTTGAAGACCGTTACTTCAAAATGTTTAGCATTTTTGAAAATAATCCTTTTGTTAATTAATAAGTAATTTACCTTTTATCACAATTAGCTGAGATAACTACTGCTGAAAATGGACAACATAAAAAACGCATTAAGTGTAAATAACTGACTGACAAAACAGATAAAGTGAAATAACGGCGTTTAAGTGTAATTATCAACTGATTAAACAAAAAAATTTTAAGAAAAAATGTCCTCAGCATATTTCAATTGTTTGACAAAATACTGAGAAAAAAACCAGATTAGTTCTGTTAAGTTTAAAAAGAAAGCTGTAATTAATTCTAAAAAATCGATATTCCTAGTTGAAATTGAATTTGAGATACAAAGGTTTATAGTTTGCGTAAATTGACACTCCCCCAAATCGGTGGAATTCACTCAAAACTCTAATTATAATAGGATTAAACAAATAAATCCTATTTTAAGTTTAAATATTAGCAATGACATAAAGAGTTTTTTCAACTTGTTGTTATAATTCATAAATAGAAATAAAGTTAGTTTAAGAATTAGTAGCGTTTTAGTTTTAATTATTGTAGCGTTTCATGCATTATAAACTCCAGAGATTTAGTTTAAACTTATTGGCAATAGAGCAAAATGGTTTGAAACGCCTTTTAATTATTAACATTGTTTCTGTTCAAGTTCTTCGAGTACTTTTGTAATGCTGTATTCCCTTAAAGTAAGATTCGCATTACTTTTCTCTTTCATGTTTTTTTAACAAAAATTTCTAAAACCCATTTGTATCACACTGAACAAAAACTAAACAAAACTAAAATTTTTGTTTTTTCTACAAAAATTAGCAAATTTTTATTTACGAAAATATTAAAACTTATATCAAAGATTGAAAATAGAAAGTTCTTTAATTATTTAAAACACAAAATAACAAACTTTATAGAAAAAGTCGGCAACCTATGTCCCGAGGCCGGTTTTGACCCACCAAACAAAATCATACGGTCCAGAACATATTAGTATTAGAAGGTATTAAAAGAATACGGCCCACTCTCCCGTTTGCAATCCTATTTTTTGACGTAACAATTTAGAAAGGTTTTGGTAGCTGGAAAATGTGCGACCCGCCTAAAGTCATAAATTGTTTTAGGCCAGTGATATGCAAAAGATTGCCGACTCCTGCTTTATAGCATATGCTTTCTCAAGCTCATTTTAAAAAAGTACAAAAATGTTGAGTTAGATCTTCTTCTAAAAGTCCACTTCTGAAAACTGAGCAAGATCACAAAACAAAAAATCTTCAATTTAGATTCTGAAAAATACTTTTGGTCCAAGGTAGACGGAATACCTAAAAATTGTGTATTTGGAATGTATTAGTTGAAAATTTCATCAAGATATAAAAAAATTGATAAATTGAAATAAACTTTTTCATTGTATGCAACAAAGTTCTGCACAAAAATATGAAGAGAAAAGCAAATGGCATTGTTCTTGACGGTATTCTTATCTTAATTTTTTTGTTTTGTGAGAATTAGGTAAAATCAGTTATGGACGAACATTTTTTGATGATCAAAACCGGTTTTTGCCTAAATCAATACTCCAAACTTTTTTGCATTCACGCAACAATTGAAAAACTTCCATAATTTTGCTGTACGATTCGAACAAAGAGAGAATATTTTTACTCTTTGTTAGATTTTGAACGTTTTTTTCTATATTAAGTATAAAGAAGCGCATATTTAGTGCGTAATAAAGTTGAAAATCAACTAAAGACAAAAACAATTAAAAGATCTTCATCAAAAAAAAAAAAAATAATAATATTTTTTGGCTTTTTTTGGTCGCTTCTTGTTACTTTAGATAAATATTTATTTTCAGTCACAAATGTTTACTAGTCTTGGTTTAGAGTAAATTCTAGCAGTTATGAAGTTCAAAATGAAAAACTACTTTTGTTTTCAAAATTATATTTAGATTATTGTTTTTTCGCGGCACACCGGTTGTGGATCATTGTCGTAGAGAAGTGAAAATATGGAAAACTCATTTGTCAACTTTTAGTTTCGAGTTTCAAATATAACGTATAACATGATTTATAAATTTTTATTGCGTAAAATGATTTTACTTAGAAAAGTAATGAACCAACAAACTTTATTACGGTTATTAGTTTACTGAAATCCATTTCCAAAACAAAAATAATCAACAAGTTTATCTTTTTATTTGTCATCAAATGATTTTTTAAATTATTTTAATGAAAATCTTGTATAATCGTCTTGATTTGAAATAACGACTAAATTGCTCTTGTTTTTATCAAATTGAATGATATAAATAATTAAATCTAACAGTGTAATCACAATTATATTGTTTCGTCTAATCACAAACATATTATTTACAGGTGATGCTTTGAATGTTCACAACAATCAACAATTTTCAACAAAAGATCGAGATAATGATGGCTGGTCATCAGGTAACTGTGCTGAACGATATCACGGGGCGTTTTGGTACGAAGTTTGTCATAACGCAAACTTGAACGGAGAATATCTGAGGAATGGAGCAATCAGCGGCACAGGTGTTGTTTGGTGGAATTGGAAGAACAACAACTACTCAATGAAGCGAGTGGAAATGAAAACCAAACCAAATTAACATTATTAGATTGAATCAATATATTATCACCTCATAGTGTTATCAACTCAATTGTAATCCATTGCTATTCTTTGTATATTCATATTTTGATAATATTAATAAAAGATTCTGATTCGTTAAACTGATTAAGTTCAATGCAAATTTTTAAAAACGTTTTTAAATGAAAAATTTATTCCTACAATAGATGTATGATTAAAAAACTTGAATTGTATATTTTCTACTTATACTTGCTAAGTTATGATAATTGTTAACAATATTAAAAAAAGTTATTTCTTTTTAAAATTGCATCTTCTTTATCATAATAATAATAATAAACAAGTTTCTATCCCGCTCAGGCAAATAATTACATCAAAGATGTGATTGCATTAGAGCGGTAGTAGAATTATAAGTGTCAATAAAATACAGTAAATACTAGTTTAGGTTTGGTAGATACAAATAAAGACACAAACATGCAAAACATCAAAACTCCAAATGTACAAATATATACAAAAGAAATAAAACAAAACATAAAAAGTAAATGTATACAAGCTAAAGCTACAGTAATACTAACATTCAATAAATATTACGTTATTTAAATAGAATAAGTTATTTATGATTCTGATAAATTAGGATATAAAATGCCCTATCCGCTCATATTTCTAAGATCTGACTTAGTAGAAAACAACTAATGTCAGATTCGGAATCAGCGTCCCGCTGTTACATTAAAATAAGTGCTCTTGTTCTCGTTTAAAAAAAAACTATTTTTTGTTGACCAGTGCAGAGTTGCCAGATTTAAAATTTAAAAATAAGCAAATTGAGTTGAAGAAGAAGCCAAAATTAAGCCAAACAAAATTTAATTTTTGTCGCTAAAAAAAGTGTTTTCTAAAAAAATAGTCTTCACTTAGAATCTGTCTTTTATTTCTCAATTTTAGTTCCACAATCATGATGATCTCCTTAAAAAAAAAAAGTCTTTACTTAGACTCTGTCTCTGATTTCTCAATTTTTGTTCCAAAATCATAACTGGTTTGCACCCGGCAGTTGAATTTTATAGGCTCAAATTAGCAAAAGCAACATGACATTTTAGAACTTAATACTGCGTTTGTTTACGTTTTGCTTAATTTGGATAAATAATTTGACATTATGCATAAAACAATGGAAAAAAATTGAAACAATTTAAAAAAAGAAAAAAAGCTAAACAAAATCTTTGACGCCAATCACACTAAAAAATAATTTTGCTAATTTGGTCTCGAAAAAGCTAATCTGGCAACCCTGGACCAGTGTTATTAGTTCTGAACTTGCAGCAATGCACAGCTTTATATAAACCGACGTGCGCATTTGCTTGGGCATTGTTGCATAAAACAATAGACGTCACAGGTTTTTCAAGAAGTTTTAACCAAGAAAATTATGCTGAATTGTTTACAAAAATTCGAGTGTCGTTACAAAAAAAGTTAAAGTTAAATTTTCCTATATCCAGAGTACAAAATAGCTCTTAAAATCATGGCAGTAAAAAAAATCCTTCACCTTTGAATACCGAAGAAAGTCCCTATTGTAATTGTTGTAGTTACTTTCTTTGACATCTTTTTCAACCATATTTTGTTTTTTTAACCTTAATGCATGAAGCTCTGCCTTTTTTTTAGAACGACATAAATTGCCAATTAAGTTATTTAGATGTTTTTGTAAAAATAAGATGTTTCTGTAATAAGATGTAAAAATTAGACGTCTCTGTAAAAATAAGATGAGATGTTCTATGGTATCCTACTCAGAATTTGTACAGTTAGCAGGAATGAATTCGTCGGAATTTCATGCATTTACTATGAGGTCTTATTTTGGTCACCTAATTGGCAACCCAAATATAGCATAAACATATTCTTTTTGATATCATGAGTGATATTCCTTTGTATTTCTTTGCTCGTAGACTTTCTACAGACAAAGCAAAACCGATCTGGATTGTTTTGCTTTGTCAAAAAAAACAAATATCTATGCAGCAGTTCTAGATATTATCAGCAACGCTTAAAAAATTAATAATTTTATTAATTTTTATTGTAAAAAAATTAATAGTTTAACAATTTTTTTTTACTTTTCTTTCATTAAACTTAAGTTTTGTTAGGTAAATTTTTTTTTAAATTTGAATTGGCAACTTTTTGAGCTGTTTTGATTTCAGCTCAAAAATTCATGTAAAAGTGGGGTCAGGAGGCAATTGCTTTTGAAATTCGCAAGATAAAAGCATTAAATTGGATTTCATTGTAATAGCCGTATCTGTCGGAGTGGGGGGAATTTGTGTTTTGGGCAAAAAACTTGGGCAAAATTAGAATTTCCCAGAGAGCTAATGAGAAAAATGTTGCAAAGTCAGGAATTTTAAGGCAGCCACCAGGAATTATTTGGGCAAAACAATTTTTTGTTCATCGAAAATGAATACTAAATGCAGGAAAATGTTTTAGATTTAAAGTACAGATCTTTTTTTTATTTTTTTTAGAGATCACTATATTTTAAAACGAAAATTGAGAAATTAAAAACAAATTGAAATTAAAGTCCTTTTTCTCGGTTTTCAACCTACAAAAATTTTAAACAAAATTTCTTCTCATATCCATAAAGTAGTAAAAAATGAAGAATCGAGCATCCATCACCAAATTTGGGCAAAGCTATATTGCCTCCAAATTTCTTTCGCTGTTACGGCTATGTTTGCCCTAACTCTCTGTTTTTCAAGTTTGACTTGACTGGGTATTGACTAGAAGGCTCGATTAGCGTGAAAAATTGTAAAAAGACTAACGTAAAAAATTGACTAGACTTGACTGGCCAATATATAAATTCAGGTCTACAATACATGAGAAGATTTTGCTTTATGGTTTAATGTTATGGCACACAAAAATTGCCAGGACAAATGCAAACTGTAGTAGTTAGGAGCGTTACGTTCAAGTTTAATTGGTGCAGTTCATACTCAGAAGGTTAACCACTAACTTGATTCTATTTACAGCACATTTATTCACTTATTCAAATAGAAATAAAAACAAAATAAAAATTTAAACAAATAATTACAATAATAGAGACAATTTAGTATAGCATTATCATGACAGAAGTTAACTTATCTAACCGATATCTGCCGGAGAGCAACTCATTATATTACAATTTGTGACTAAGCCATATCGCTGTATACAAGTGGGCGTATTACCACGTGATCATAGGATATGAAACGGCAGGATGTAAAATTCGAAATTGCATAAAAATAGGGCATGTGAAAGTGAAATTCAACGTTTTGAACTAAATTCTATAACTCCGATTATAATTTAAGTTGTATTTCGTGTGAAAATATTTGGGCTGTCCAATTAATCGCTACAGATACCCCCACGGCGGATAAGAAAATAAAACAATTTCTAAATATAGCAGAAATTACCAAAAATGCAATTTGCAGCATGACGACACGACGGTGAAAAGGGACGTACTGTACATGTAAATACAGAGAAAAAATGATTATAGCGCGACTTAAAACAGAAAACAATGTTCTATGTCTTCCTTTTTTTTTGGGGGTTCGTTGACTAATTAAGAAACTTTTGCGATGTATCCGAATATAATTGCTGCGATGTCTACATGGAGCAGTAAACACTTCAGTAATTTCGTTATGCTTCTTTTGTAGAGGAAGTAGTCAACGATCTGTTCTGTCGCATGGTGTCGTCATTGTGCCGTCGATAGTGCTGCATCTGTGAAAAGGAACTAACAGCAGTACATGTTCGAAAATATTACAGCACAATATCCACAAACAATATTGAATACGCAAAAGAACAAATTTTTTTTAAATAACAAATCTGGTTAATAATTATATCTTGATTAAAGATTCAGTAAAACACAACAAAATAGCACTGATAATTTTTTTTTTTTTGTGTTAAATAATCAAAGACGATAATGACAATTCTATATTTCTACACGTTAGATGTGGTGCTATCAATTAAAGGATTCGAATTGGGATTAGTTATGGAGGAGAAAAACTCATTAGTATTCTTCTCTTTTTCAAACGGTTCAGTTTAGATACCACAAGAAGAGTAAGCGTACTTTTGAGATTTTTAATAATGTTTGCAATTATATAGACAGTAAGGATCAAACCCCAAGCCAACGCTAAAGCAGTAAGAAGTGATAAAACAGTGTTGAAAAAAGGGCTAAAAATGTTTGAGAGCAAAAGTAAAAAACTATTGTGCAGCAAATGTGTTACGTCAGAGAAATGAATATCGGCAGATAAAACAGAAGAGTAATTTGACTGGCTATTAAAAAATGCTTGAATGCGTTCGGTGCCAAGACTTGTTGTTGCTAAAGTTGCAAGTATTGCATTTAAATTGCGCTCCACTATTGGCTCGTAGTCGATTAAGGAAGAATCAGCAATATAATCTCTCGATGTAATTGTTTCATTTATTGGAAAAAGAGTAGGAGAGAGTTTTATTGTATCTTGAGCAATACCAGCTAGCGTGTAATTAATAAATAAGTAAAACGATTTGTCAATTTTAAAACGAAAGACTCGATTAGGACAGTACGACTCGAGAAAAGACACTGTATCGGAGAGGTAAAAATCTTGATTCAATTGAAAGACACGTGGAAACGAGTTAGTGAGGTGATCAGTCTGCACTGGTTCGAACAATGGTCTAGTAGCATAAAAATTGCCATGAATCAGACTCTTCTTTAACCGCACTTTCAGAGGTGAGCAAGATAATTCGCTCATGGTGTCACCTCGTACAACAGCGGCCCGTTTAGTGCCGAGAAGTGCACTTAATATTTGAAAAGGATACAATTTAGATTGTATAGTTAACGTTAACGTTAAAAGGTTCTGTATTTTGCACTGCAAGTAATTATGAGACGCTTCAAGGCGTTTAATCGAGTCTATTAAATTATCCTCGAGGTCCTGTAAGTAAGCAGCATATAATTTCGAAGAGTGTTGTCGCGGTTTGGCGAGTCTAACAAGCGGTTGCTTTTTTAGCTGGCAGTTATAAGGGAGAATTACAAATTGTGAGAAACCGCATATAGCATCCGATTTCAAGCATTCTGACTTTGCGGAACAGGTATACCAGTGATGTATTGAAATACCAAATTTTGGTACTTCTAATCGATAAATTTTTTGCTTTGATTATATATGGAGCGTCATCGTTGTGTTTTCAATTTGCCTTAATTGCGGACAGTCAAGTTTTGCAGGGGGGTTCCAAACAAAAATATTTTGGCTTAATTTACAAAATCCTTTGTGTACCTTACAATGATTGAGTTGTTGAAAAGGTGAAGATTACTTTTTGTTAAAAGGGTTATACAGTAACGTAAAACGAGTTAAAATTGCATTTAAAGTAGTGTGGTGGGTTGTTGTAGGCCAGGGGCGTCCAACCCGTGGCCCGCGTGGTATTTTTTGAAATGACGTAAACTTGCATTTCACGAAATACAGTAAGTAACTGGTTTTCATAGTTCAGGGTTTCAAAAATTTTTCGCTTTTGTCATTCGTATTACAGACTTTCTTTTTAGAACAGCAGGTAGTGAGTGATTGTTCAAGTTATTTATATGACCTCATGTCCCGATTGTTACGCTTTATGACCCGGTTTTTTCGCACTCAGCAAAAATTTGGCAAGTCGCTTGTTGAAAGGACAAATTTCATTGTTTCCAAAAAATCGCATGTGGACAGGGCATAATCATTAGTGAAAAGTCTTCAGCAGTGGTAAGTTATAGCCTATTAAATATGTCGAGTAGGAAACGAAAAGCAAGCAGCAACGCTAATAGAATATTTCAAGAGAGGTAGACATATCTATACTTTTTTGTGACTGTCGAGAGTAAGCCGATTTGCTTGATATGTAATCAACTTGTATCAGAGTGCAAAGAATACAATCTAAATAGATATTACGTCAGTAAACATTCATCGTCTTATGATAAATATCAAAATGAATTTAGACAAGATAAAATAAAAGAATTAACAAAAGTTCTTCTTGGACAGCAATCGGTTTTTTCAAAAGTTTCTTTGCAGCAGGAGTCAGTTGTAAAAGCGAGCTACTTGGTGGCAGAAATAATCGCAAAAAAATCGAAGCCGTTTTCAGATGGAGAATTTGTAAAGGAATGCTTTGTTCAGGTTGTTGATGTCTTTTGTCCTAATAAGAAAGAGACATTTGCAAAAATAAGCCTTTCGAGACAGACCATTGCTCGTCGTGTTCAAGAGCTCGGAAATTTTATAGAGGAAAGTTTAATGGCAAAAGCGCGAAATTTCTCATCGTATTCTTTAGCGCTTGACGAAAGCACTGATATCAGGTCTACTGCTCAACTGGCAATCTTCATACGTGGAGTTGATGATTATTTTGAAATTACCGAAGAACTTGCAGCCATTGTTCCGATTAAAGACACGACCAGAGGCAGTGATTTGTTGGAAGGTGTGATGGCAACAATCAAGCGCCTTGGCTTGTCTTTATCGAAGCTTTCGGGAATAACCACTGATGGTGCCCCATCAATGATTGGGAGACGACAAGGTCTAGGTAACCTACTTCAACTTGAAGCGAATAAAGTCGGGAATGATTCTGTTATGCGGTTCCATTGCATAATACACCATGAAAATCTTTGTGCAAAGTCATTGAAAATGCAAAACGTCATGTCAGTTGTCATTAAAACGGTCAACTTTATTCGTTCCAAAGGGCTGCGTCACAGAGAGTTTCAAGAATTACTACACAGCATAGATGCAGACTTCCAAGACATTCCGTACTACACTGAGGTCCGATGGTTGAGTCGCGGTAAAATGTTGAAACGAGCGTTTGAACTCAAGGATGCAATACAGGCCTTTTTGGAAACAACAGGAAACCCTATTGCTGAATTCAATGACAAGGGATGGATAGAAAATTTTGCTTTTCTAGTTGATATAACTACCCATGTAAACGAACTAAATTCACGTCTACAGAGGAAACGGCAACTAATACATTCCATGTTTGATCATGTCAACGCCTTTGCAATGAAATTAACCCTGTGGGAAAAGCAGATAAAGAACAAAAATTTTGTTCATTTCCCTACTCTTCAGAGTCGGAAAGTTCAAAACTCTCAGAAATACGCAATATTAATAGCAAAACTGAAGCATGATTTCGACCGCAGATTTACTGACTTTAAAAAGTCTGCCATGCATTTTAATATGTTTTCTTGCCCTTTTTCTGTCAAGATAGAGGAGGTACCCAAAAACCTACAGATGGAGTTTATAGATATTCAGAGTTTATCAGATTTAAAAAAAAATTCAATAACTTTTCATTGCTAGATTTTTACAAAACTTACGTGTCAAAAGAAAAATATCAGAGTATTCACAGATTGGCAGTTTTCATGACTTTGTTATTTGGCAGCACTTACTTGTGCAAGCAAGTTTTCTCAAAGAGGAACCACGTTAAATCCCCCGTGAGATCACTAATATCTGACAGTCATATGGAAAGTTCGCTTCGCAATGCTACATCGTCTATCGCACAAGATATTGCCAAGCTTGTTAGAGAAAAGCAGTGCCAAACTTCACATTAAAATGTTAATGTGTATTAAAAATTTTTTCGACTTTACTATTCGTTGTTTTTATTGTTTTTGAAATTGTGAAAAGTAAAAATTGCAAAAAGACACTCTTTTTTATTTTTTATTTTTATTTTTTATCTCTATATTTATCCTCCTGACTCGCAGGAAAGCGACGGAGGCGCTATACATAGGGTAAACAATTACCCAGACCTGTTTCCGGAGATACCAAGATTGCTGTCCGCTAGTAATTTAGTAGAGATATTACTGTAATGTAGAACTGCTTGCCAAGACCACCAAGCAGGGAAAAGTGCCGTAAAGTGTATTTCCCAAGGACACAACAGAATGGCGCAAGTGGGTTTTGAACACATTTGTAAAATTGGAATTTTGGTGTGAGGATTTTTTTGTTTTTAGACTAAACTATAGTCAGTAGAATAAAACTTAACCACGAATTCTATTTCAAGTGGCCCGCCTAACCATTCAAAAACTGTATGTGGCCCTTCGGCCAAAAAGGTTGGACACCCCTGTTGTAGGCCATCGATAATCATTTTAGGCCATTCGGATTTCGATTTTTCGAAGGTGGGGTCACCAATGTAGTGGTTAGGAGCGTTACGTTCAAGTTTAATTGGTGCAGTTCATACTCAGAAGGTTAACCACTAACTTGATTCTATTTACAGCACATTTATTCACTTATTCAAATAGAAATAAAAACAAAATAAAAATTTAAACAAATAATTACAATAATAGAGACAATTTAGTATAGCATTATCATGACAGAAGTTAACTTATCTAACCGATATCTGCCGGAGAGCAACTCATTATATTACAATTTGTGACTAAGCCATATCGCTGTATACAAGTGGGCGTATTACCACGTGATCATAGGATATGAAATGGCAGGATGTAAAATTCGAAATTGCATAAAAATAGGGCATGTGAAAGTGAAATTCAACGTTTTGAACTAAATTCTATAACTCCGATAATAATTTAAGTTGTATTTCGTGTGAAAATATTTGGGCTGTCCAATTAATTGCTACAAAACAATAAACACTATTTCCCTTTACCATTTTGATTAACTTTATATGTTTACTAAACGAAGTAGTTATTTCTATTTTCAATTCGTATTCTACTTGGAATAACCCTAGCTACGCGTCATAAGCACCTGACTTATCGCTGTTTGTTTCGAATTTAAACTCTCGATATTTTTCTGGAAAGTTAGTTGTAATCGCGTCAACTGACGACCAAACTTTTTAATGGAAGAAGATGGGCCTATTAACAAACGCGACCCTACTGAATTTTTCGTCGATTCAACTTTTGTCGTTTGCTGAACAAAAAAACTAATTGATTACTTTGCTTTTAAACTGTAAAGTGCGAGTTTTTGTATTCAATTTGTTGAAAGCAAATTTTAGTAAAAGATTGTTGTTCAATTTAACTGGAAACTACTTTTTAGAAGCACAAGCTATCGACCGTGTCATCCCCATGTGGTTTTTAACCACTTCTGTTGTTATGGCTTCCCAAACAAAAAACTCGTTATTTTCTATTTTAAAAATAGTGACAATTCAGCAGGCTATATTGAAAAAATTGAAAGTATATTGCGCTTTTGCAAAATATGACTATTTAAAGCACAACATAACTATGCACAATGATTTGTTTGATTTTAATGCAAAGGTATTAATGAGAGGTAATCAGTTTTTTTATTTCATAATGCGCAGCGCAATTAAGCGCAACTTATGATTCTCATATTGTTACTGTAGCGCAAGTGAAAAACGGTGCCAAAAA
This sequence comes from Diplosoma virens, assembly GCA_963680785.1. Classification (NCBI taxonomy): domain Eukaryota; kingdom Metazoa; phylum Chordata; class Ascidiacea; order Aplousobranchia; family Didemnidae; genus Diplosoma; species Diplosoma virens. The sequence continues at coordinate 43,017,993 of OY796884.1, read as the reverse complement.
AAGTATAAAAGCACAACGTAGCTTCTGCGGAAGTTCAGCACTGCCCAGCTTGTTTATTACTACTCTGATGTTGCAAAAAAGACTGAGATCCAGACGCCCATTTGTACAAGCTGTGCGGAACGTAGGGAACAACTTTGTCAAACTATTCATCCCCACTTCTCAAGCAAGTACTTCGAGAGAGCATTCAGCTCAATGATTTCATTTGAGGGTTGCTAGCTGGCCTATTGTAATAGGTTTATTCAGAACAGCATGAATGTAGCTCAATTGTCTAAGGCAGAAGTTACCAACTGCTACATTCAGACGCCTTTGTGCATCTTTAAAACTATAAGAGGGCGTCACAATGAACTAAAATAAAAACATTGATCAAGTAGACTAGGAGTTACTAAGCGTTTCTTAAAAAGTCTCATATAACGATATATTGTCATATGAAGTGTCATATAAGTATTGACGATTGCTGGCCGGATTTTGATTCAGGCCGTTGCTGGGTTTAACGTAAAAAACGATTTTTATCGATACGTGACCCGACAGTTGATCGAAGGACACTTGATCAAAACGACAGTTGATCAAAACAACACTTGATCGAAACGACATTTGATCGAATAATAAAAGAGAAAATTTACAACTTTAAATCTGTCCCAATTTTGTCAATTTTTCGTCTCAAAAACATAGTGATCTCTAAAAAAAGATCTTCTCTTTGAATCTGTCCCGGTTTTGTCAAGTTTTTGTCCCAAAATATAATAATCTCCAAAAAAAGATCTTCCCTTTGAATCTATCTCTGATTTCTCCAAGGAATCTCTAAAGGTGGGGCCATGACACAATTTCTCTCTTTCTCTAAATACGTTAATGACTACAATGTAAAAAGAAGGCAAAAAAATATGGCAGGAATAGGCATCTAACAAAACGTAACCATGACAAGAGGTATACTTGCTGCCCCCTAAAAATGCTTTGCCCGTGGACCTTGTTGAGAAACCCTGGGCTTGACATTGGCCAAAAATTATAAAAAAATATAAACAAACTGTCTTCTTACTGATGATATCCGCTTTTTATGAAACTAATTTACAGTATCAAAGCAATTGTTTAATTGCAGAAACATACTGTACAAAAGTAAATTTTTTTTTATCAGCTGTCATTTCAATTAAGTGTCGTTTCAATCAAATGTTGTTCGATCAACTGTCGTTTTAATGAAGTGTTGTTTCGATGAAATATCATTCGATCAAGTGTCTTTCGATCAACTGTCGTAGCACCTTATAGATATTAAGCTTGGCAAAAAAGTTTTTAACTTCCTCTAAGAAAAAATAAAATATGTTTTTTTAAACATTTGGCTAGAAGTGGAAATCTGTTTTGCCGTCGCTTAGCTTGCTGTGGTTAAGAACCGATTTTTTAAACTTTGAGTAAAAGAATTTTTTCAAAAAAGTTGCTCGTATCTATATGAGCTGAAAGCCGCTGGTAGCCTATATGGACTAATGTTGTTCATTTGTCATGCACAAATGGGGTCACGCTCAACTTCAAATTACGAGTTCAAATTGAAAACTGGCCGCAGATCACATCAATGGGCACTGCATGAAACGCAAAATTTGATAGTTTTTGAAGACGAAATCCGATGCTTGCTCAACACGGCTGATCCAACACCAACACTAGGCTGTCACTTGATTTAAATGTTCTGGCGCGGGCTAGTGTTTTTGAGGCCTTTCAATAATTAATTACCGAGCATCGCACTCTTTCAAGCTAAATTAGTACAACCAGAACCAATGTTATGTCGACGCTTTGTCAGAAACAACCACGATTCTTTGGTCGAGAAAGCTTGATGCCAACTCGTGTTTTTCAAACATTCGACTGCAAAATAGTGATAAAGTAACAGTTTTTGCTTTGGATTTGGCCTCTAGTTCGTCTACTCCCATTAAGACATCAGGAGAACATAGAAAGTTAACAACTTCACCGAATCTACTCCAAATAAAAAGACAACTGTTTTTGAAGTCTTTGAAATCTCTCCGTTTCTCGAGAAACTGTAGAAAACCTACCTGTCGAGTTCTTTACGCCGAATACCACTCCATCTATTCCCTCTGTTTCAGAAGATGTCTTGCTTAGGCGATTATGAAGAATTACGAAAAACACCTGACTGGTTCGAAAACAATTTTCAAGACACTTAATAAAATGTTTTGTTTATTGTGTTGTTGAACATAATCGCTTTCTTACTTCACGTGATCAATTTTAATCTTTTCTGGTAAGAAGATTGTGATAAAATCTTATTTCACAATCTGATTGATAAAACGTCTTAAAACTCGCGCGTCTTGAAGCGCAAACTTTTATTTCAACTTCAAGTTTGATGCGAAATGCGAGATGCGTGATGCGAAACTTTTAACTTCAACTTCAAATTTAATTTCGCATAGAAAAGTTTAGGACACATCCAACTAGCATTTTATAACTAAGCATAAGCCAAATTATAAAAATACTAAGCAAATCGAAAAGTAAATGTTGTTTTGAAAATTTATAACTTTTGACCTTTTTAAAGATGCACCCTTAAACAGCTGACGTTTTGCACACACAAATTTTTCATGCATGCGCCAGTTTTTATCACAAGCTTTTACCAGCGAAAAAAGCAAAAAGCAAACAACCTATTCTATAGCAAGACAAACCCTTCCTATTTGCTTTTCTTTTAAAACTGTCCAAAATTAATATGAAAAATTTACGGCACGCGAATAAAATCTCGTCTTTTTCATTTTCTTAAAAACTTATCTTTAATTATGACGTCATTTGATTGTATTGTGTTCAATTGAAATTTAGGATTTTAATAAATTTAAATGTTAATTATGAGCTCATCTGACAGGCCAGTCAAAATTTAGAAAAAAAATGGCTCAAAACACAAAAGTTTTCTTAAACCTGCTTATTTCTTATTGCTTATTTCTTAAATTTTCTTAAACCTAATCTATTTATTACTTTTTTTTGTTATGAGTATTTTATTAATAAACTATATAATCAAAAAACACTCACAAAATAATTAAAATACAATGCAATCGAAAAAATGAAATTTTAAACATCCGAGCAGGTCACGTGATGTAGCATCATGTTTCGAGAAGCCGTCGGAACTGCGGTTAGACAACTTTGTTTTAGGTCTACAAGCTAACTGATATTATTGTTTACCTAAAAGTAATTACTTCCTCTATGTCAAAATCTTATCAAAGCCAATTCCACTTTCTTTTTTGTTATATATCATTCTAAATACAGGGGCAGCTTATTATGGGAACTTCCGGCCACTTGTGGCCTATATTAAGCGGAGGGACACAATAAACGAAATTTAAAATTTTTGGAGTATAGAGCAGTTGGAAGTCTTCTTCAGTCTAAGAACGAAGCACAGACCCAGAACACTAGAGAGCGTAGAGCCAAAAATTTTCTACTAAAGTACAGAATTTCAATTTTTTCTACTAAAGTGCAATCTCTCCGTAAATAAAAAGTTATCACTGCTACTAACAGTGATTGCAACAGTCAAAAAGTACATAAGCAACAGAGTACTTTATTCGGACAAATAGCAATTGTTCCAAAAATAAAACACAAACCTAAAAAGTCTGAAGAACAGATGGCACAATGCTTTATTGGGAGAAATAGCGATTGTTTGCAAATAAAACAAAAACCTCAAACAAACCTGAAGAGCAGGAACCTATAATAAGCGGAGATAAATGCTTTGCAAATCGGTTTCTGTGTTTGTTCCACAAAAATCGCCTACAATAACCGGAGGGCCACAATAAGCAAAGACCATAATAAGCGGAACCCCTGTATTCCACATAAAAATAACAATAATCAGTGCACAAAATTTTTCAATAATTTCTACTCATTTTTAATTGTAATAATGAATTTCAGAACTAACTCGTCTTGTGCAGGCGTAATTGTTTTTAACTGCAATTTAGAAATTTATTTTTTGGTGAAATGTAGTTATGGATACTTGTAGTTTATCCGAATTTAGTAAATTTATCTTGTATTTATGGTGTGTACGATCGCTCATTTAATGATAAAGATAATGATGCAATTGTTTCCAAGCTAGCTTATTCTCTAGATAAACTACAATGTTAGCATCACTTTGATCTGATAACGCAGCTTGCGAAATCCTTGACTTAATGTTTTATGAGCTTATCGTTAAAATTATTTTTCATCCTTTCAACCTTGCTTCCCTGTGCGCACATTATACATAACTTTGTAATGTCAGCGCGAGTTTTCACGTATTAAAAGAAATGATATTTGTTAAAAAACTAAAATTTAAACTATGAAAAAATTGAAGTAGATTTATGAAATAAGATGAAAGAGCAATCTACAACATGGCCGCGACTTTTTCGAACGACTCCGTTCACCATTAGCTTGGTTCAACTACTACTCTCTTCATGTTGTTGTTTCTTTGGAAAAACATTTTACGGCATATTTTCTGCTTCATATTCTTAGTAAGCATTATAACAAAATCACATACGAATAAATAAAAATATTCTTCTAGACAGCAATATTTTGGAAAATTTCAAACTAAGTCGTGGTAATCGCTTGACGTTTGCTCTCAGCTTAAAGTTTCCATGTTATTCTGCGATTCAGGAAAATAACTATTCGATATAATCGATACTGTGACAGTTGATTGAACAACAGTTTATTTAACTGTACTTTATGTGACTATCTTTCTTTTTTTTAATGAGATTTGTTATCTTCAGAGTATAACTGTGAAAAGTTGTAGTTCTGCAGATTTTTTGGAGTTTCGATAAATTGTCGTTCACGGATATGATAATCATAACAATATATAAAGAAATAGAAAGTGTTTTCAAATTTATAGTCTTCCAAATTAGTCATTCAATCTTATCAAATTTCCTCTTTCAGTTTCAACCAGTTTTCAGCCGATCCCAACTTGTGCCTACTTTTCCAATATTCATCTTTGCTCAACTGTTCCGCCATGTTGGCTATGAAACTGTAAAAATCGTTCCTCCGTTTGACAGTGCTTGCTGCACCACAATCCATCATAACTTTGCGCATTTTGCTGAGCGAAAACCCAACCAAATCGAATTCTATTCTTTCATACATCACAATGTAATGTGTTTTGTCACGCTTACGCTTCTGCACTCTTTCATTCACCAAGCAATCTTCACTTGAATTTTCAAATTGAACACTTTCGATATTATCGTCCGATATTTTGTTGTAAAAAGCTGTTTCCATTGTTGTTAATTGATATGTGGCGTCTGTTGCAAGCTTTCCATTATCAGGCAACTCCGAATTAGCAATTTGTCGATGCTTCATATTATTTTCATTTGCATTCTGCTTTAAATAAAAATCTGGTGGAGTTTGCAATTTTGTGTTTTCCGAGACTATTTGTTGTTTACTTTCTATTTGCAAATTTATTTGTTGAAGATTTGTTTGTGGTTTATGTATGACAATTTTTTTTGCTTCCATTTGTGTTTGTTGTGTATATGTTTGATTTTGTTCTTTCCTTTGGTCACGTTTGCAAAATGGAGATTGCTTTTTTTGATAATAATTGTAGTAGGAATAGTTTTGTTGCTGTTGTTGTTTTTTTCTATCAATTTTATAGTATGGTGAGCAATATGTTTGATTTGATTTATGACAATACCAATTAATAAGATCTTTTAAGTAAAAGTTTTGGTCATGGAGATCCTGAACTGTGAATTTCAAATTATTTAAGTTTTTTCAAGGTGTTCTGAGTATTGTTTCCATTCGTATATCCGTTGGCGTGCCTCCGCTATTATCTGGTTCTTGTGGATCAGATCAGTTTTAAACATTTCATTTTCTGCCAATAAAATTTCCTTTTGCTCAGTCATTTGTTCCAATTGTAGTTTGAGTTTTAATATGGTTTCGCTTGTATCCATCTAAAAACAAAACAAAATTTAGTTAAGTTCCAATAACATTAATAAAGAAAATGCGACCGACATGTGAAGACGCGGGCAGTTGCCTCCCTGCACTTTTGACCTTGTCAAATTTGCCTGTCAAATGACCTTGTCAAATTATAAAACAAAAGTAATGGCCCAGTCTTTTTCAAAGCAAGAGTGCAAAGGTAGCCAGAGAGTTCGCCTTGAAATTTGCGGTATAGGAGCATTGGGTTAGATTTGTTTATACACTATATAATTATATAAACTTATCAAAAATATCAAATTGATTGGAGGTGAAGATCAATTTTTACTTTTTTAGCTAGTTTATTGAAACAACAATGGTAAAACTCAACACATATTCAAGATGATGACCTTTAATAAATTTTTTTCTGCATCTACTATTTGAGAAAAAATGGAGGTTTCACACATCGAATAAAGTGATAACCTTTTTTTTATTGTAACCCAAGTGTTTGAGATAAAAATCCTCGCGGAATTCAAGTGGCAACTCTGTAAAATACAATAAAATCATGATTCAGGAGATCGTCAATAAAATTTGGACAAGATGGTATTGCTCCTCGAACTTTGTTTCGGCTGCTGCGGCTATGAACCTTAAGTTGAATTTTTTCTAACCAACAAAAAATCAGCCTTTATTTTGATTTTTGCCCTCTCTCCATTAAAAAAGTTATTCGGCGTCCCTGGATGTGAGTGATTAATTGAACTAAAGTAGATTACTTTCATAGTACCAAAATGGTGTAGAAACTGTATTTAAGGTTGAGCTGACCAGATTAAAAGTTTTCTTGAATACCATGAATATGACAAAATTTAGAACTTACAAACTTATTATCGTTACCTGTACCACAAGCACATAACTATTATACTAAGTTATGATTATGACAATGCTCATATTAATAAATATATTGTTTAATACGTCACTTTCAAGTGTTGCTTAGCCGGTTTTTATGAAGAGTTGGCAAAGTAAAAAGGCTGGATTGGAAATTACTCCCCAAACCAACAAAAAAGTTTTGCAGAATCAAATTTTTTTGGAAATTAAATATAAAATTTTTGGGCATGAGAAATAGCCTAATTTATGGCTACTTTTTTGGGTAGAACCATTTTATCCCATTTTAAAAGAACGATTTAGATTAGGGTCTAAAGATAACAAAGTTTTTTAATCTTTAATTTTTTTCGGCAATGCCAAAATCTATTTAGATGTTCAATTTTGGATCTCTATTCCATTTAATGCTAAAGAAATAAAAATAAAAAAAGGCCTACAAATAAAACTTTGGTATATTTAGACTTCTCCATTGAAAGATGGGAAATCGCAATTCGGGAAATGATCATATAAATTTGGGTGAAATTTGATTAAAGGTTATTAAAAGAAAGTTTTGCTTCCCAAAATAGGTTGGTCTGATACACCATATGAGTGTTTTTGGCATTTTTGTTAATTTTAACGCAATTTAATAAAAATAGTTGCTACTAACACTGTTATATAACATTTTGATTAGGTTTTCATGTTATTTATCATAACCTTGTATAGTTAACGAGAGCAAATTGGATTAATTTTCACTTTAATTACTTTTTACTAACTTTAGTTGTTGTTGTAGTTGTTTATGATAAAGGAACGTACAAATTTGAATATCAATTTAAAGAATATTTATAAAAAGCATAAAACTAATAAATAAAACACAAAAATTTGAAATTCGAAAAATACAATATATACATATACAGTAATGGCCTTGCAAAAAAGGTGCAAAAAATAAGAGGGAGGTACTTTTAGTGTTCCAAAACAAAGCAACAAAGCGATCTCTAAAAACGAAAAGAAAAAGTCATCACTTTAGAGAGCAATTTCTTGCGTAGGGGATCCACTTTTTGACTGTTTTTATGGAGTGCCCGGTGCGGCAGCTCCGTTTGTACTCTACTAAAACTATCACTGTACATATATGTCAATAAATTGTCAATATTAACTGCAATATATACCAGATTTTATAATGGTTCGGTAAAATTACATGATTCAGTAACTTACATCGATAAAACAAAAGTAATGTTCAATTTCTATAAAATTTATAACAATTATGAATCTATGATTATAGTAATCTTTTAAAACGAATTGAAACAAACCAAGAAAACACACAGTAAATCATTAAGTAACAGATTGAGAATAATTTTGATGTGTTTGAAAATGGCATTATTTATCTTTTTACTATATTATAAAGATAGTAGGCCCCTAATAATATTTTCAATATTAACTGGGGTATCTTTTACTTGTTTTTTGACTAATCAATTTGGTCTCGCTGTCCAACTTTGGGTCGCGATCAACTATTCGCGGACCCTAGGCTTCGTACACGTTGAAAAGTTTAAAACACCTTAACCTATGGGCTTACAAGCCATAAACCAAGCTTTTAATAAAGTTAGCAAAAACTTTTTATTTTCTCACCTTAAAGACAGTTGAAAGTTTTTAAATCTCTTTTTTTGCCGAACAATAAAACTTTCAAATTGGTTTTAAAATATCTCAATCAACTCCAAAATTGAAATACGTGTATCTACACTTCTTGATGTATCTACAAAAAAATAAATCAACTTTGATTAAATTTGAAATTTATTCGATTGAAATTAATCAATTACAAGCTTGATTGTTTCTTAAGTAAAACAATTATACAAAAAAATCTGTTTGTTGCTTTGGTAGATTTTTTTATTAGAAGTGTGTTGTGTATCAACCAGTTGCTAGAGCACTAGAGCACACCACAATATTGAACTAATTCAATATTTTCCCAAAAAATAATGATGATAATAACGATGATGAACGAGTTGCGTCAAGAACATCTATTAGATTTTGCAGAAATGAAACAAACGTGATGCTAGAAACAAAATCCGGGGTCGGAAATCACTTAAAGACAATTTTCCTGATTTAATAATGTGGCACTGCTTCAATCGTAGACTTGAACTTGCTATTGGTACTGCATTAGATATTACCAGTGGCACCAAAGACTTCCAGTCATTTTTTAAATGTTTATATTCTTTGTATAGCTAGTCACCAGAGAACAAGAGGAAAGTTAGTGAATGTGGTCATAGTTTACAAATCACACTTAAAAGAACAGAAAAGCTGTTCACTGTACTTTAGATAGCTTCGTGTTTCAGAGTGGTATCAGCAGTCTGACAATTTTTTGCAGCCTCAGTACAATATTTTTACTATGGTGCTTGAGATAAAACAAAGTAAAGTACAGAAAAAGCCAAATTTCAAGAATTATATGCCAAATTATGTACAACTACACGTATTTTACTTAGAAATTTAGCGTTTATGGCAGATATTTTGGGAGAGCTAAGAAATGCATCAGAAATCCTAGAAAACCAAAATATCACACTTTCAAAGGCTCACAATGTAATGAATACGTATACAAAGCAAATAGATAGTTTTAATGATTGCCCAGGAAAGCATTCTGTTTTGCCTCAAAGTGCAGAAAAAAAATTTTTCAAAGTAAATTAAGAAAAGTTAGAAGGCCAGTAATCAATCAGGATCAGCTCAAACAAAAAGTCAATAGATACTGCTACTTTCTCATAACCTTTATTTCCTATAGTGGTAAAGTGGTATCTACCTTTTCAAAATAAACAGAGTTTAAAATCAGAGCTTAAATTTTATCATCAGTAGAGAAAAATAATCAGTAAGTAACAATTAAGTCTTAACATTTAATAAATATATACGCTCAGATTTTAAACTTTTGCCTTTTCTGAGTTTATTTAAATGTTCCAGTCATTATGCTCCAAGATCTTTACAATGATTATACTTTTCATTTACGAGAATTCAAAAGACTATGGCGCAATAAAAGATTAGTCAAAGCGCATCTAAATTAACAAAAATAATATAATTTTTAAACAACTACAATTGTTTGCGACTGAACCAAATTAAATGGCGACCTATGAGTTGAGAAACCGTGGCGTTAGTGGCCTAACCCCATTGATTCCTCATTAATATGTAGGTTCTTTTTTTTATAAATTGGCGAAAAACATAAAATTAATTAATTAATAAAAAATGGGGAGTGAATAATTTTTAAATAGAAATGTTGAGGTGGGGCCCTTTGAAGCTGCATCTTTTTGCATGCCTATAGCTTCGGCCCTGCATATGAATGCTTTAAAAACTTGTATAGGGTGTGTGCAAAACAACCACAAACATCTTTTAGTTTGCAAACTAGCTTAAACCTTGATTGCAGCATTTTTTTTTTATCTTTTATTTGTTTTTTTAGATTTTCCGTCTTCTACAACTTTAACACTTCTATATAAAAAAACTGAGTACATCTATCTCGCAATTATCGTCATGAATACAGCAATTATCATCGTAGTAATACTGATAAGCCGTGACAGATTGAAAACCAGTAAAGTTGTTTGTAGTTTTACGCTTTTGATTAGTTTTTGTTTCCATATGTCTTTTTTACTTACTATAAAACAATGGCAAAATAGATAAAGATAAAAGATTTAGTAACGTTTCAATCTTATTTGCTTAAAGAAAACCTTTTAAATCATTGCTATACTTTGCGACATCAGATTCTATAAAGCGATTTTTATTTCTAAAATTCCAAAGGATTCATCTTGTCGTAAGGAAACCAAACCGAACTAAGTTATATACTAAAGAGACAAAAATGAGAGAAATCTCATTGCTTGAATATAATGACCAATGAGGGTAAATAGTCGATCTTGACTAAATAGAAATTGTAAATAGAAAAAGATTTTGACAACAATTTTTTTCGCTCCAATTAAATTTGGCTGAAGAAATTTACTAAAGAAGCTTTTAATATCCATAAATGAAAACAAGACCCACTTCGGGAAGAAATTTGACTTATTTCAATTAGGGTTAAACAATTAATAAGAGCAATTAGACTAAGTAATTGTGTATTTAATTATAGTTATATTCAAAAAGTGAAAAAACCAAATAATTTTAATTATAATTAGAATTAAAATTTTTTTAGTTCAAGTTTTAATTAAAATTCCATGTTGTCCGTGCGTAGCATCAACAAAAAGTTTGTTCCCACTTGTTTAACCACAGAAGCTCACGATAAACTTTCGTCATTTGCTACAGCTCCGGAAGGGGTTGGGAAAATTATTATTAAGATTTGTGGCTTCTACCGGATGCAATATCACATCGGTAGAATCACAAATCTTTGATTTTTCTTCTCATATATGACCAGCTCTGTTGATCAACCTGAGTAAGCAGATTGTCCCTGATAAGAGTTTAAAACTCGAAACCATGGTCGGGCAGTAAGCTAAAATGGAAAAAATCTATTAAAATGGAAAAAATCTATTCCAAAAACCAAAAACTTTAAAAATAAAATACAAGGAGCAAAACATTTAAAATCAGCAAAGCAAAAATGTATTTCAGCTTGATTTACTAAATTTAAACAAATTTTTAAAAGTAAGGAAGTTGAACGCAATATTTCTTTCATTTTAAAACAGTACTTTTCAGATAGGTTACAAAGTAAAATGAAAACGAGTTACGCAACAATATGAACACAGTGATATAACAAATTAGACAAATGAAATTGAAATTTATTAATCCCTATTTCAGTTATTCTCAACCTTTTCGCGCCTGCGCACTTTGAAACCTTTTCAAAATTAATGGCACACTTGGACCAGAGTTGAAATCTTGATTTTTTTTCCCTAAAAAGCAGTGCTCTGTAAAAAAAGTATTCATTTTGAATTTGTATTGTAGTTTTAATTTTTGTTCCTAAAAAGTCGTGTCCGCTAAAAAAAAGGCTGCGGAGCAGTAGTCAAATTTTTTTAAACGTTTTCCGGCACACTTGGAAATCTCTCGCGGCACACAGATCGAGAATTATTGCCCTATATGAATGAAGTAAGAATTTAATTTAAATTAAAAAAAAGTAATAGAAGTGTGCTTGCTTTTAATACATTTATCACCAGGAAAAAACCGGACATTTTTGCAACCGGAAAACGAGAAATGCAAATGCAAAAAAGCAAAAATTTTTAGAAATATTCAAACCGAATCCCGTTTTTTTAAAGCCTAATTTTAAATTTTTGATTAATTTTTTGCATTGATGTTTTACATACATGAGACTGCACATGCATCAATTTGTAATATTCACTTTTGTAAAGCATGAAATTTTCATTTATTCTATGTTAGCAGCATTATTTGAAAGATTAATGGTAAAGGATTTGATAACTGTCAAAGAAAAAAAGATTATCACTTAATATTGTATATGAAACACCGGTATTTCTAAGTCACTGCCAAATCTTCAAATTTTTGAGCGGCTTTATTATTTTTGATTCTGATAATGTATGGTAGTTCCGGGAAAGATGGTTAATTTTTTTGTCGCGTTTATCATGAGTATGTCTTTTTTTTTACTTCTGAATCTCAGAAAAAATCGAATTTGTAAAACGTAAAAGTATCTTTAAATACAAAGTTCAGTTGAAATATCTCGTTTGGAAAACGTACTTTCCGAGACAGCGCGTTGCATTTCTAAACAAAAACTGTCTTCATGCATTAAGAAAGATCATCGGTTGGTTGTGAACCCCTGACATTGTACAGATGAACGTCTTCTAATGTAAGATTTCGCTGCTAACAAGATACCATTCTCGAAATTTATCTTTTAGTTCTCTAAACTTCAAACATCACCAGTTTTTGTTCTTTCAGTTTCTATGATTGTTTTTGGGCCGACACTTCAATTGTCATTACGTTAACGGTAACCCACTCAATCGTTCTAGTCATCGTTGCCGTTTATAAGTGCATTCACTCCAGTTCAGCCCAAAAAAAAAACTGGGCCAAGGGTAATCTTTTTACTACCCGAGGCTGCTGTACTGCCTAGATAAAATGCTGGCAGTGATGGTGTTAAGCCAGCATCAGATTTCGTCATCCAAACCCGTGAGACCTCGTGCTCCATGTGATGCTCGATATATGGAGCACGTTATTAGAACGTGGTCTGCAGTTTGTTCAATGGTGCCGCACTCGCAATTCGGTAAGGAGGGAGACCTCATTTCTGCATAAACAAAGAAAATTTTCCAATACCAATTCGCAAGTGATTAAGCTTAACCCAAGCTGTTCGAGGCAAGATCATTCCAACAAGCCTGGTACTGGTTCTGGGTATAAAAACATGGAGCCTGGATATATTCTCACAGTACTCCGTGTTTCCTCTATAATTCGTCCACTAAGAAGCGCGGATGCTAAGTCCGGCAAGGTTATTAAATAGATTTTGCGCAGCTGGCAAAAACGGGTGTCTAGATCTTAGTCTCTCTTGGCAAGCATCTCTTGCCCAATACTAGTCCGCAGGCAATTGAGCCTAACCCATGCTGTTCGGGGCAAGCTCAATCCAAAACGCCTGGCGCTGGTCTTTAGTTTGAAAACACCAAGCTTGGATGTACTCTCACAGTATTCAATGTTCCATCTATAATTCGTCCACTGAGAAGTGCGGATGGGAGGATTATAAAAATTTTCTGATGACTTTGAAAAGAAATGTCCGGTCTTTTCCGAGAGGGCATTTATTAAGCTTGATATTATTTTCCTTTAACTTACACTATTACTGGAAAATAGGGTTTTCTTCAAGGCTATCAAAAAACAAAGTAACTATCTAGCTGAAGATTTAGTTCTATAAGATGGTGTCTGTCCACCATTCCACTCAGATTTAACCGTTTGATAGCACTAAACAATATCAGTTTTTTTATTGATTTTGTTTTTAATGACTATTCGAAAGTAAATAATCTCGGTCTTTTTGTGATATTAATTGCTTGCTGGTAGGCTGCATTTATTATTTTCAAAAGAGAGTAATTGAAATCCAAAAGAATAAAAAATAGCTATTTTAAGCAAATTTTATTGTAACATAAAACTGAAAACGAGAAGTATATGACTTGCACAAAAACAAATCCTAAATTTTTCAAAAAAATTTTTTAAGAAAAAAATTGGAACTTTAAAATAACCAATGAATGGACGAAACCATAACTCTTTTAAACTTTTGTTAGTTCTTAAAAAGACTGTTTACTTGAGAATACTTAAAGGGTTACTTATCGCAAAGAGTTTGTCCGTATTATGGAGAATGTATTTATGTTTTTACTTTAAAATATCCATTCATGATCTTAATGGCGAAACTACAAAAGCCACTCTACTAAAACCGAATGGAACTATTTTTTGTTTCACAACACACTTCTGACTCAACAAACTATGAAAAATATATAATTTAGGCATTCCCGTATCAATCAAACTAAAGATAAGCTTCCAATTTTATTCCTAAAATATATCTTTCTACTGTAAGATGATGGGTGCGTTATTACATGCGTGTATCTTCTAAGCCTTCAATTTGAAAATGAAAATCTTATCAAGAAAAAACGAGTTTATTTTACAAATGTCACCATCAGTAGTGCATTTTGGGAAGCATCATGCCATGGCCCCCTTAGAGATCACTAATACGAGAAATCAGAGACAGATTCAAAGTGAAGACTCTCTTTTTTTCTTGAGTTCATCATGTTTTGGGACAAAAAATTGACAAAGCCCAGACAGATTCAAAGTGAAGACCCTTTTTTTCCATTAAGCATATTTGATTGTGGTTGTATGCCCCTCCCTTTCAAAAAAATCTCAGTACCCCACTTGTCATCATGAATACGTTCATTGAACTTTTCTCAATCATTTTGGTTTGTTCACATTGTTATCTTGTCTATATAAAACAAACAATGCTCTTTTTTGCTATTTTCATATTTTGGAGAATAATTCAATTTTTTGTTTGGCATTGGTTTATTTTTCCGAAATTTTTAAATTTTTTTCAAAACTTTTCTTGATTTAAATTTTTTTTGAGATACGAAGCCATTGCAAAAAAATAATTTTTTTCGAAATAATTGTTGAACTTTTTGGAATTTTTATCATAATTGAGATGTTTTTTATTTTTTTTAAATGAATAATTTGCTGCGTTGAGCTTTTTTTAAAATATTTTAAATTGTTTTAGGTCGAAAAAAGAAAAAAGGAAATCCTAATAAAAGTAAAATAGGAGGAAAAAGTAGAAGCAAAGACAGAAACAGAAGAGACAAGAAAGACAAAAACAAAGAAAACCCAATCAACGACAATGTATATTACACAAAAATTGATGGTTAGCCTACTTTTCCCGTCCAGAGCAATTTTTTTGTCAACTTACCTTTATACTATTACTAGTATAAATTTCAATGATATTGTTTTCTGAAGATTTTTTGCCGTAATTGGTGTAATAAGCTAAAATTAATTATTTTCTAGAGTTTTTTATTCATTTTGCTGGCCTATCTTTTGTAAAATTTTATTAAACAAATAAAAATCGACACTTAATAATGAATTATAAAGCTTCTGATCAACATTGACTTTGGATTATAGTCTACGCAATGTAGGTTTTATTAATTTAAAATTTTTAGGCTATTTATTAGCGCTTATATTGAGATAGCTTCTTGCACATTAGCTGGCAGTGTGGTCGAGTGGCTAAGAGTGCGTTTTTGATGCACATGCAATTGCAGTTTAAAATTGTGATTCAAAACATTCTCGCGTCATTTGGTTATGTCCTCGGGAAAGACATTTGACTGCGCTTTCCTTTGTTTGGTGGTCTTATAGCAAAAAGATTTAAATTAGGTCATATAGCAAACATGTTGATAGTTGCCCTAAGAAAAGCGCCTCCGTCGCTTCCTGCAAATCAGGTACGATAAAGATAGATATTAAAAACCGTTATGTTTTAAAAAATAATTAATGGTTCAAGAAAATTGTAGAACTTACTAAAGAAGAGATAAGCAAATCTAAAAACTACATTTAGCTGTGACGATCGGTGAGGAAACTGTCTGATTAAATTTTAGTTTGTTTGCAGAATTTAAACAAGATAAGATATTAATACCAAGTCACTACGCACTGCTACCCTATCACTAATCTACTCTTCAGCTGAGTATATTCAACAATATCTTGGCATTTCTGACAGCAGTTTAGCGTAATTGCTTAACGTCTACATCTCCAACGTTATCTTGTGCAAGAAAAAAGCATTTTTCCTTAAAGCCAATTACGTTAGTTTCAGACTTTAATCAAAAATGAAAAAAAATGCGCTTTGGTTAAAGTTATTTTTTGACAAAATTTTGTTCCGTTACACATAAAAAACTGAGCTCATGAAAACTCGTGCTAATGAAAAACATAGTTTACTAAAGCGTACTTTTTTAATAGTTTGATTGCTTTCTATAACTGAAACAACTTTTCCTGTTAATTCATTCGATTACAGATTTTTACAAAAACAACCACAACGTTGCGAAATATAATACTCAACCTTCAATGACCAAGATATAGAAAAACAGTTTTGAATGCAATTAGTCCTTTGGCAAAACCAAAGGCGAGGCCAACTCTTTTTATTTTTTCTAATAAAAAAATCGTTCAAGCTTTTTTGACAATAAAGTCGCTTTCTTCGGTCTCATTATATCTAATGCAACAGAGAAGACAAGTTCTATTAGCACAGAATATGATATATTGGTTTTGTAATTGGAAAAATTTTAACCCAAGCTTGTCGGTGGAACACTGAAAAAGATTCCAACTAAATCTGTGTCTTTCATGTTGGCGTTGTTACTATATAATCGTCTATTGACAAAAAATTGTCCATTTTCAAAATAGAATAGTACTTTAATTGTTTAAGCATTATCTCCAAATGTTTTTGGCTTGTTCGCGAAAAACATAAAAATGTGTTCTGCAATAGCGCCGAGTTTAAGTTTTGCGGGTAAGCAAAATAAATGAAGTTACAAAATATGACTTCCCATTCAGTAAAACATAAGCATAAACTACAAACCAACTTTAAAATTGGTGGTGTTACAACTGTTTATAAGTAGAGATATTATATACAAATTTTCTAGTCGCCGCATATCAAAAACATGCTGAATGACGGATGAATCATATGATTCTAATTATATAATTTAAACTATTAGACTGCAAAATTTTTAAACATTAGATGTATTTTCCCCAAAAGTCTGTTTCTATAATTAGGCTCGTCAATTAAGCTCGTCAGGGATGACTTGAAGGCGCAAATAAATTCATGTCTAAATATGAAGATTTAACTTTTTTTGTTTTGATGTTACGGCACACAAAAATTGCCATGGCAAATGCAAACGATAAACATTATTTTCTTCCTCCATTAAGTTCATTCCTTGGGTAATAGACACACTTTTTAAAGTTTTGTATCGTCAATCAATTTCTCCATTTTAATTAACTTTACTTTATAAGCTTGCTAACCAAAGTAGATATTTTTGTTTTGAATTCGTATTTTACTGTACTTGGAACATACATAGCTGGCCACAATAAGCAATTGAATTATCACTGCTTGTTTTGAATTCAAATTCTAGATACTTTTCGGTAGAGTTTATTGTATCAATATTTGCGTCAACTGACAACCAAACTTTTTAATGGCAGAAGATGTTAACTAAACCAACCCTACTAAGTTTTTCACCGATTCAACTTTTGTCGTTTGCCAATTAAAAAACTAGTTGATTACTTAGCTTTTAAACTTTTACAAGCCAATTTTTGTATTAAAATTATTGAGATCAATCATTAATGTAAGATTATTGTCAACTTCAACTGAAAACTACTTTTTGAAAGCGCAAGATATTTACGGCGTCACCCCTATGTAATTTTTGACCGCTTCTATTGTCATGGTTTTCTAAACAAAAAAACTCGCTAATTTCTTTTTGAAAAACAATAAAGATTCATCTGGCTTACATTGAAAGAAATTCAAAGTATATTGCGTTTTCGCATAATAGCACTATCTAAAGCACAGCGCAACTATGCGCAACTGATTTGTTTAATTTTTAACCTTTTGAACGTCCCTTTAATTTTCGAGCGATAACAACAGAATGCCCCTTATTTCATTAAAAAACGGGCAGATTTGAACTTCATTTAACCCATACAGTGGTACATATATGTGTTACATAAAAATATTTTCTAACCAAAGAAAAACCACTGCACATATTGCAATTTAGTTTTTTTCCTTGATAATTTATAATAATTATTTTATCAAGCATTAAAAAATTCCTCTAAAAAGGTATGTACCAAAATTGGCTCATTTGCATTTCAGTCATGAATTAGCGATGTACCAAAATTGGCACATTGACGTTCAAAGGGTTAATGCAGAAGGTAGTAAAGTGCAATTTCTTTTTTTATTTCATGGTGCGCAGCGCAATTAAGCGTAACTTACGATTTTCTCATCATTACCGTAGCACAAACGCAAAGCTGTCAAAAAAAACAACTAAGAAAGCGCAACGTAACTTCCGCATTTGAGCAAGTTGATGAAGTTAAACACTGCTCACCTCTGTATATTACAACTCTGATGTCGCTGCGCACGATAGTTCCCTCTAAGAAATTTTTCGAGTGAGTAAACTATTGGTTTAGTGAGCACAATAAACTCAACGCTGAGTTTGCTCAGTACACATTTTTATTTCAATAGCTACGAACAAAATATTACATGCACATTTAATTAAAACAATTTCTTTTGGTTTTCAGGTTTTTCCAGTGTTTATAAATTTTGGCCTTATGCCTTGAAAAATTTCTTCTCCGGCGACAAAATTAATGCTTTTCTGAAATTAAAAGCCACAATTTTTGCTTTTCCATGATTGTGGTAATTTATTGTATTTTGATATATGGTCATTTATCACTTGGCAGGACCGCACTGAAGAATCCAGCTTAACACTGAGAACAACACTATTTATAAGAGTCCTTACTTTGTTTGTCGGAGCTTTCAAAACTTCGCTCTCTTCCGCAGTTGGCATTGAGGTAAAAAAGTTTAAACTACCACTTCTTGCTTCAAGATTTCGCTTATGAGTCCATGCGCTTGATGACTGATTGGGTTGTTTATGATGCAAATGCATTTTAGATAGCCTACCTTTCATTAACACTAGGATTACCGCCGAGTCGATTTCGACTCGGCATGTTTGTTTATTGTAGCATTCCCACTTTATTATAGCAAAAAGATTTTTAAAAGTCTTTGACTTTTCCATTAATTTATCGTAGTTTCTAAATTTAGTTTTTCTAACTTTATAAGTTGACCGGAAGCCGACCTTTGACCCCCGCAAAATTGGCACCCCGTGTATTACCAATGAGTCGATTTCGACTCAAAGCCTGGATTGGGCGTTTATAGTTGTGTATTTCGACGGGAAGCACACAGTGCTACCAGCTGGTGATCTAATTATTGCCAGATAATAATCTTATTTACAAATATTGACCCGGTCTTAAATAATTATTTTCGTTTTCACAACATGATATTCAGGTCATCGCCCTCGTTTCGTTGATATTTGTTCTAAATGCTGTAACGTGCAGAAGCTTTCCAGCTACTTTGTTATAATTGTACCTAGTGTTTTCAATTTCCATTTGAGCTCAGTTGAGCAGAATCGTCAAACCGTTTTAGAAAAATCAGGCTATTAGTGCAGAATATAAAGCATCTTCGACATGAGCGTATTAGAGAGAATTATTTGCCCGAGCAGTTAGATCATCCGCAAAGTAGTCGCGGTTTTTGCATAATTGTTAGGCTATAGGTCTACATATATGAATTATAGTACTCATTAGTTGCCTAATTACCATACTAGTTTTAGTGCTTCTTTCGCTTTTACAGATAAGATAGCCAAAAGATAAATTGAACGAAAGCTTTTTTTAGCAAAATTTATTTGATAACTAAAAATAGTTGATATGGCTAATCAAAATACTGCTGATGAAGCTGCAAATATAATTGTGTCTTGGGACACAGATGATGATTGTTCAGATGAAGACGACATGCATTTTTCAGATAGTTTAGGTGAAGAAACTGCTGGTGACTGCTCAAATTTAGCTGTATCAGATGCTGAAAGCAGTGACAATAGTGACGATGAGAGCGACAGTGAACAAGCTAATCTCATGCTACCTCAAACTGCAACATTGTCATCTAACCAGGTGTTAGGAAGAAACGGTGCTTTGTGGGAACGATTTTCATCAAGAGTTACCGAAAGAATCAGGGCACATAACATTTTTACTGCCTCTTCCGGTGTTCCAGGAGCAATTGCAAGAGGTATTGTGACCCCTTATGATGCTTGGAAGCATTTTATTCATGAAAGCATCCTGAGAAATATTGTCAAGTACACCAACGAGGAAGCGCAACGCAGAGGTGCTACTTCATTTTTGTTGGATTTGCAGAAACTGGAAGCTTTTATTGGTCTACAGTACGCACGAGGAATCTACGGAAAAGGCCATCCAGTTGCTTTTCTGTGGAGCAAAAGCTATGGCATTCCAATATTTTACGAAACAATGGGGCGCAATTTGTTTCTCGAAATTTTGAAATTTATGCGATTTGATGATAAGCCAAACAGAAACAAGCGAGGACCTGATATTGACAAGTTTGCACCGATAAGAGAAGTCTTTGAAAAGTTTACCTCACTGTGCCAAAGCAAATATGTGTGTGATTTTTCTCTCACTGTCGACGAACAACTTATGCCTTGTAAGTCACGGTGCTCTTTTATTACATTTATGCCCAACAAACCCGACAAATATGGGATAAAGTTTTGGGTAATTGTTGACGTAAATTCAAAGTATGTCTCCAATATTATACCTTATCTCGGAGCGCAAGAAAAAGATGAACGTGGTGGTGTGCCTCTTGCTGAGTCGGTTGTTATGAAGCTAGCGCAACATGTAAGTGGAAAAGGATACAACATCACTTGCGATAACTTCTTCACCTCCTTGCAGTTAGCAAAAAGGCTTGCAAATGAAAAGATTTCCATTGTAGGAACAATGAGGAAAAATCGAAGAGAATTGTCAAAAAAAATGACAGAGGCAGAAAATGGAGGTCTACATTCAAGTCAGTTCTTTTGGAATAGCGACAGTGAAGGCCTCTTTGTAAAGTATCAACCAAAATCAAAGAAAACAGTATGCATGCTATCAAATATGCATCGATCACCGGATGTGGACCAAACTACGGTAAAGAAAAAGCCAGAGATCGTACTGTTCTACAATAAAAACAAAGTTGGAGTCGATTGCTTTGACCAAATGGCGCGTCTGTACACCACACGATCTGCAACTCGAAGATGGCCTATGAGTGTTTGGGAAAATATGCTGGATATTGCTGCAATCAACGCTTGGATACTCTATAAAAAATCAACACGAAAACAAATTAGCCGACGAAAATTTATTCTTTGTCTTGTGGAAACACTCATCAACAGAATGGCAAACAATAGCGCGGACAGTGACCTCCCTCAATGTAGACCAAACAGCACTGCAACTCGGAAGCGTCGGCATTGTCATGGAGCAAATTGTAAGAATATGACTGTAACATTGTGCATGACTTGCAATCGTCCATCCTGCGGAAGCTGCTCACAAAATAACACAAGAGTTGTGTATGTAAAATGCAAACAGTGTGCTTCATCCCAGTAAAACATTACAGCTGCATTATCATCCGGTATTTTATTGACATCATTTTAGAATAAATACAATTTTCTGCATATTATTTGCATTTTCAGTGATTGTTGTTGGGCAAAAAAACACATAAAAACGCACTTAACAGATCAATTATAATGTTGAGTCGAAATCGACTCAATGGTAAGCGAAGGGGTAAAAAAATCGCGGTAAACCTAGTGTTAAGTCTACGATTTGCTTTTTCCAAAATTGCTGTTAGGTGTCACTTCATGACAAACTTGCAGATTATCTTGTTACTTGATGGGTGATAGTCATAGATCTATGATAGTTTAACTTTATTTTCTCACACTGTTAATCGTTGGAACTTCCGCAAGGCCAAATGGATTCACTACATTGCTTAGACAAATAAATTCGCAAAGACTTTGTTGCCGCCTGATTCACTTGATGTAGATGCGGCTTACCAGGACTTGATGATGATGATGATGATATTTTATTCATGCTTAGTAACATTATTAAGCATATGCAATGTACAATACTATGAAGCATGAAAAGGAAACGCAACACAACGACGAACGTTAAACATGCAGAAAGTATAGAGATAGTTGAGAAAGAGAAAAAATAAGAAGCACGGCCGCGTTACCTAATTCAAACTAAATATTATTATTTAAAAAGACAAAAAAGACAAAAAAAATGACAAAAAATGTGCAGTGCTGGAACGGTTATATAAATCATTGGGAGGCACAACCGCCCTATATTGGTAACTATGAATTTAGCTCAACTGAGCATGGTGAGTAAAGAAAACCTCCCGAAAAGAAACCTCACCAGGTCCGGAAACCTTTTCTGGATGCACTGCAAATACACAAACATGGAAATAAAACAAAATATACTTATATATATATACAGTTCGAAGAGAGAATAAAGAAGTATAAAGTTTAGAAAAGAATAAAACATGCCCACTGTGTAAATTGATTTAAAAAATCAGTTAAAAATAAGGTTGATTGTCCAATCAACGGTTTGAATTTGTTATATTAATTGATTTCAATTCTCTTGCGTAGCATACACTCTTTCTTGATAGAGATTAAAACTGTTTTGAAGATTGTGGCCTGATTGAGATTTGATAAGAGAACCAATGTTGATGATTGCTTTTTAGAAAGACATGTACTTGAACTTCCTGAATTCATTTTTATCTGAAATAAAAATGCTTTTCAGCAGTAAGTAGCTCACTGAAATCATTAAATTTAGATCTTATTGAATATTTAATTATACACTATTTCTAGTTTACAAATATATAAAAGCAATACCTTCATGCACTGTCAAGTTATGGCACCGAAAAGACAAAGCGCCATTAAGACTTCTGTAACACCATTAAGAAAGCAGCCAAAAAGACTATCCCACGCGGGTATCGAAATAACTATATTCCGTGTTGGGATACAGAGTGTGAACTGTGAATCCCTCTATAAAACTTTTTTGCAGTCTCCTCAAGAAGACGACTCAAGTTTGGCTGCTACAGCTCTGCGTGTCAAGCTTGACAAAAAGCGGAGGGATCTATGGCCGAGGCAGTTCGGAGCATTGACTTCTCACTCTCTAGTCGAAAAGCATGGAGTATTTTGAACAACCTTACTGGTAGGTCACGACACTCTCCTCGTCACTGTCCTGTTTCAGCCGATGCTATTGCATCTCAGCTGGTTAGAAATAGGAAATACGAGGCTGTTGACCGTAAGTCATCTCGACTTGTCTTTCAAAAAGTGTCTGACCTTTGAAGGGCCACAACACCAGACGCAGTAAATATCTCTGACAATTTTTCTTAAAGAACTTGCTGCTGTCCTTCAACATTTAAAACCAGGTAAAGCTCGGGACCTGATTCCATCTGCTCAGAGCTTATACTCTATGCTGGAGCCGCTTTGAAATGCTGGTTACGTGACTTCATTTCTTCCTGTTTGCGCCGACTCAAAATTCCCAAGATCTGGAGAAGAGCGCTTGTGGTCGCGATCCCAAAACCAACAAAGCCCGTTGGGGGACCCAAAGAGTTATCGACCGATATCTCTGCTCTGTGTCCCCTACAAGATCCTCGAGAGGCTTATCTACGCCCGCGTTGTGCCATTAATCGATCCACTGCTCCCTAAAGAGCAGGCTGGGTTCCGACGCGGGAAGTCAACTGTAGATCAAGTTGTTCTGCTAACCCAGAACATCGAGGATTCTTTTGAGGCTAAAAATAAGGCCGGTGTCGCATTTGTCGATCTGACAGCTGCTTATGACACTGTCTGACACCGTGGCCTTACCTGTAAGCTGCTGAGACTACTTCCGGATAAGCACATGATCAGAATGATTATGGAATTTGTCCAAAATTGAAGTTTCACCCTTACCACCGGTGACAGCAAGCAAAGCAGGCTACGCCGTCTTAAAAACGGCGTTCCTCAGGGATCAGCTTTGGCTCCCCTCCTATTTAACATCTATACTTACGATCTACCTTCCATGATTTCCAGAAAGTTTGCTTATGCTGATGATTTAGCATTGTTGCACTCTTCTGGAAACTAGGAAGGACTTGGAGGGGACATTAAGCCAAGACATGTTCACACTGTCAGAGTATCTCCAGACTTGGAGGTTGAAGCTCAGTCACACTAAGACGGTGACGGCAGCCTTTCACTTAAACAACCGAGAGGCTAAACGTGAGCTAAAGGTCTACAACAACGGTAGATTTTTACCGTTCTGTCCAAACCCTACATACCTTGGGGTAAAATTGGACAGATCGCTCACGTTTCGTCACCATTTAGTGACATTGCGCAAAAAATTATCCTCGCGCGTCACACTGCTGAGGCGACTCGTGGGCTCGGGATGGGGTGCTGGTGCTAAAACACTACGCATAGCCAACTTATCTCTAGTCTACTCAACAGCTGAGTACTGTGCGCCAGTCTGGTGTCGCAGTGCTCACACACGCCTCATTGACAATGTCTTGAACAACGCCTTGCGCATAATCACTGGATGCCTGCGTCCCACTCCAACGGACCACCTACCTATACTCTCAGGCATACAGACAGCCTGAGCTTCGCCGAATGGGAGAGACACTCTCCTTGGATCACCATCTATCTCTGGACCTTCATCATATCATGTATGGTCTTTTAAGTGGTCCTCAGATACTTTCCAAATGACTAAGATCCAGACGACCGTTTGTGCCAGCTGCGCGAAATCTTTTGAACAACCTTGCCAGACTTGACATCCGCGCTTCTGAATGGACAAATCACAAATGGAAAACGGAGTACTGTGAAAATGCTTCCAGGCTCCGTGCTTTTGTGCCCGGGACCGGTACCAGGCCTGTTGGGATGGGCTTACCCTGAGCACTTGGGTTAAGCTCAACCGCCTACGGACTAGTGTTGGGCAATTCCATTTGTCCATACACAAATGGGGTCTCGCTCCTTCATCGAATTGCAAGTGTGGCGCCTCTGAGCAAACCGCAGACCATGTACTAACAGTGTGCCCTACACATTGGGCACCACATGGAGGACGAGGTTTGACGGTTTTGGATGACAAAACTCGATGCTGGCTTAATAACACCACTGGCAACATTTGATTCAGGCAGTACAGCAGTCTGGGGTAGTAAAAGGATAAACCCTCGGCCCCAGTCCTGTTTGTGTCTGACCTGGAGTGGATACCC
The DNA here is from genome assembly GCA_963680785.1 of Diplosoma virens. Taxonomy (NCBI): domain Eukaryota; kingdom Metazoa; phylum Chordata; class Ascidiacea; order Aplousobranchia; family Didemnidae; genus Diplosoma; species Diplosoma virens. The sequence continues at coordinate 42,993,176 of OY796884.1, read as the reverse complement.
TTCAAGCGACAACGACAACTGCCAATTTTACATGGAAAAATGTATCTTTGCACAAGACGTTTGATCCAAAATATGCACAACAAAATTTGATAAGGCGAGAGATAGAATAATGACAAGTTGGTTTTATTTTTTATTTTATTTCCATTTATCTCTGTATTTATCCTCCTGAGTAACAGGGAAGTGATGGAGGTGCTATATATAGGGAAAGCAATTACCCCGACCTGCTTTCGGAGATGCCAAGATATTGCTGTCCGCTTGCAATTTTATAAAAATATGACTGTAATTTAGAACTGCTTTACAAGACCACTAAGCAGTGGAAAGTGCCGTAAAGTGTCTTGTCCAAGGACTCAACAGAATGTTGCAAGTAAAGTTTGAACCGAGACCATGTTGATCATAATCACTTTAACCACTCAATCACGCTACCGATTTTAAACCGACTTTAAACTTTCATGATTAACTTTAAAAAATTAATGTGGTTTCTTGTCCACCTCTGGTGTTCCCATGATGTTAATAGCAGAACATAAGCCTTTTTTCGACAAACTAATACTCTAAACAAATCAACAGGATCGAAGCTCGGGACCGACATTGACTCTGTTAAATCTGTTTTAAGTATTACTGATTTTTTGTGGTCCCAAACACTACGCCTGTATTATCTACAAGTACTTTGATAAAAACACATCTTTGCAAAAACAAAAATTAAAAATTCCAAAACCAACGAGTCTTGCCAAAATTTTGTTTTGGACAAAAGAACTTGGATCTTTTGTAGAAAGCCCCAGCCAGCGCAATCTGCAGTACTTAAAATGTGGCGGGGGTGTTTTTCTCATTTACTATGTTTGCGGAATCTTTTATAGAAAGCCCCTGCCACTGATGCAAAAATGTGAGATTTGAGAAAAACACCCCCTCCACGTTTTAAGTACTTCAGATTGCGCTGGCGGGGGCTTTCTACAAAAGATCCGAGAATATTTTCGTATTAATCTTAAAATATCTAATCTGGCCTTGTTGTCAGTTAACTTTAAAAAGTTGGCTAGTGCTTAAATATATTTTTAAATTAAATCAAGTTTTTTTAAATCAATCAAGTCCTAAGAATTACTTAACACACAAAAAAATAAAAGATTATGATATGATATTTATCGCAAAAATGCATAAATCATGTATTAGTAGAAAATAGCTTTTTATCATAACAAATGGGCAAAATAGGTTGGTTTAAAAGGAGCAGCGAATATACTTTAAATATTCGATAAAGTAACATTAGTTTCACACTTCATTCGTAGTAATTTAAATTTTACAAAACTATAGCTTATTTTCTGTTTTAGAATAATTTAATATATTTTACGACGTAATAATCGCATAGTTGGAAAACCTCTCCTTTATCTCACTTAAATTATTTGTACGATTGTTTTAGATGTTTTTCTTCTACGCCAGACAGTAAAGACGTAATGCGCTTTTGTCGCGGTTCATTGATTCGTTTCTCTGTAGCGCATGCATTGACCGAGTGTGAACTTTGCTCTACAATGTGATAGAATGTTTGACCATAGTATAGCGAAGGGTACCATAAGAAGCACCACGTAGTAGTATATGAAAGGAATTTTGGTGACCGTTTCCGCTAGTGGCGCTAGAGAGCAGAGGAGGTGAGGAGGTTTCTGTCCACTAGAGGCGCTAGAGAGGAGGAGGTTTTTGTCCACTAGAGGCGCTAGAGAGGAGGAGAGTTTGTCCACTGGAGGCGCTAGAGAGGAGGAGAGTTTTTGTCCACTGGAGGAGCTAGAGAGGAGGAGGTTTTTTGTCCACTGGGGGTGCCAGAGAGGAGGAGGGTTTTTGTCCACTGGGGGTGCCAGAGAGGAGGAGGGTTTTTGTCCACTGGGGGTGCCATAGAGGAGGAGGAGGAGGGTTGGGAAACCTAGTAGTCCTGAGTTCGATTCCCCACCAAGATAATAGAAAGTTTAATCTTTAAAAATCAATGGTCCTGAGTTCGATCCCCAACCAAGATAATAGAAAGTTTAATCCTTAGAAATCAGTGGTCCTGAGTTTGATTCCCCACCAAGATAATAGAAAGTTTAATCTTAAGAAAATCAGTGGTCCTGAGTTTGATCCCCAACCAAGATAAGATAAAGTTTAATTTTAAGAAAATCAGTGGTCCTGAGTTTGATTCCCCAATAAGATAATAGAAAGTTTAATCTTTGAAAATCAATGGTCCTGAGTTCGATCTCCAACCAAGATAAGATAAAGTTTAATCCTTAGAAAAACAGTGGTCCTGAGTTTGATTCCCCACCAAGATAATAAAAAGTTTAATCCTAAGAAAATTAGTGGTCCTGAGTTTGATTCCCAACCAAGATAAGATAAAGTTTAATCCTTAGAAAAACAGTGGTCCTGAGTTTGATTCCCCACCAAGATAGTAGAAAGTTTAATCCTAAGAAAATCGATGGTCCTGAGTTTGTTTGCCAACCGGGCGAGTTTGGGCAAGTCAGTTTTACTGCACGATAAGCAGTTGTTTCGTGGAGAATTCCCTAGGTTTTTACCAGGTTTGTTTGTATAGGTTTTTTTTGCAAAACTACGATGCAATCCATAACGGTAGGTATATAAAGCAGAGTTTGTTTGTTTTTCTATTAATCTAAAAAATATGGATCGAGATTGTGTTGATGCTGCAACAATATCTGATACTGAAAACTCCGAAGCTATCAAAAGAGAAATGGAAAGTGTAGACAACAGAAAACTATTTAAAGAAATCAATGTTTCAACAATTCCCTCGTCGTCGTTGTTCCGAAAAGTTAGTCTTGACATCGGAAGAGGGAAAGCTGTTGAAATCGTCCATGTGTTAATGGGGGATGTCTCTCTTGGCAGTTTTGATTTTTGTTTTACCTAACCTCAATTTTTCTCTAACAACCTTGATTTTTGTTATAAACTTTGTTCAATTTAAAAATTTTTTTCTAATCAACCTTGATTTTTGTTATACCTATGTTTAACTTTTTTCTAGACAAGTAAAGAGCTTCTTATTGGTACAATAAATTTCTAGACAAGTTTGATTTTTTGTTACAATCTTGTTAAATTTTTAAAAAAATTTTTTGGTTTTTATTCATAATCAATTTTAAAGTAATTGTTAAAAGCTTTAAACAAAATTTCTATTGATAGGTTATTCGTGTTCAATAAACAAATGTTTCATAATAAAAATGTCGTCTCTTTTCCATTTTTATTATTTAGTAAAACTGTTTTCTAGATAAATTCTATTTTGTTACAACTTTGTTCAAATTTAAAACTTTTTCTCCGAACAACCGTGATTATCGTTTTAAGGTTTTTTTCAATTTTTTTCAATCAACCTTGATTTTGATATACCTTTGCTTAATTTTTTTCTTGACAACCTTGAATTTTAGTTACTCATCTTCAATTTTTTTTTTGTTATACCTAAGTTGGATGTTTTTCGTGACAATCTTGGTTTTTTATTCGTACTCGATTTTAAATTAATTGTCAAAAGTTTTCTTAAAGCGCGCAATAAGCGAGCTCGTCAAAGGTTAAGAAAGTTACAATATGTTAAGATATTACGCAGCTGCTTTCTGGATTTATATAAATTGATGAGACAGAAACCCGTCAAAGCTTTTCCTGTTTGTCGTCATACAATAACTAAATCGTGAAGAAAGTCACAATATGTTAAGATATTATGCAGCTGCTTTCTGGATTTATATAAATTGATGAGACAGAAACCCGTCAAAGCTTTTCCTGTTTGTCATCATACAATAACTAAATCGTGAAGAAAGTTACAATATGTAAGATATTATGCAGCTGCTTTCTGTATTTATATAAATTGATGAGACAGAAACCCGTCAAAGCTTTTCCTGTTTGTCATCATACAATAACTAAATCGTGAAGAAAGTTACAATATGTTAAGATATTATGCAGCTGCATTTTGTTTCACTTATATTTAACTTTTTTCTAGACAAGTAAAGAGCTTCTTAGTGGTACAATAAATTTCTAGACAAGCTTGATTTTTTGTTACAACCTTGTTAAATTAAAAAAAAATTTCTTGTTTTTATTCATAATCAATTTTAAAGTAATTGTTAAAAGTCTTAAACAAAATTTCTGTTGATAGGTTATTCGTGTTCAATAAACAGATGTTTCATAATAAAAAAGTCGTCTTTTTCCATTTTTATTATTTAGTAAACCGAATTCAAACATAGTTATTATTTTTATGTTGTATGAATTTAATTTCTAGTGTTAACATTTTAATTGTTTCAAAAATGAATTCAGTTCTAACTACGTTTCTCTTTTGGTCCTTTTTATAAACTTTTAATAACAAGAATACTACTGTAACCTTGGCAACGTGTGTCAAGGTCTCCTCTTATACAGAAGCTTGCTGTTCATACCGTATCACGTTTCCTGTTAAAACTATGACGTATTCATGATTGGAGTTTCAAATCTGGTTACCTTAATTTCCAGTGTAAAAATAAAGTAAGCAAAGAATCTTATAGTTTTTAACAACCGTATGTAAAAAGAAACTTTATTTCAAGCTTGTCCCAAAAAACTTTGATTTTAAAACATCGACTTAAGCTTAGTTTGATCCCCAATCAAATACAACAACCTTTTGTACTAAAATGTTTTGTACTAAAGTGTACGTTTTTTCCAAGTGTCACAGAAGTTTGTTTGTTTTTGGAACCAAATCCTAAAAAAACTCTACTTTATTTTAGGTTTTTGTTATTTTTAACGCATAGCAACAATTCAATCTCAAATTTTTTGTCACAATTGCTTTCTTAATTGCGCAAATGGTGTAATTTTGTCAAACTCTTTGTATAATTGTTACACAGAGATAAATATTCGTCTTTTGCACGGTTCTCATTTTGTTTTGTTTTTTCTTTTTCAAAGTGAAAAGAGTCGCATGAAAGTCTTTAGTTTAACTAAATATCGATTCGTTTGTTTTAAATACTAAGTAACAACACAAACATTTCAAAGTTAACTAACAAAAAGTTGACTAGTCAAGTTTATTAGACTCATCTCTTCATTAAAAGATATCGATTTTTGACTTAAAGAATTTTTTCACCTTGTAACTTTAATGTTTTCAATTTACTTTGCTTTAAAAAGGTGTTTAGCATAACAAAATTTCACAAGATTTTCTCAAGTTGAAACCGTCTTGATTGAAAAATAGCAAATTTCGTGTTAAAAATTGTTCGATTTGCAAATCAATATCTGTTTTTAGCAACTGTTTATTCATCATGTGACCTAAAATGCGGTGTATTAAATTAATTTTATGATAAAAATCAGTCAACCTTACAAATTTTAACTAGTTGAAACCGTTTGTGCCTCAAAAAATCAGAAACATACGCTTCAGCATGATTTAATTTTGCATTTTTACAAGCAAGCTTTTCGAAACAAACCTACATTTTACTTTGTTCACGTTTCAATAGCTAAGTTTGTTGTTTCAAAGGTTAGACCAACAATTTTTTTTATTTTTGAATTTGAAATCACAACTTGTATATTTTGTTTTATAAACTTACTCTTTTTAAACTATTATGCACGTAACTTGTAGAGCATATCAATTTCTATGTCTTCAATTGGTCTTTAACATTTCTATTTTAAAAATTCTTTAAGTATTGTTGTCGTTAGTTATAAAAAATTATCACAATTTGTTAAAAATTTTCTTTTATCATGATTTATAAGTTTGTTTGATGGTAAAATGTTAGATAAAAGTTACAATTTGAAATATTTTTATAAAAGAATAGCGTTTTTATTGCTTTTCAATGCAAAAGTTCATGCACAAAACTTGAAAATTACACAGATCAAAAAAGTTTTATTTAAACCACAGTGTTGTCTATTTTACCAAGTTTTTTGTATCATAACAACAATAAACCTATTTCTCAAGTCAACTGTTGAACTTTGCGTCATAATCACAGTTCTTCTTTATTCTTGTTTTCAACACTATCTTTGTCATTTTTAAGGTGATAACAATTTATTTTCTTGTGTTTTTTGCTTAATGTCATCATCACCAACCCATAATTTTACAACTATTTTGCATATTTTTAACATTTACATGTCTGTTTTAGCTTTTGTTTAAGAAATTGTTTCTAATTTTAAACGGGTTCTTGTCCAAAGTTTTTCAAAAAGTGTGGTTATTTGTACAACAGTGAAACGTGTAAATTTTTGAAGGTTTTTTCTTGGTAGGTTTAATATCACTGATTTCATTTGAGAATAAGAAATAACCGCTTTTAAAATTCAATTATACAAAACTTGTGAAAATTACAAAATTAGTGGTAAAACAGACCGAAATAAAATAAAATAATTTAATAATGGCAAAAAAAAGGTGCTTTACCAAAGGCGTATTGCTGTGTTTTAAGTCAATTTTATCATCCTTTAAATACGGAACACAAATCTACGTGACAATAGAGGACTTCTCCACGTCCAAAGTGTTTCACTCACGTGCGACCTCGCCAAAGCTTCATTATTTGAAGTTCGAAAAACGCTTGTTTAAAAAGCAACACTACGTTAATTGAACAATATAGTATTAAAGCAGAACAATGCATTTTTAAACACGTAAACTTTTATTCCATCCTGCTATTTTCATAACAATTTTGTTTTAGCAATT